>JBBFKN010000011.1:6142320-6241275 GCA_039654755.1 Calcarius lapponicus | reverse complement strand
TGGGATTTTCAAAACTAGATCCAGAGGGTCAAGAAGAGTTTTGGATTTTCAAGAAGAGTTTCAGAAGGGCAGGAGCAGCTCCAGAGGGTCAGGAACAGTTTCAGATTTTCAAGAACAGCTCCAGAGCATCAGGAACAGTTTCAGATTTTCGAGAAGAGTTCCAGAGGCACAGGAGGAATTTCAGGGGGTCAGGAAGAGTTTTTAGGGGTCAGGAGCAGTTCCAGAGTGTCGGGTTGAGTTCCAAATATTCAATAACAACTTTTAAGGGTCAGGAACAGTATCAGATTTTCAAAACCAGTTTCAGAACATCAGGAAGAGTTTTAGATTTTCAAGAAGAGTTTCAGAAGGGCAGGAGTAGCTCCAGAGGGTGAGGAAAAGTCTCTGAGCCTGGCTTGAGTCTCAGTCTGTGCCTGTGGGAAGTTCAAGGAGTTTATTTGGGGTTTTTGGGGGCCCTGCAGGATGTGGTGATTCCCCTTTTGGAGCCCGGCCCAGCCCCTGTGGCTTTGGGAGGTTTTTATTCCCAAATAACTCAAACCCCAAAAAGGAACCCTGGGGGCTCATCCTGCATGGGCAAAAAAAAAAAAAAAAAAAAAAAAAAAAAAAAAAAAGAAAAAAAAGAAAAGAAATAAACAGGAAAAGAAAGCATGGAGAAAAATAGGGAGAAATAGAGGAAAAGAGGAAAAGCCCAGGGAAAACAGGGAAAAAAACCAGGAAGTAAAAGGGAAAACACAGAGAAAAACAGGGAAGAAAAGAAAAAACAGGGGAAAATGGTAAAAAACGGGGGTAATCAGGGGAAAATGGTGTAAAACTGGGAAGAAAAGTGGGAAGTAAACAGGGAGAGTGAAATTCCCGGGAAGCCCCGGGTCCATCTTTAGCCCAGGCTGAGAGCCAAGAACAAGCTCAGCTGGAGCCAATGGTTTTATTTGGGTTTTTTTTTGCCTTTTTCCCCAGCTTGTTATGGAATTGTCCAGGTTCCCACCGGCCCCTGGTTCTGCCGGAAATGTGAATCCCAAGAAAGAGCCGCCCGGGTGGTGAGTAGAGAAAAATCATGGATGGGGTTCTCCAAGGTTTTTGGGTTTGGGGCCTTTTTTAAAAATTCAAAAACCCCCAAAAAAGAAATCACAGGGGAGATTTTTCTACACCAGAGTTTGGGGTACCCCAAAAAGAACCCCACACCTTCTCAGCCTGGATTTGGGGTGACACCAAACCCAACCATGACCCTACAACCAAAACTTCCCCCCAAAACTGGAGGAAAAAGACCCTCGTGATAGGCGGAAGGAAGGAGCAGAGAGAGATAAAAACTAAAATTCTTTTTTACTCTTGACTTGCTGCTTTCAGTTTTACTCCTCAACCACAGCCCTTAAATCCAGCCCTAAAAAAGCCCCAAAAGAAAAACTTTGCCCTAGGCTTTTGAATCCATTTTTAGGGCGTTTTTGAGGTGTTTTCCCCCCAAAACCTCTTCAGTCCTCATTCCCACAGCCCTGTTCTGGCAGGAGCTCCCTTTTGGGGCAGAATCGGGGATTTTCTGGTCTTAAACCTGGAATTAAGTGGATGAAATTTGAATTTTATTGATGAGATTGGGTGAATTTTGGTGTTTTTTCTCCCTTCCAGAGGTGCGAGCTGTGTCCCCACAAGGATGGAGCCCTGAAGCGCACAGATAACGGGGGTGAGCCATGGAATTCCCACTTGGAAAATCCCAAAATCCACCCTCCCCCTTTTGCCCACAAAATTCCCTTTTTGGAGCCTCCACCAAAAGGGATTTTTTTCCCCCTGCCTGAGCCTGGATTGGAGTCAAAATGAGCCCAAAACTGTGGGATTTTGGGGTTGATCCCACAGGAATTTCCCAATCTGTGGGATCACGGTGGGATCCAGGCTCCATCCCAGAGGATTTTCCATGCGGGAATTTTCCTGTGGATTTTTGGGGATAGAATTTTTTGGGATGGAGTTTTTTTTGGGGATGGAAGTTTTTTTGGGATTGAGGTTTTTGGGATGGGTTTTTTTTTGGGATGGAGGTTTTTTAGGCACAGAAGCACTTAAGGATGGAGATTTTTTGGGGATGAAGATTTTTGGCGGGGGGGGATGGAGGCTATTTTGTCATGGAACATTTTTTAGGACAGAGGTTTTTTGCAACGGAGATGTTTTTGATGTGTAGTTTTTTGGCATGGGGTTTTTTGGGACAGAAGATTTTTTTGGCATGGAATTTTTTTTTTGGGGGGGGGGGGATTCCTGGACTGAATTCCCATTTTCCCTTCTTTTTGCAGGCTGGGCCCACGTGGTGTGTGCCCTTTACATCCCCGAGGTGCAGTTTGCCAACGTGCTCACCATGGAGCCCATCGTGCTCCAGTACGTCCCCCACGACCGCTTCAACAAGGTAAAATCTGGGATTTCAGGATTTCGGGATCATCCCATCCCCACACGGCTCCTTCCCAGATTATCCCAACCCCACAGCTGCTCGGATTCCATTAAAAACCAAGGAAATCCCTGGATTTGCCAGGAAATTTTTGGTCTTCCCCATCTGTCTTCCCCAAATCGATGGAATTTGAGGAATTTCTTCATGGAATGATGGGAACTAGTTGGATCCATGGAATTCTCTGTTGGATCCTTCATATTTTTGGGGGAGAAAATGGGAATTTCAGGAATTTCTTGGTGGGACGACTTGAGCCAACTGAATCTATGGAATTCTGTGTTGGATCCTCCATATTTGGATGGGTTTTGGAGGAGAAAATGGGAATTTGAGGAATTTCATGGTGAAATGACTGGAACCAACTGAATCCATGGAATTCCATGTTGGTTCCGATGGGATGGTTGGGATTTTGGGGAAATAAGGAGAAGTTTTGTGTATCTCACTGGGGAATATCCTGGAAATTTCATAGAAATCCCTCAAAATTTCCTCAATACCCCAGAAATTCCTTCATAGGAGTGGAAGGTGGGGAACATGGGGCTGAACCTTGCTGAGCTCCAAAACCCGCTCGACCCAACACATTCCATGAGATTTGGGAATCCCTGGAGGCTTTTCCTCTTGGGAAAAATGGCTTTTCCCACTTTTTTTCCCCCCATCCCAGACCTGCTACATCTGCGAGGAGCAAGGGCGGGAGAGCAAGGCGGCCTCGGGGGCCTGCATGGCCTGCAACCGCCACGGCTGCCGCCAGGCCTTCCACGTCACCTGGTGAGATTCCCAGGAATTCGCCTCTGGAATGTGCCCTCAGCTGCTCCTTCCCTGCCCTGGCTCTGCGGTCTTGTTCCCTGAGGGTTGTGGGGTTTGGGGTTGATCACCCCCATAAGGTTATTTAGGGCTGGAACTGCCTCTTCTTCCTCCTGGCCAAGGAGATTTTTCTGGATTTTTCCAGGGTGATCCCAAGGTTTGGGAATTCCATCAGAGCCTGTGGAATGTTCATTCCCCTGCCCTGGATTTGGGGTCTCGTTCCCTGTGGGTTGTGGGGTTTGGGGTTGATCTGTCCACAAGGTTATTTAGGGCTGGAATTGCCCCTTCATCCTCCTCACCCAGGAGGTTTTTCTGGGTTTTTCCAGGGAGTTCCAGAAGTACGGGAATTCCATTGGAACCTGTGGAATCTGATGGATTTCCCTGTTGTTTTTTTTTTTCCTGCTGATTTTTCATTTTTTTCCCATCCATTTTCCTGCTGCTTTTCTCGGGTTTTCCTTGTTTTCCTACCATTTTTCCCATTTTTTCCCTGCTTTCCCACCAATTTTCCTGGATTTTCCCTGTTTTTCTCGGGATCAGTGCACAGATGGCCGGGCTTCTGTGTGAGGAGGAGGTGCTGGAGGTCGACAACGTCAAATACTGCGGCTACTGCAAATACCACTTTAACAAAATGGTGAGATCCAGGAATTCCAGGGATTTCGGGAATTCCCAATTATTTAGAGAACTTTCATGTATTCAGGGAATTTCATTTCTTGAGGGCATTTTTTATTTATTTAGAGAATTTTTTATTTATTTTGGAAATTTTCATGTATTTCAGGAATTTTTATTTTATTTGGTGGATTTGATTTATTTAGGGAATTTTATTTATTTAGGAAACTTTCATTTATTTAGGGAATTTTAATTTATTTTTCTTCTCCTTTTCTCTCTTTTCTTCCCCTTTTCCATCTTTTTTCTTCCTTTTCCATCTTCTTCCTGCTTTTCCTTCTTTTTCCCCCTTTGCTTCTTTCTCCTTTTCCCCTCTTTTTTTCCTTTTTCCTCTTTTTTTCCCATTTTTTCATCTTTTTTTTCCCCTTTCCCCTCTTTCTTTCCCCCTTTTCTCTCTGTTTTTTTCCTGTTTCCCCCCTTTTTCCCCCATTTCCCTTCCGTTTTCTCCCAGAAGACCTCGCGTCATTCTGGGAGCAGCTCCTTCCTCCCGGGCAGGAGGAGCCGCTCGGCATCCCCAGCCCAGGAAAAGCACCTGTCCCACCATGAGCGGCCAAAAAAGGTGAGAAAATCCCCAAAACTCCCAAAATTCCCCAAATTCCCCAAGTTCACAGGATTTGTTTATGGGATCAGGTGCTGGAAAACAATGGGATTTCTTTATGGGATCTGCCACTGCAAAACAACAAGAATATGGATTTATTTGGACTTCCTTATGGGATCTACCACTGGAGAGCTGTGGGAATTTATTTGGATTTTTTTTAACGGGATCTGTGCTGGAAAACAATGGGAGTAGGGATTTGTTTACAGGATCTGTTCCCGGAAAACTGCTCGAATGGAGATTTATTAATATTTCTTTATGGGATCTGGTGCTGCTCTTCCCAGTGTTGGGAATTCCAGCATTCCGGAGTTTCCGGGTTTTTTTCCAGAGCCGCAAGGACAAGGAGAGGCCAAAGCAGAAGCACAAAAAGCGGCCGGAGTCCCCCAGCAGCCTGCCCCCAGCACCTATGGCCGTGGCTGCCGAGAAGGTACTGTGGCTGTGGGATGGGAAAATCCACTGGGAAACTGGGAAAGGGAAGGAAAATTAATCTAGGAAACTGGGAAAAGGAGTTGGAAAATCCACCCAGGAAATCCAGACAAGAAAATGGGAAAGGGCAGGAAAATCCATCCAGGAAATCCAGCCAAAAAACTGGGAAAAGGGGAGGAAAATCCACTCAGAAAACTGGGAAAAAGGGCATTCTCACCATGCCATTCCCACCCCCCAGCCCCTTTCCCCTTCCCTTCCCGAGGAAAAATCAGGACGATTTCTCCTGCCGAGCCCATAAATCCAGGAGGGTTTAATTCCCACATCTGGGGCTGGCAGGAGAAAATCCCAATTCTTTCTCCCCGAATTCCCCTGTTCCCATCCCTTCAAATTCCGGGCACATCTGGCGCCTGCAGCTGTTGGGGGATTAAATCCAGGGATGGGTTTGGATCCCAGGATTTATCCTAAGGAGGGCTCAGCCAGGGTTACGGATGTCAGGAAGGTCCTGCATTTTGGGCCATCCCATAATTACAAGAATATTTTTAATTTGGGTTGTAATGTTACCTAAAACTGGTGAATTTGGAGCCCTCGGCTCTGGATTTGAAGGGATTTGGGATTTGAGGGATCTGGGTTTGGGTTCATCCCTCTTTCCCCCCTTCTGAATTCCCAAAATTCTCTCTCTTATCCCAAAATCCTGGATTTCCTGGCATTTGCCCAGGTTCTTCACCCGCCTGTCTCCCCTGGAGAGAATTCCTCAGTTGGAATTTGGGAACATCTGGTGCTGTTCCACCCCCTGGGAATATTCCCAGCTGGAGCTTTGGGATGGCTGCAGGGATCCCAAGGAATCTCCTGTCCCATCCCGAGGATGAGGAAATTCCCCCAGAGAATCTCTGATCCCACCCCATTCCCAAGGAAATCCCCCAGGTGGAATGGGAGTGGTGGGAGCAGCACACCTGAGGCAGGAATTTCCATCTGAAATCCCAGATGGAACTGGGAGGTTTCCAAAATCCAGAGGTTTTTGGAGCTGGAGACTCCCCTCCCTTCCACCTTTAATCCCCTGCGGTTCCCTGGGATGAGTCCAATCCCTGGGATGGAATTCCCGGTGCCACCAAGCAGCAGGAGATGTTCCAGAGAACATTTTGTGCTGGGAGTGACCTGAGCTGAGCAGCCCTGGGTGGACAGAGGGGACAATTCCTGCTGCAGAGGGGAAAAATTGTGAAAATTGTAAATTTGGGAAAAATGTGAAAATCAGGAAAATGGGGAAAAAAGGAGCCCTGGCTGCAGCCAGCTCTGGTCCCTGGCGTCACCCCCGTGTCTGTCCCCTCCCAGGGCTCTGGTGGCCACCATGAGGCCACCAAGGAGAGCTCGGAGGTGGCCAGGGCAGAGGCCAAGGGCAGGAAATCCTCGAGCCACGGCAGCAGCCACAAGGGCAAGAAGACAGGAAGCGGGAAAAGCTCCGGAGGCTTTGGATCTGCCCCAGCTGGGGGAACCTTCCAGATGGCCGGTGAGGGGCAGGAGGAGGAAGAGGGGGAAGGAGAGGGAGGAAGGAGGAAGGAGGGGGATGGAGGAGGAGGAGGAGGCAGAGAAGAAGGAGGAAGGAGAGGGAAAAGATGAAGGAGGTGGGAGAGGAGAGGGATGAAGGAGAAGGAAGAGGAGAGGAAAGAGGAAGGAGGAGAGGGAGGAAGCAGGAAGGGATGAAGGAGAAAAAGAGAGGGATGAAGGAGGAGGAAGAGGAGAAAGAGGAGGGAAGAAGAGGGGAGGGATGAAGGAGAAAAGGAGAAGGAAGGAGGAGGAAGAGGAGAGTGATGACTTAAAAGAGGCAAGGGATGAAGGAGAAAAGCAGAGCGATGAAGGAGGAGGAGGAGGAGAGCGATGAAGCACCAGGACACCTCCCCTGCCCCTCGGGCTGACCCCGCGTGTCCCCAGGCTCCTCCTGCGGCCTGCCTGGCTCCCAGGACTTCGCACCCTTCCCCAAGCTGGAGCAGGAGGACGAGAAGTTCCGCAAGGCCGCCAGCTCCAGCTCCTCCTCTCACTGCTCGCCACTCTCTGAGGGCCCCAAGGCCGACGTCTTTGAGCAGAAGGTCATCTTCTCTGGCTTCGGCTCCATCATGCGCTTCTCCACCTCGGCCGTGGGCCAGCCGCGAGCCCGCGACGCCTCGCCTGTGGACTACAAAGCTTCCAGCACCCTTGGTGGCCCTGCGGGCGGCACGGGTGGCACGGCTGGCGCCGCCGGGAGCGGCCACAAGCGGATGCCGTCGCTGGGTGCCGAGGAGGGAGAGGTGCTCAAGGAGAAGAAGCATAAGGGCAGCAAGAAGAACAAGCACGGCCCCGGAAGGCCCAAGGCGGGCAAAGGCAAAGAGGTTTTGGGGGCCCAGCTGGCTGGGTCCACATCCACCTCCTCCTCTCCCTTCTCTGGGGGATCCCTCGTCAGCTCCAGTGTCGGGAATTCTTCCCGGAGCTTCAGTCATCCCGGGAGTCTGCCCAGCCTTAGCATGGAATCGCCGCTGCTGGGCTCAGGTGGGTCCCCTCTTGAGGGATTCAGGTGTGCTCAGATCCCTTTTCCAGCCTTTTCCAGAATTTTCCAGCACATTTAGCCATGTCCAGACCTGCCTGCACAGGGTTCTGTCCCCTGAATCCATAAAAATCCACATCCCCTTCCTTCACCCTGGAATCTCCCCTGGATCAGCTTCCCAAAAGTTGAGGAATCTCCTCTCCCTTGGGAGAGGCAGGATGAGAAGGAATCTCCTCTCCCTTGGGAGAAGTGGGATAAATTGGAATCTCTTCTCCCTTGGGAGAGGCCAGATCAAAAGGAATCTCTTCTTGGGAGAGGCAGGATAAGAAGGAATCTCCTCTCCCTTTGGAAAGGCAGGATAAGAAGGAATCTCGCCCTTGGGAGAAGCAGGATCAGAAGGAATCTCCTCTCCCTTGGGAGAAGCAGGATCAGAAGGGATCTCTCCCTGGGGATTACCCGGATAAATTGGAATCTCTGTCCCGCAGGGATCTACACAAGCAACAAGGACCCGATCCCGCTGGGCGCGGCGCTGCGGGCGGTGTGCAGCACGCCGCTGCCCTCGGGGCTGCTCCCGCACCAGGGCGGTGCCGCCCTGCCCCAGCTCAGCCGCTCGCCCTTCGCCAGCTCCATCCCCGCCGCCTCCTCCTCCGCCAGCTCCACCACGCAGGTGAGGCCCGGGACGGGCGGGGGCTCAGGACTGGGACACGCGGGAATGGGGATAGTCGGGACTGGGGACGGTCGGGAATGGGAACACTCGGGATTGGTAAATTTGGGATTGGGAAAAGTCGGGATTGGGGACAGTCGGGAATGGGGAGAGTTGGGAATGGGGACAGCTGGGACAGGGGACAGTTGGGAATAGGGACAGTTGGGACAGGGAATAATCGGGAATGGGGACAGTTGGAAATGGGAACACTCAGGATTGCTAAATTTGGGATTGAGAATAGTCAGGATTGGGAACAGTCAGGATTGGGAACACTCAGGAATGGGAATAATTGGGACAGGGAACACTCGAGATTGGGAACAGTCAGGACAAGGAACACTCAGGAATGGGAATAATTGGGATTGGGAAAACTCAAGAATGGGAACAATTGGGACAGGGAACACTCGGGATTGGGAGCACTTCCACTGGAAAGAGCAATTGGATCCACACCATTCCCAGGGCTCCTGGCTCCCAGCCAGCACTGGGAATGTGCCAAGCCTCTCGCCAGAATTCCAGGAGATATTTTTAATGCAGGGGCCCGGGAAGAGCTGCAATAACGAGGATATTTCCCTGCTTCCTGTGCAGGTGTTTTCCCTGGCAGGTTCCACCTTCAGCCTCCCTTCCTCGCACATTTTCGGGAGCCCGCTGACATCCGGGCTGTCCCTGAACCCCCTCCTGAGCCAGCCAGAGAGCAGCCGGGCAGGTACGTGAGCTCCCAGGTATGTCCGGGTTGGCATTCCCGAGGGCTCTCCTCCCAGGACAGGACAGGAGGCCACTGCTGTGTTCCCGGCTGCTGTCCCTCGGGATGACAGCCAGGGCTGCCATGGGGGGACAGGGACGGCGTGTTTGCCAGCAGCACCTTGGGAGTGTCCCTGGAGAATGGCTGTCCCTGGATCATGGGTGCCCCTGGAAAATGGTTGTCCCTGGAGAATTAACGTCCATGGATAACGAGTGTCCCTGGAAAATTAGTGGCCCTGGATGATGATGGGTGGCCCTGAGAATTGGGTGGCCCTGGAGAATGGATATTCCTGGAGAAAGGATATCTCTGGAAAATTAATGTCCCTGGAGAATTGGGTGTTCCTGGGAAATGGGTGCCTGTGGTTTGGGTTGGGAGAGACCTTAAAGATGGGAAGGGACACCTCCCATTACTCCAGGGTGCTCCAAGCTGGCCTGGGACACTTCCAGGGATGGATCAGCCACAGTTTCTCTGGGAATTCCATCCCAGCCCCTCCCCACCCTCACCGGGAGGAATTCCTTCCCAAAACCCCATCTATCCCTGCCCTATCCCAGTTTAAACCCATTCCCTGTGTCCTGTCTGTCCCTCCTTTGTCCCGAGCCCCTCTCCAGCTCTCCTGGAGCCACGTCCAGCACTGGAAGCTGCTCCAGGATCTTGCACTGGGAGATTCTGGCCACATCCAGGAATTATGGATATAACATGGATTATTCCTGCCTGGAAGAGTGTCCCAGTAGGACATTCCCAAGGGGATGAGGGAGCCAGGATCCCCTGGCCCTGTCTGGAGGAGCTGCCCAGCCCCAGCTGGGTTTGCTCATTCCCAGCAGCAGCAGGAAATCCCTGTTCCGGGCATTCCCTGCAGGAGATTCCCGTGATTCCTGCACGTGGGAATGTGTGGGGAAGGAGAGGAGGGGCAGGGAGGCAGCTGGGGCTGGAGCCACCACATCTGACAGGGCCCAGGGAGAGGGGAGTGAGCGTTCCAGGGATGGGAAGATAAATATGGGATTTATCCTGGATTACCCTTGGAATGGCAGATATCCTGCAGATGTGCACAGCAGCCCCATCCCAGATTTCCTGAGGCACAGGGATGGCTCTAGAGGAAGGTTCTGGATGCCAAAGCTGAGCTGGGCACTGCTGAGGGCACAGCTCAGAGACCGGGGGCAGTTTTGGGATCTTCCCAGGAAGGACATGGAGGGGCTGGAGCATGGCCAGGGAAGGATTTGGAGTGCCAGGAGTGGATGAGGGAGCTGGGAATGTTTATCCTGGAGAAAAGGAGGATCAGGAGACACCTTCTGGATCTCCACAAGTCCCTGACAAGGAGGAGACAGCCAGGGGGTTTGGGGTCTGTTCCCAGGGAATGGGGGCAGGAGGAGAGGGAATGGCCTCAGGCTGGGCCAGGGGAGGTTTGGGTTGGATATTGGGGAAATTTCCTTATGGAAAGGGTGGTCAGGCACTGGAACACGTCCCCGTCCCTGGAAGTGTTCCAAACCGCGTGGATGTGGCACTTAGGGACACGGCTGAACGGGGATAGGGCTGGGCTGGGTTAATGATTGCCCTCGTGACCTTGGAGGGCTTTTCCAACCCGAACCATTCCATGATTCCCTTGAAGCTCCTTAGGGAGCACCTGGAAGCCTCCAGGAACCCAGGATGGCTCTGGGGGAAGGATCCTCAATCCCGGCTGACCTTAAAGCTCTGCTCCAACCTGATTCTGTCACTCCCTGGAGACTGACAGCCGATCCCCTGGGATTAGCGGATCCCGCCGGGGCCGGGGGCCGGGGGCAGGGCCTGGCACGGGATTTGTCCCTCCCTCCCTGCGGCCCCATCCCCCGCCGGCTCCGGCAAAGCCGGCTCTAGGCTTTGCAGAGCTCCGCCTGGCCGGGCGCAGAGCGGGGCCGGGGGTGACCTTGCCGGGGTGACCGCCCGACCGTGCCGAGGTTCCAGGCGGTGCCAGCGGCTCCTCCTCGGGGGAGGCGCCGGCGGGGCCGCCTTGCGCAGCGCGGGGCCGGCGCTGCTCGGTGCGGTGCTGCCCGGGGCTGCTCGGTGAGGCTTGGTACGGGGCTGCTCGGTGCGGTTCGGTGCGGTTCGGTACTTCCCGGGACTGCTGGGTTCTGGTCCCGCTCGGTGCCACCCTGTGCCCGCCAGCGGGCACTCACCGGGCACTGACCGGGCGCACACCGGGCACTCACCGGGCACCGGGCGCCACTGACCCCGGGCCCTCTGTCTCTGTCTCCGCGCAGAGCCCGACCTGGAGGATTGCGGCTTCGGCTGCCGAGGGACGTCCCCGCAGGAGAGCCTGTCCTCCATGTGAGTGTGCCTGGGGACAGTGAGGGGACACCATGGGGACAGCGGGGACAGGGCACAGCCTGGGGGGGACAGAAACAGCTCCTGCCCCGCTCCTTGGGCTGTGGGATGGGATGGGATGGGATGGCATGGCATGGCATGGCATGGCATGGCATGGCATGGCATGGCATGGGAGGACCCGGAGGGGCTGCGGCCGCTCGGGGCCAGGCAGAGGAGCCATGGGATCAGGGAATGGAACAGGAATGGAGTGGGAATATAATAGGAATGGAGCCGGGAGTGGAGCAAGGGCCCCCTGACGCCCCCGGCCCCCCCAGGTCCCCCATCAGCAGCCTGCCGACCCTCTTCGACCAGACCGTGTCGTGCAGCAGCAGCGGGCAGCTGGACAATGTCCCGCAGGCCACCCCCAACATCGAGCAGCTCCTGGAGAAGCAGGGCAACGGCGAGGCCGGGGTGAACAGTGAGTGCGGCCGGGGGGCGGCGGGGCGGCTCGAGCCGCTGGGATTTTGGGATTGTGCCCGCGGGCAGCGGAGCCGGGCAGCGACAAAGCCCCAGTGTGTGCCAGGGGGAGGAGTGGGGGCAGCGCTGTGGGGCCGGTTCCTCCCGCTCTGGGGTTTGATTGTGAATCCTGTGATCCCCTTTCCTCATTCCTCCCTCCCCCCCCCCCCCCCCCCCCCATTTTTTCCCGGCCTCCCTTGGTCCCCCCACAGTTGTGGAAATGCTGAAGGCGCTGCACTCGCTGCAGAAGGAGAACCAGCGGCTGCAGGAGCAGATCATGACGCTGACGGCCAAGAAAGAGCGGCTGCAGCTGCTCAATGTCCAGCTGTCCGTCCCCTTCCCCGTGGTCACCAGCAGCAACGGCCCGGGCAGCCAGGCCCACTACATCCTGCCCGCCAATGGTGAGGGCACCGGGGCTGAGAGCACTGGGGCACTGACGGCACCCAGGGATGCGTCCCTGTGCCCCGGGGGTGGCCGAGGGGTCACAGCAGGCGGGATCTGTCCCACGGCCACCTCAGGGCCCAGCCCTGACTCTGCTGCCTCGCCCCTCTCGCCTCCTAGTCTGCGGCGGTGACTCCCTGAGCATCAGCAAGAGCCCCCCGTGCAAGAACAGCTTTGGCATCGAGAACTCGCTCTCCACATCCTCCGAGGTACAGTGGCCCCTGCGGCCACCGGCGGCCGGACAGGGCCTCGGGCAGGGGCAGCGCAGCAGCCCCAGGGCTTGGTAGCCAGCTGGTAAATCCTGCTAGCCCAGGCTCAGAGATCAGGCTCTCCATGCAGCGGGTAGAGTAGCTGAGAGCTGGAGCGCCCGCTGAGAGCGCTTCCAGGTGATCCTGGACGTCCAGCAGGGCTCTGGGACCCCTCTGAGTTCTGGGACCCCTCGCACTCAAGCCACCCGAGCTCCCCCCTTCTCACCCCGAGCTGCCCCGGGGCAGCCGCCCCAGCCCGATGCTCTGTGTCCGTTTCTCCCCCAGGACCCTCACTCGGGCTGTCCCAGCAGGAGCAGCTCCTCCCTGTCCTTCCACAGCACCCCCCCGCCCCTGCCCATGCTGCAGCCCAGCCCCGCCTCGCTGCCCCTGCCCGGGGCGCAGCAGGTGAACGGCCTGGCCAGGGCGGCGGGCGGGGGGCTGGCCGGAGCCTCGGGGGGCAGCCACGGCCTCTCGGCGGTGCCCATGGTGGACGGCCTGCTGGGCAGCCTGGCCGGAGCCCAGCAGATGCCGCTCAACGGGATCCTGGGGAGCCTGAACGGAGCGCAGCCCGCCCCGCCTCCGAGCGCGGCCCCGGCCCTGCAGCTCTCCACCAGCCTGAGCAGGTGAGGACGGGCGGTGCTGCCCTCTGCAGCCCAGCTCAGCTCCGGGGAGGGAGGGAGGGAGAGGTTCTGGCCGCGCTGGCCGCTCTGGAGAGCTGTCCCCAAGAATGGCTTGGGGAGCCTGGCTTAGTGCCCAGTGTTCACCAGCCATTGTGTCCATAGGGAGGGGACCAGCAGGAATTTTAGCAGCCACTAAGTTGGACCCCTGGTCCTTCACAAGCTGCAGAATTATCCGTATATCTCTGCAGCGTGTATATTTACCTGCAGCATGCTCCCACAGAGAGCTGGAGAGCTCAGCCAAGGCGTTTCCCAGCTCTTGCCAAATGTGCTTCTCACAAATACGATCCTCCCTCACTCCTGCACCTGGGATGCTGCTGGGCATGGAAGGAAATCTTTTCAGCTGCTGTGTCTCTCTGTGTTCCCACAGCGTGGCCAGCCTGAGCCCCCTGACGGAGCAGCAGCGGCACGTCCTGCAGCAGCACGAGCAGCAGCTGCAGCAGCTGCAGCAGCTCCTGACTTCCCAGCCGCTTAACCCGGTAAGAGATGGAGGGGAGGGGAGGCTGGTGTGCTGGCAAAAGCTCAGAGCAGAGAGGAAAACCTGAAATTAAAACTCAGGTTCCCTCCTGTCCTCAAATCCTCTGAGCCTCTTGAGGCTGAACCCACCATGGGCTGGGTGAGGGAATTCAGAGCTGGTTTGGGAATTTAGGATGAGGAAGCATCCCAAATCATGAGGATCAAAGCTCCAGGCTGGGGGTGTGGCAGCTCCCAGGGAGGGGAGGTGGGATTTGGGCTCTTTTTGTACCAAAGGAAAGAAGTTTAATCTGAGTTTAATCTGAGTTTGCCACATCCTGAGGGGGTGAGAAGGTGGGAGCTCCGCGAAATCGGGAAGGGGAAACTGGGAGAGCTGTTCCCCCCTGGAGATGCATCCCAGGATGCAAATCCTGCTGGATCCCAGGCTGGCCCCAGGCTCCCAAGTGTCCTAGGCCAACAGGAGAGGCAGAATGTGCCAAGGACCCTGCTGGGGGTTAGAGAGAGATAAAACCTGAATTGTTTCAAGGCAGCTCACCCGTGTCTGGGCACATCCATACAGAGAGCTGGAGGTGCCCAGGGGGCTCCACAGCTGGCTCAGGGTTTTGGGGTCACTGAAAGGCCCCCAAAAGGTGGCTGCTCTGGGGTTCTTGGCTCCCTGCCCGCACCCCCTGTCCCGGGAATGGAGATGGAGAGGTGGCAGTCAGGTCCCTGAGGTGGCAAACCCCAGTCCCTGGCACTGTCCCCACCCTGCCTGGGGTGACACGGGAGTGCCACCAGTGTTATCACCAGGGCTGGGCTGTGCCCGTTCCACCCAGGAGCCCAGCTCGCTGCTCTGGATGCATTTCTGGGTCAGGCTATTTTTATATCCCGGGAAAAGCCAATTTCTGAGGGCAGCTGATGTCACCGTGTCACCCACGGGAACAGGACAATGGCAGCTCCAGCTGCAGCGAGGGTCGATGGTTGCCATAGCGATTCCTGCAGTTTTCCCGGATTTCAGGGAGGTTTCCCAAGGGAGTCGCTTGGGATGCAGGTGAGCTCTGAGCCTGCTTCCCCCGGGTCCCGCTCACCTGGAATTCAGGAAGGAATTCAGAGCCAGTTTGGGATTTCGGGATGGTAAATTCCACAGATTTGAAATAGCTGCATCGATAGGTTGGAATTGTGGGGGATTTGTGTCAGAACGCTCTGTCCCCACTGTGTCCTCTCTGTGTCTCCACTCTGTCCCCGCTCTGTCCCCTCTTTGTCCCCGCTCTATCCCCACTCTGTCCCTGCTCTGTCCCCACTCTACCCCTGTTCTGTCCTCCCTCTGTCCCCACTCTGTCCCTGCGCTGTCCCCACTCTGAGCCGTGTCCCGGCTGTTCCCGCAGGAGCAGCAGGCGCTGGTGTTCCAGATGATGCAGCAGATCCAGCAGAAGCGGGAGCTGCAGCGGCTGCAGATGTCGGGCTCATCCCAGCTGTCCCTGCTGGCCGCCACCTCTGCCCCGCTGCACCCCAGCCCCAGCGCGCTGCTGACCTCGGCTGCGCCCAGCGGGGGCTCCCTGCTGGCCTCGCTGTCCCCGCAGCAGCTGAACCCCGGCGGGGCCCTGCTGGCCCCCCAGGCCACCCCCCCGCTGGGCTCGGGGCCGGCTATGGCCCCCAACCCCTTCCTGAGCCTGCAGCCCGACGGCAGCACCCCAAAAGGAACGGTGGGTACGGGGCTGGCATGGGCTGGGGCTGGGGACAGGCTGAGACAGCGTGGGGACAGGGCAGGGACAGCATGGGGATAGTCTGGGGACAGCCCCGGGGACAGCCTGGGAACAGCTGGGGAAGGATGCAATTCCTTTCTCCTCCAGTCCCTGACCCTCAATCCCTGTCCCCCGATCCCTGTCCCCTTGCCCGGATCCCTGTCCCTGCAATTCCTTCCTCCCCCAATCCCCATTCCCCCAGTCCGTGTCCCCTCTGATCCAGCCGTGTCCCCGTTTGTCCCCACAGCCCCTGGGTGACAAGGGCGCTCCCCTGGCGCAGGACAAGGGCTAGGAGCCCCCCGTCCCAAGCCCACAGCCAATCCTCTCCCGGGGACCGCGGCTTCCCCGCGGCACTGGCAGAGCCCAGTGCTCCCAGGAGTGGCCCAGGAGGAGCCTCGGGAGCCACAGTGGCTGTCACCACCCCAGTGCCACCAGGAGTGAAGATGGGGTCACCTGTCCCCTGCTCCATGTGCCAGAGGGGACTCCAGTGGATCCTGCCAGGAGCGTGAGGAGCGCCCATGGTACCAGAGACCCCCCCCCCCCAGAGCCTCGGGGAAGGACGTGGTGGCACCTAGAGGTGCCCAAGAATGGGACTCTCAATGTGGCACTGCCAGGGAAGGACATGGTGGCACCTGGAGGTGTCCAAGGATGTGGCCATGGATGTGGCACTGCTGGAGGAGGGACATGGTGGCACCTGGCAATGTCCCAAGAGCCAACACTGGATGTTGCACTACTGGGCAAGGATGTGATGTCACCTGGCGGTGTCCAAGGATGTGGCCCTGGATGTGGCACTGCCAGGGGAGGACGTGGTGGCCGTGCCCAGGTGGGGACATCCAGAAAAATTCCCAAGCTGAGGTTTCCCTGCTTTTCCCACTGGGCTTTGCTCCAGCTGGAGGGCGATTCGGCCTGGAAGGACAGATGGATGAGGATGGACAGAGGTGGGCAGGAGGTAGCACCACCTGGGAGGACGTTGTCTCCTGTGCCAGCTGCTGGAGGGGAGGGGCTGTCCTTCCCACCCGGAATTTCCAAAGGCTGACATCTCAGCTGGGGCCACAGCCGGAATTGTCCAAAGTCAGGAGCTCCTGGACCTGGGAGAGGATTCCTGGTCCAGAGTTTGGAAATGAAAATATTTGTGGGGAGGAGAATCCCAAATGCGGTCCCTGCATTTTCCCGCCCACCACAAATCATTCCCACAAAACCACGTTCTTCCACTGGTCCTGGGAAGAGGGATCTCCAAGGAATGGGACTGTGACCACAGTCCTGAGCCTGGGATGGCAGAACTTCCATTGTTCTCCACATTTTGACCTTGATTCCATCTCCAGCCTGGAATATCCACCGGGGATCGGCTTCCTCTGAGCTGGGATGGATGGGTGGAAGGAAGGAAGGAAGGAAGGAAGGAAGGAAGGAAGGAAGGAAGGAAGGAAGGAAGGAAGGAAGGAAGGACAGTCAGAGCAGCTCTGAGAAGGGGAACACCAACACCAAATGCACCAATGCCCCTCCTTCCCTCATCCCTAGTAAGTCCAGGGCTCCTGGGAATGCTCCAGCTGATGGAAACTCCTGTGGGAGAGCCCCAAATCCCAAATTTTGGGACCTTCGTGCACGTTCAGCGCATCCCCACTGCCCTTCCTGCTTTGCACTATTCCTGTTATCAGCAGTGGGGCTGCGCTGATCGTGCTGGCAAAGCTCGGCCCAGGCAAAATCCTCCACTGAATTTCCTTTTTTAAACGTTTATTTTATTTGTTTTTTTCTCTAAGATTCACACCACAAGGGTTGTCTTAAAAAACAAAAACAAAAACAACCCCAAAAAACCAGAGAAAAAAATAATACCAAACCCTTTCTGCTCCCAGCTTGGAGCTCTGAACTGGACAGAGCCGCTGGCTGCTCAGAAATAGAAATATATATTAAATATATAATGGGATTTATCTATCCAGAGGTTATAACGAGCTTAGAAAGCTGTTGGGGAGCCCCATCCTTTGGGATCCCCGTCCCCAAACCTGCTCTGGCACAATTCCCTTCTTGCACTTTGAAATTCCTTTGGATTTTTCTCTTTTTCCCCCCACCCCGAGCTGGGTCATTCCCCCTTCCTTGGCACCCCTGGAGGTGCCACCCAAAATGCTCCTGGCACGGGGACCCCCTGGCACAGGGACACCACTGGCACGGGGACCCCAGGTCCCCCCCACCTCCCTCCTGAGGAGCCTCGGGCTTGGCAGCGATGGTGAAAGCAAATTTAGTCACAAACTGGGGCTAAAATGTGGAATTTTGGGGCTGTCCCCAGCCTGTTTTGGTGTGGGTGTGGCTGTGCCTGCCATCCCGCAGAACCTTGGGATTTGGGAACAGCCAAATCCCAGCTTTGGGCCAGCAGGAAGATGGGCAGGGGGCTCTGCCAGCTGGGCGTGGCCAGGAGTTGGGGTTTATTTTATTTTATTTTTTGCTTTTTATCACAAATCCCAAATCCCTGCATTGCTGGGATCTCAAATCCCTGGAGTGCTGCCCGCAGCCTCCAGCCCCATCTTCAGCCCCAAAAGCCCCAAAGTTGTGCCCAAATGTCCCAGTTCTTGCAAAATCCAGCCCCGGGGGATTAAGAAGATCCCTGTGAGGAGCAGGGAGGGAGGGCTGGGAAGGGAATTGTTCCCCCAGGACACCCAAAATCCGAGTTGGGATCGCCCCTGATTTGGGGTTGGTGCCCAAATCCCTGGACAAACCCAGGGCACCAAAGGGGCCAGTGAGAGGCACTTAGGGCATATTTCCACAGAGGCTGGAAATGCTGGAATTGGCTCCTGCGGGAATGCGGGGGAGCCCAGGCTTTGGAAGAAGAAGGAAATCTGGGAATTTGGTTTTTTTTTTCGGCAGGATCACAACCAGGGGAGCTGGATCCCTCTGGTTCTCCAGGAATTCCCAGAACTGGATCCCTCTGGATCTACAGGAATTCCCAGAGCTGGATCCAGGAGTTCCCAGAGCTGGATCCCTCTGGACATCTGGGAATTCCCAGAGCTGGATCCCTCTGGCTCCCCAGGAATTCCGGGATTCGGGGATCAGAGACAGAAAGCACTTACACCTCTCTCTGTGCCCAACCTTCCAAAGGCTCCTAAACCCCGGGAATTGTCACCTTCAGCCACCCCAAATATCCCTTGGGCAGAACAAGGAGGGGGAGCTGGGAAATTCCAGGTGAATCCCCGTGGGAAAACAAAACAAAACAAAACAAAAAAAACCCCAACAACAAAAACGGGAGAACAAGGGGAAGGGAAAGGAAAAAAGGAAAAGCTAAAGATGATCCGTGTTTCAGTTGCACTGGGGTACGTTTCTTTACCCGTTTTGATGCTCTCATTTAGGATCGTTGCATGTGTCCTTTTGTGTTTTTTCTTTATTTTATTCATTTTTAGGTTGTTTTTGTTTTTTAATATTAAATGAAAGAGAAAAATGTGTATATTTTTGGCAATTTAAGGTAATGTAGCTAAGATATATTTTTTTCACGCTGCTTGACTGGTCTTTATTATAATAAATGATATTAATATTAATTGTGAGTTGGTTTTTAATAAGGATAAAGGGGGCAAATTTAAATGGGAATGGCAATTCACTGCCTGGTGCTGGGAATGTGTGAAGGAGTCCCAAGCCAGGGGTGGTACCCATCCCTGGAGGAAAGAATGCGAAAAGGAGGACTTTTCCCAAAGAAACCCCAATGATGGCCCCCATTAAATCCCAAATCCTCTTGCTGTGCTGGTGAGCAGCTCCTGAATCCTCCGCTTTTCCAAGGATTTATTCCTTGAAAGCCCCAAATCCACGGGCTCATCCTGCCCCTGCTTTGGCCCCTTTCCTGCCCAAAATCGGGTTTGGAGCCATGGGGTAAGCCACTCCCATGTCAGGATTCCGGGAATTCCCACTGGAAAAGCCACTCTCAGCCAGAATTGTGGGAATTCCCATTGAAAAAGCCCTCCCAGCCAGGATTCCGGGAATTCCCAGGCCCGAGGCTGAAGGCCCGAGGGGCTCCAGGGAGGAAACTGAGGCACAGAGAGGGAGGGATGCGCTCCTGAGCCAGCTGTTCTGCCTGGGAAAGGGAGCGGCACCAGGATCAGGACAGATTGGGATGTGGAGCAGCGGGAGTGGGCACCGGGAATGGGAACTGGGAGTGGGATTGGGAACTGGGACCCTGCACTGGGATTGAGATCTGGACCGGGACCGGGCCCATGGGAGTGGGTAACAGGATTGGGCACTGGGACCGGGCACCGGGACCGTGCAGTGGGATCGGGAATCGTGACTGGGACCGGGATCGGGAACCGGGATCGGCCCTGGGATGGAGCACCGGGACCGGGACCAGTGGTGGGGACGGGAACCAGGATCGCTTACTGGGAGCGAGTACCGGAGTGGGATCGGGCGCCGTGACTGAGAGCGGGAATCGGGACCGGCACAGGAACCGGGACCGGCACTGAGACCTGGCACTGAGATGGAGCAGGGGGACCGGGACCGGGACCGGGGCCAGGTGACAGGGGCGGCGGCGGTACCGAGCCCCGCGACCACTCGCCAGGAGCGGCAGCGGATCCTGGCTCGGCTCGGAACGGCCCCGCACGGAGCAGCCGCGCTCCCGCCGAGCCCGCCCGGCTCTTCCGGCCGCGCCGGGAGGAGGAGGAGCCGCCGCACGGGGAAGGTCACCGGGAGCGACACCGGGACCGGCACCGGGACCATGCTGCGGCCCAGAGCGGCCGCGCTGGTTTCGCTGATGAGGGCGGCTGGGGGCGGCCGCCGGTACCGGGACTCCTCGGGGGGGGCGCGGGTCCCGTCGCTCTGCTCCGCGCCCCCCCCGCAGCCGGTGATCGCCGCCAAGGAGCCGTTCCCGGTGGAGCTGCAGGCGGGGAAAACCTACGGCTGGTGCGCCTGCGGGCACAGCAAGCGCCAGGTCGGGCGGGGAGACTCGGGAGAACCGGAGGGGCCGGGAGAACCGGGGGGTCGGGGAGAACTAGGAAAGTCCCGGAGAACCGGGGGGGTCTAGGAGAACCGGGGTGGGGGGGGGCGGGAGAACCGGGATCCCGGGAGGTTCCGGGGGTTCCCGGGTCGGGGACTCCGCGGTGGCTCCCGGGGGGCTCCGGGGGATCTGGGACTGGGAACCCCCGGGGGGCTCTGGAGGGTCCGGGGGCTCCGGGGATGGGATGGGATGGGATGGGATGGGATGGGATGGGATGGGATGGGATAGTCACAGTGGCCCCGCGGGAGCATCCACCCACCCCCAAATCCCTCCTTGACGCCGTCCCCGTTTGTCCGCAGCCCTTCTGTGACGGTTCCCACAAGAAGGAGGCCCCGGGGCTGTCCTCGCTGCGTTTCACCCCCCACCCAAACAGGCCCCGCGGTGCTCTGCGGCTGCAAACGCACCCGGAGCCCCCCGTACTGCGACGGCTCCCACCGGGAGGACGCGGTGCAGGCGGCGCCGCTGCCCCCCCGCGCCTGAGCGGGGCTCGGCAGCGCCGGCAGCACCGGGAGCACCGGGAGCACCGGGATCCCCATCCCGACCTCGTCACGGCCGCACGGGGGGAGGAAGGAGAGGCTCCAAACCCCAATGAAATCCTGATTCTGGAACGCCGGGAGCTGCCCCGGCTGCAGGGATTCGGCTCCCGACCCGAAACAAGCCCCTGGACAGTGGGATTGGAGGGAGGGGCCTGGAGGTGTGAGAGCCTGGGGGTGGGGCACCTGCGGGGTTTGGGATGGGGGAACCTGTGGGCTTTGTAATGGAGGGACCTGTGGGATTTGGGATGCAGAGGCCAATGGGATTTGGGCAGGAGGAGTCTATGGGGTTTGGGATGAAGGGACCTGCAGGACGTAGGGTTTGGCAGGAGGCTCTGTGGGATTGGGCTCTGTGGGATCTCTCAAGAGGCTCTGTGGGATTTGGAATGGAGACGCCAATGGGATTTGGCAGGAGGCTCTGTGGGGTTTGGCAGGAGGCTCTGTGGGATCTCTCAGGAGGCTCTGGGCAGCTGCCCCTGTGGTGTTTGTTCATTTCCAAAGCCAGACCTGAGGTTTGCAAAGGTTGAACCAAAGACAAGCCCTGGAGAACGGCATTATTCCCAGGGATTGGGATCATTCCCGGAGATTGGGATCATCCCCAGGACAATAAACCCAAATCATGGCCCTGCCCAGCCTGGGTAGTGTCCCCAGGCCGGGCAGTGGAATGGCTGAATTCCACACAGGAATTGTTTAATTTCACAGAGGAATTGATGAATTCCATGCAAGAATTGTTGAATTCCACAGAGGAATTGTTGAATTCCACAGAGGAATTGTTGAATTCCCTGCAGGAACTGTTGAACTAGACACAGGAATTGCTGAATTCTGTGGAGAAATTGTTTAATTCCACACAGGAATTGCTTCATTCCCTGCAGGAATTTGCTCCCTTCCCATGCTCGTTCCTCTCCGGAGCCTCCTGGCTAGAGGTGCCAAAATCTGATTTTTATTTTTATTTTCTTTTATAAATGCACCATAAGGGCAGGAGGAGAGGCTGGGAAGGGTGATATTAAAAAAAAAAAAAATTGGGATCATGGGAAACGGTGAGCAGCTCCATCCCAACCTTTGGGTGCCCCCAAATTTTCCTGGAGCCGTCAGGACTTTGTGAAGAGAAAATAATCCAGGGGATTTGTGCTGCCACAACCAAGCTGGAGGAAAATATCCTCCAAACCCCCAAATTTACTGTGCAGAAGGGCAGAGCCCAGAGGGAAAGCAAAGAAATCCCCCAAAAAATACCCAGGATGAGATCTGGGAACAGCTGGAGCTGCTGGAGCTGGCAGCTCCGAGGTGGGGTGTGAAACCCCAGAAAAAAAACCCCAAAAAACCCAAAAATGGGAAATAGAACCCTGCAGCAGAGCCCGGGGGGCTGGGGGGGTGGTTGGGGTTTTTGGGTTTTTGGGGTTTTGGGGTTTTGGGTCTGTGCTTGGCCCTCAATCCGGGAAAAGCGGGAATGTGGGAATGGAGGAACATGGGAATGTGGGAATTTGGGAATGTAGGAATTTGGGAACATGGGAATGTTGGAATTTAGGAATGTGGGAATTTAGGAATTTGGGAATGTGGGAATTTGGGGGTGTGGCAGCTCCCAGCTCCGAGGGTGGGATGAGGAAGAGGCCTGCAGCTTCCACAAGCCAAACCCAAACCTCAAAGCCCCACAAAAAACCCACAAAACCAAACAAAAACCAAACAAAAAAAAACCAAACAAAACCAACCCAAAGCACATTTAAAAATATCCGCCGCCATTTCTGTGTCTTCTCTGCGTTTTTAAATTAGAAAATAATTCTGTAGAACTCTACTCTGTCCCTATGTACACACCCACATTTATAGAGGTCTGCAGGGGGTTTCAGGAATCCCTGGAGGGGTTTTAGGAATCCCAGGAGGATTTTTAGGAATCCCTGGGGGTTCTTAGCAGTCCCTGGAGGGTCTGCAGGAGTTCCAGGAGGATTTTTAGCAGCCCCTGCAGGGTTTTTCTGAGTCCCTGGGGTGGTTGTAGGAGTCCAGGAGGGTTTTCAGAGTCTCAGGAAGATTTTCTGGAGTCCCAGGAGGATTTTTCAGAATCTCAGGATGATGTTTCAGAATCCCAGGATGATTTTCAGAATCCCAGAATGATTTTCCAGAGTCCCAGGAGGGTTTCCAGCAGCCCCCGGAGGTTTTTAGCTCAGGGCTGAGCCCGGGCTGCCATTCAGGGTGGTTTTGCGGCCGCGGGCAGGTGGCACCGGGTGGCAGCCGGGTGGCAGTGGGTGACAGTTCGAGGCGGAGCCGTTCAGGGCGGGCCCGGGGGTGCCGTGCCCGGGGCCAGGCAGGGCAGGGGGCGATGCCAGCCCAGGGGGTGATGCCAGCCCGGGGCTCTGCGCTTTGTCGCTGCCCGACTCGCACTCAGAGGCGCCGCTGGTGTTGGTGCCCTCGGATGGCAGCGCTGGGCACAGCTTGAGCCGCTTGCATGAGGGCTGGACGCGGTACTTGAGTGCCAGGGGACCGCTCTGGGGACACAGGGTACGGCTGGCAGCGCGCAGGGACACCGCGGAGACACCGGCACTGCCACCGCCGATGCCCCGGGGACACTGGCACTGCCACCACAACGGGGACACTGCAGGGACACCGGCACTGCCACACCCCCTCACCCCCCCCACCAATCCCCCCACTCCGGGATTTGTTATGGGAAAAACTCCCCCAGGACCAATTTTCCCACTTTTCCCGTAGGACAGATTTTTCCAGGATAGGTTCCCTGTTTTATCCCTGCAAACCAGATTTTCCCAGTTTTCCCAGTCTAGATATTCCCAGTTTGCCCAGTACAGGTTTTCCCAGTATTCCCAGCACAGATTTCCCCGGTTTTCCCAGTTTCCCCGTTTCCTCACCCTCCTCCAGGGGTAGATGTAGGCGATGTCCATCAGGGTGTAATATTCCTTCAGGGGCTCATCCTCGTACAGCACCTCCACCTGGAGATGGGAAAGGATGGATCCAAACCCCAGGAAAACTCCAAGAAAGGATGGATCCAGATCCCAGGAAAGGAGGGATCAAAACCCCCAGAAATTAGGGATCCAAACCCAGGGAAAGGAAAGATCCAGACTCGGGGAAAGGATGGATCCGGCCATGGGAAAAAGAAGGCTCCAGCCCCAGGGAAGGGACAGCCCAGCAGGAATATTTGGGACAAGCAGGGATCAGCAGTGGATGCAACACTGAGGGGACAAAACAACCCCTCCGAGCTGAGCTGAGCATGGCAGAATCCAGGCAATGCCCCCCAAGCATTCCCGACCATTCCCAAACATTCCCAAACATTCAGAAGCACTCCCAAACATTCCTGACCATTCCTGAATGTTCCTGACCATTCTGGAACATTCCAGAATGTTCCTGACCATTCCCAACTATTCCAGAAGGTTCCGGAGCGCTGCTCACCTGGTACTTGCTGGGCACGTCCATCTTGTTGCGCAGGAACTTGGCCAGGTGCAGCACGGTCATGGCCGCGGGGCAGCGCAGGAACCGTAGCCCGGGGCTAGGCGGGCATGGCGGCACCTGGGGAGGGACGGCTCTGGGGGACTGGGTCTGGGGAGACCCGGCTTGGGGGGACCCGGGTTTGGGGTGTCCTGGGTTTGGGGGGACCCGGGTTTGGGGGGACCCGGGTTTGGAGGGACCTGGGTTTGGGATGTCCCGGGGCTCAGCGGGCATGGCGGGGCCTGAGAGCGCCGGGTTTGGGGTGTCCCAGGTTTGGGATGACCCAGGTTTGGGGAGTCCAGGATTTGGGGAGTCCTGGGTTTGGGGTGTCCTGGGTTTGGGGTGACCCGGGTTTGGGGAGTCCTGGGGATTGGGGGGTCCAAGGTTTGGGGCGTCCACGATTTGGGGAGTGCTGTGTTTGGGGTGACCCAGGTTGGGGAAGTCCCAGTTTGGAGTGTCTAGAGTTTGGGGTGTCCCAGGTTTGGGAAGTCCTGGGGCCTGGGGAGTCCTGGGTTTGGGGTGACCCAGGTTTGGGGTATGTGGGGTTTGGGGTGTCCTGGGTTTGGGCTGTCCCCCTGTGCCCTGCAGGACCCCTCCAAGGCAGCTGGGCACTCAGGGCTCTGTGCCACCACAGTGCCACCACAGTACCACCTCTTGCTCACCTTGTCCTTGTCCAGGTCCCCATTCTCCATGGCGCCTTTCTGCTCCTCCCTGGAGCGGGACACGGGACAGGGGTTGGGGAAAGGGGGATCAGGGATGGCACTGCTGTGATCCGGGATCACACTGGGATCAGGGATGGCACTGCTGGGATTCCAAATGGGGACAGGGAGCCGTAGGTGGCTCCAAGGCTCCAGGCAGTTCCGGGAGCCCGGGCAGTACCAGGAGCCCCGGGTGGTACCGGGAGCCCTGGGTGGTACCGGAGCCAGCCATACCTGCAGTCCCGGTGGAACTCGATGGACAGACTGACGATCTCGTCCTCGGGCCCCGCGCCCTGGTCCCGCTCAGCCACCTCGCCACGCTCCTCCTGTGAGCCCAGGGGAACTGCGGGACAGGGACACGGGCTGGGACATTGACACTGACACCTACAGTGTGACACTGACACTGACCCTGTGACACTGACAGTGTGACATTGACACAGATACTGTGACACTGACACTGTGAGATTGACACTCACACTTGACATTGTGACCCTGTGACCCTGTGACCCTGTGACATGTGACACTGACAGTGTGTCACTGACACTGACCCTGTGACATGTGACACTCACCCTCGGCCACTGGGTACGCAGCGTAGAAGTCGCGCCTCCTCTTCATCTCATCTGTGGTGACAGGGACAGGGACAGGGATGGGGACAAGGACAGGAACAGGGACAGGAATAGGAACAGGAACAGGAACAGGAACAGGGACAGGGATGGGGACAGGGACATGAGTGGGGACAGCACCACAGCTGGGGGAGGGTGACAGCAAGGGGGCACAGGCGGCACCCTAGAATGCCCAGGGAATTCCCATGGGAGCTCCAGCAGGAGCCATCCCACAAACCCCGGAGTGGCACCCAATCCTGAGGGGTTTTGGGTCCCCACACCCCAAATCCTGAACTTCTCCCCATTCCTGAGGCATGCGGAGCAAATCCACAGCTCCTGCTCCCAGACTGTCCCAAAGTTTGGGATGGGTGCCATGTCGATGTGTCCTGCTGTCCCTGTGGGAATGGGAAATCCCTGGGAAGATCCCGGGAATTCAGGGGAATGGGAGTGAGTTACAAACACCCCAAATTCCCAAATTCTCCCCATCCTTGGCTGTACCTTTGAAAAGCCCCGGGACCAGCTTGTACACAATGTCCTGGAGGGTTTTGTCCGACCTGGATGGGGAGAAGCAGGAAAAGTAGGAGAAATCAGTGGGATTCGGGAGCAGTTTGTGCACCTCCGGGCACAAACTTCACCCAGCTCCCCTCTGGGTTTCCCATTCCAAACCCTAAATCCTCAATTCCCCATCCCAAATTCCCCAAACCCCAAATCCCCACTTCCTCATCCCAAAGCCTCAAATCTCCAAATTTTCCCCACTTTTTCCCAGTTTTCCTCAGTTTTTCCCACATTTTTCCCCATGTTGGGACCATGTGGAGGTGCCACCACGCCCCAGGACTTGGGGACAGTGGCGGCTCTGTCCCCCGCAGGAGGAGACAGAGACTCCAGAGGACCCATGGGAGTGTAAATATGCAAGACAGAAAAAATGGGGAAAAAAGGGAAAAAAAGGAGGGATGGATGAATGGATGGATGGATGGATGGATGGATGGATGGATGGATGGATGGATGATGGATGGATGGATGGACGATGGATGGATGGATGGACTGACCAGTGGAGTCCAGGATCTGCAGGAATGGACACAGGGCACCCATCCCACCATCTTTCTGCTGCCACACAGATGTCCCCAAGTGCTGTTCCCTCTGTGGTGGCATCTCCCCCTGTCCCTACTCCCCTCCCACCTGGGACACCAGTGGGACCAGGATGGAGCTGCTCCTGGGCTGGCAGCAGAGCCCCAGCCCTGCTCCAGGTGCTTGGGGCTGTCCCCTGGTGCAAGGACAGGGAGTGAGGGGCCCCGTGAGCCCTCTGAGCCCCCCCAAAGGAGCCCCCCTGAGCTCCCCCAGAGGAGCCCCCGGGCTCACCGGATGCTGAGCAGGGGCCGGGTTTTGTGCACCTGCACGTCGCACATGGGGCAGTACTTGTTGGTCTCCAGGTAACGAACGATGCAGGTTTTACAGACTGTGGGGACAGAGGGACCCTCTGTGAGCGGGGGGACAAGGGGACAGAGCCCCTGGGACCCCCACACCAGCGTGGGGACAAGATCCCTGCCCAGTGCAGCCCCCCGCAGCTCCACGGGGCCTGGCACAGGGTGGGCACTGTGGGAGGGGTCACTGTAGGGTTTTGGGGTGCCCAGGGGACCCTTGGGGACACGCGGGACACTCACAGGAGTGCAGGCACTCCACGATGGTGGTGGCGTCGATGAAGTAGCCGCCGCAGAGGGCGCACATCAGGTGGGGGTTCAGCTCCGTGATCTTTATCCGGGTGGTCCTGTGCATCTTGGAGCAGCCCCACGGCGGATCCTTCCTGCGGGAAACTCCCGCGGTCCCCTCGGATGGGACCTGCAGGGACCGCTGGAGGGGACACGGTGGGGACTGTCACTTGTCACTCCCAGCCCTGCAGCCACCCCCTGGCTCCAGGAGCTGCCCAGCCCCCGCTGCCTCACGCCTGGCTGTCCCTGGTGTCCCCAAGTGGGTCCCCAACACGCTGGCACACCTCCGAGCAGTGACAAATCCTGCCTGTCAGCAAACCCCCACTTGTGGCTGTGCACACACACCCCCAAAAAAGTGCATTTTGGGTTGCTTCCATGGAAAAGGCATTTCCAGCCAAAATTCCATGGGTTTTCCTACAGAAAATCCCCAAGCTCTGTGTCGGGCACCTCCCCCGGGCAGGGACGCCCAGCGGGGCGGGTGGGCACGGCGGACGCGGGTGACACCGGGAGCCGCCGGCGCTTCCCCAGTTCCAGCGGGAGCCGCCGGAGCGCGGGATCGCAGCAGTTTCGTTGTTTCCATGGTAACCCCGACACTTGAAGAGTAGCCGGGATATTGTCACTGCCACCCGAGGCCAGGCGACAGGCGGCGAGGAGCCGCGGGGGTCGTGG
This sequence comes from Calcarius lapponicus, assembly GCA_039654755.1. Classification (NCBI taxonomy): domain Eukaryota; kingdom Metazoa; phylum Chordata; class Aves; order Passeriformes; family Fringillidae; genus Calcarius; species Calcarius lapponicus. The sequence goes on along the minus strand of JBBFKN010000011.1, from coordinate 6,213,511 downwards.
AGATGAGCGGGGCACGGCGGCGGCAGGGGCCTGGGCACCGGCGGTGGCACCGCACGGCTGCTGGGACACGCGTGTGACACACGGGCACACAGACAGGGACACACAGTGACACACATGTGACACAGAGGGACACGCGTGTGACACACTGGGATACACAGTGACACACGTGTGACACGCAGGGATATGTGTGTGACACACAGGGACACATATGGGCTACACTACACATGCATAAAGACACCAGCACCAGGGATGAGGACACTGCTGGGATGTTTCAGGGGCAGGACGTCACTGGGACTGGGATTGGGGTGCCACAGGGACAGGGACACCATTGGCACTGGGATGGAGGTGTTGCAGGGGTGGGGGACACCACAGGGACACCTTGGGATGGAGGTGCCACAGGGAGGGGGACACCACTGGGACCGAGATGGGAACATCACCGTGCTGGAGGGGCAGCAGCCAAGGGGGGCCCAGGAGCCCCGGGGGCGCTGGGGAGCCCCAGAACCCTCTCCCAGCCCAGCCCCCCTCCTCCGGGTGCTGCCCCCAGCCCCAGGGGATGGAGGGGGGCCCTGCCAGCCCCTCCCTGCGTCGGGGGTCCGGCGGTGCCCTGTCTCAGTCCCTTCGGCACGGGACCGGGCAACCCCGCCGGGCACCGGGGAGCCACGGCTGCATTTTGGGGGGATTTCGCCGCTTTCGGTGCTCGCAGCCGCCAATGGCGGCCCCGGGGCTCGGCGGGAGGGGGGAGCCCGAGCCACCGGCTCGAACCGGTTCTAATAACCCGGGCGATAACGGCCGCGCTTTCCCGTGCCGGGGAGAAGGGGAACAAAGCCCCGTCGCCCCCGGAACCCCGGCCCCGCCGCAGCCCCCGGGGCCGTCCCGTTCCGCCGGTGGCTCCCGCACCCCCCGGCGACTTTCGGGCTCTTTTGTCTCCGTGGGCGGTGGCCCGGCGCGGTGTCCCCCCCCTCGCCGAAGCCCCCGGGCCGTGCACGGGCGGGGGAAGGGCGTTTCAAAGTCACCGCCAACTCGGGCCCCCACCGCGGGTCCCCCGGCGGCGGCGGGGCGCGGGGCTCGGGAAATGCCCCGGGACGGCTCCCCCGGCACGGCCCGGGCCTCGCACGGCGCCCACGGGGCCCGGAGCGCCGGGAAGGCGAGGGGACAGCCCCGGAGGGCGCCCCCGCCACCCACGGCAGCGCCCGCTCGGACGCCCCCGCCATTCCCGGCGTGCGGGACGCGGCACCGGAGCTGCGGGGATGGGGAGGGAGCCCCGCTGGACACGAGTGACCACAGAGCGTGTGGGGACAAGGACACGCTACACGGCACCGGGAGCGGCGGCCCGGGACGGGACCGCGGGGCGGGACAACCGGGGGACACGGACACCGGGGGGACACGGACACCCGGGGGACACGGACACCGGGGAGGGCACTGACACACGGGGGCACGGAGACACGGGGTGGCCTCGGCCACGCGTGCCCCGCGCTGTGCCCGGGGGCTGCCCGGCCGCGGTGGGGCCGGGGGTGGGGCGGCCCCGGTAGCCCCGGGGCGTCCCCTTTGTACTCGGGGCCGGCTGTCAGAGCGGCCCGGCCCCTCCGCCCGCCCCGGGGGGGTCCCGCCGCGCCCCCCCCGGCTCCGCAGCGGCCCCGGCGCGCCGGGCGCGGTGCGGGGGCGGCGCGGGGGCCCCCCCCGGGGCTGTCGGGGCTCCGCAGCCGCCGGCGGTGCGGCCGGGGGGGGTCCCAGGGCACAAAGCGGGGCCGCGGCGGCCATCGCCATCTTTGGGGCCGGCGGGGCGGGGGGGGCCGCGGCGGGGCCCGGGCCGGGGGGGGGGCACCGGGGCCGGTCCCTACCTGGTGGCGGCGGCGGCGGCGGCCCCGTGGCCGCCCCTCCGCTCCCGCGGCTCGGCTCGGCTCGGCTCGGGCGGCGCTGCGGCCGCGGCCCTTTTTTTTTTTCCCTCCACTCTCCCTCTCTTTTTTTTTTTTTTTTCTCCTTCTTCTTTTTTTTTTTTTTTTTTTTTTTTTTTTTTTCTCCTTCCTCCTCCTTTTTTTTTTTATTTTTTCCTCTTTTTTTTAATTTTTTTTTTTATTTTTTCCCACCTCCAGCCGCCTCCAGGCCCCGCCCGCCTCACGTGACCTCATTCCTTTGGGGGGCTGCGGAGGAGGGAGCGAGGGCCCGAGACTGGGGGGACTCCCTCCGGAACCCCCCAGCCCCGGTGATCGCGGAGATCCCCGGGGGTGAAACGAGAAAGCCCCAAAAACCGCTGGAACGGCCCCAAAATGCGGTGCCCGGTGGAAGCTCCGGGCGCGGTGTCCCCCCCACAGGGGACCCCGTTTTGGCCTCAAATTGTGACCCGGGACGAGCGGGATCCTCTGCGGGACCCTCTGCGGGACCCTCGGGGGAAGGAACGGGAAGAGGGGAAAAAGAAAGAAAGAAAAAAAAGAAACAAAAGGAATTTCAAGAGGGAAAATGGAAAATTGGAGGAGGGGGACAGGAAAAAAAGGGGAAAAAAATAGGGGGGGAAATGAAAGAAAGAAAGGGAAAATGGAAAATGAGAGGGGGGAAAGGGAGGGAATAAAAGAAAGGGAGGAAAAATAGAGGGAAATTAGAGAAAAGGAAAAAAATGGAAAAGAAGGAGGGAAAAAGAAGAAAAACAGGGAAATTAGAAAAAATGGGAAATGGACAAGAAGGGGGGAAAGGAGGATGAAAAAAACCAAGGAAAATAAAAATTAGGGAAAGAAAGGGAGAACGGGAAAATCGGGGAGAAAGGAATGGAAAAAAGGAAGGTAAGAAAAATTGAGGGAAATTAGAGAAAGATGGAAAACGATAGGGAGAAGGAAGGAAGGAAGGAAAGAAAACCGGGAAAATGAGAGGAAAAAAGAAAAAGGAAAAGGAAGAAAAAAGAACAGGAGAAAAGGAAAGGAAAAAAAGAGGGAAGAACAGGAAGGAGGGAGAGAAAAAAGGCAGGAAAAGCAGAGTGAAAAAAAAATTTGGAAAAGCCGGGAAGGAAATAAAGGAGGGGAAAGGGGCAGGAGGAGGAGCGGGAGGCGCTGAGCGAGCGCGGCTCTCACATGCCCGGGATCACCGGCGGCTCCCCGCCCCGCCCGCTGCCGGCGCTCGCAGCCCGGCCCCGTCCTGGTGGCCCCGTTCCCGGGGGTTCCCGGTGAGCCGCTCTCCGTGCCGCTGTCTCGGTTCCCGGAATCGCGGGGTCGGTGCCTGCTGGAGCTGTTACCGGTGCCGGTCTCAGTGCTCGGTTGCCCCGGTTCCGGTGTCGAGTGTCCCTGTGTTTGGGCCGGTGTCTGGTGTCCTGTTCCCCGTGTCCGTTGCCGGTGCCTGTCCCCGTTCACCATTCCCGCTTCCTGTTCCCGGTATTCTGTCCCGGTATCCCATTCCCGGTGTCCCGATTCCATTCCCGGTGTCCCGTTCCCTTTCCCGGTATTCCCGGTCTCCCGTTCCCGTTGTCCCGTTCCTTGTGTCCCGGTATTCTCACTGTCCCGTTCCCGTTCCCGGTAACCCGTTTCCATTCTCGGTGTCCCGTTCCTTGTGTTCCATTCCTGGTGTCCCGTTCTCTTTGCCGCTGTCCTGGTCTCGTTCCTGGTGTCCCGTTTCCATTCCCGGTATCCCGTTCCCGTTCCTATTCTCGGTGTGCCGTTCCCATTCCCCGTGTCCAGGTCCCATTCCCGGTATCCCGTCCCCGTTCCCGCTATCCCCGTTTCCATTCCTAGTGTCCCAGTATTTCATTTGTATTCCCAGCGTTTTGTTCCAGTTCCCGCACGGAGAGTTGTGGGCGCCATCAACTTTTAGCGCGGTCTCTGTGGCGCAATCGGTTAGCGCGTTCGGCTGTTAACCGAAAGGTTGGTGGTTCGAGCCCACCCAGGGACGGAATGACGCTACTTTTGCCCCCGCCCCTCCTTTTCCCGGGAGGGACGGAACCGGACACGGAGAACGTTCCTTTGCCAGGGATCCGCTCCCGGTGCTCCCTCCGAGGTGGAGAAGCAGCTCCCCGCGTCCCGATTCCATCCCCGCAGTGCTCCCACGAGGACGTTTTGGGACGTTAAAATCGCACCTCAGTTCCTGTTTCCATCCAAATCCCGTATTTTGCCTCAAAATTAAACTGAAGGGGGTCCCAAGGGTGCCAGACCGAGCTTCCCTTCTCTGAAAACTCCAGTAAATTCCATTTCTCTGCCCTGAGACGATGGGATTCCCGAACTGCCGGAATTCCTGTTTAACCCTGGCAGGAGGCCACGCTGGGATCGATCCCACGGATTCTCCCCTGGCTCTGCCCGGGGGTGCTCCCACCGGGCGGAACGCCGGCTCCGGCTCCCGACAGGTACTTTTTGTGACGGAAAACTCCCCAAAAATGCACTTTAAAATAGGATTTAAAAATGAGATTTAAAACCGCAGCGGACACGGGCCGGGCTCTGCCTGTACATCGGGGGCCGGGATGTGCCGTGACCCCAGAGTGACCCCAACCCCCCCCCCCCCCCCCCCCGCCATTCCCCCCCCCGTGCCGGCGCTTCCCGAGGAGATTTTTGAGAGAATCCCCTATGGATCGGCGAGCTCGCGGCTGTGTCCCCACCCTTGGAGATGCGGCTATTCTCCTGACGGATCCAGCTGTGCCCCGATTGATCCAGCTGTGCACCCATTGATCCATTTGCTCCCCATTGCTCCAGCTGTTCCCCCACTGATCCAGATGTGCCCTCATTTATTCAGCTCCGCCCCGATCCAGCTGTTTCCCCATTTTTCCGGCTGTTCCCATTTTCCAGCTGTTTTCCCATTTTCCAGCCGTTCCCATTTATCCAGACATTCCCATTTTTTCCAGTTTTCCCCCATTTTTCCAGCTGTTTCCCCCTTTTTCCAGATGTTACCCCTCCCGCACTCCCGTCATGCCTCGCGCGCTCACTGTGACTCGTCACTTTGCCGCCCCGTCCACCCTCCCCTGCCTCAGCCAATCATCACCTGAGCGCCCCAGCCGCTCCCGCCAATCCCCAGCAGTCTCCGGCTCCAGGCCGCGGCGGCGGCCAATGGCGAGCGTGGAAGGCTAAACCACTGGCGGCGACCACCAATGGAAAGCGTTGGAGGGAGAGCGGCGGTGACAGTGACCAATGGGAAGCGGTGAGGGCGGGAGCGGCGGCGGCGCGGCGCGGCCGGAGCGGGGCCTGGGCAGAGACCGAGCCGGGAGCGGAGCGGGAGCGGTGCGGGGACACGGCGGTGACACAGCAGTGACAGAGCGGTGACAGAACGGTGACCGAGGGGTGACCGAACAGCCGCAGCCATGGTGAGACTCGGGACGGCACCTCCGGGGCCTGGCACAGCGCGGGGCGAGGCCGCTCCGTGAGGGGAGGCCCGTGGGCAGCGGGGCAGGGAGCGGCCGGGGCTGAACCCCAGCTCGGAGTGGCGGTACCGGCGGTGCCCCGGGGGCCGCTCCGTGAGGCGAGGCCTGTGGGAAGCGGGGCAAGGAGCGGCCGGGGCTGACCCCCAGCCCCGGCGGGCCGTACCGGAGGTACCCCGGGGGTCCCTCCAGTGTCCCTGAGCCGCCGCTCCGTGAGGGGAGGCCCGTGGGGAGCCGGACAAGGAGCGGCGGGGCCTGGACCCCAGCTCGGGGTGGCGATCCCGGGACACCCCGGAGGCCGCTCCGGTGCCCTGAGTCACCGCTCCGTGCAGTCGATCATGTCGTACAACGGCGGGGCCGTGATGGCCATGCGGGGCCGGGGCTGCGTGGCCATCGCCGCGGACCGGCGCTTCGGCGTGCAGGCGCAGACCGTGACCACCGACTTCCAGAAGATTTTCCCCATGGGCCAGAGGCTCTACATCGGCCTGGCCGGGCTGGCCACGGACGTGCAGACTGTGTAAGTGAGGGCCCGGCAGGGCTGGGGATTTGGGTTAATGGGAAATAATGGGAATTAACGGTGCCGGTGCTGCTGTGCCTCGTTCTGCTGTTGGAAGAGGTTTGGAAATAAAGCAACCTGATTGGGATCACATCACTGCTGGAGTTGGGATTTCACTGGTGGAGTGGGGATTTCACTGCTAAAATTCAACTTGCACCACTGAAATTAAACTTTTACTGCTAAAACAGAAGTTTCACTACTAAAATTCAACTTTAACTGCTAAAATTCACCTTTCACTGCTAAAATTCAATTTTAGCTCCTAAAGTTGAACTCTCACTGCTAAAATTCCACTTTCACCCCCTGAAATTCAGCTTCTCCTCTCACAGTTCCAGCTCAGCTGCAGCAGCAGCTGCGTGTGCAGCCTTTGGTGCTGGTGTCTGTCAGCAGCAGAAGCAGCCAGGCCTGGCTGAGGGGAAGCAGCAGGACCCGGCTTTGCTTTAAGCCCAGCTCTGATCTCTTGCAGGGCCCAGAGGCTGAAGTTTAGGCTGAACCTCTACGAGCTGAAGGAAGGGAGGCAGATCAAGCCCCAGACCTTCATGAGCATGGTGTCCAACCTGCTCTATGAGAGGAGGTAAAACTGCAAAGCTGCAATTTCTGTGTGGTGCCAGAGAGGGCTGAGGGTGCTGGGGTGGCCAGAGGAGCCTGGATAATTTCCTGCTCTCACCACCCCCTCCCTGAGCAGGTTTTTGTTCTCTTGGGGTGACATTTCCTCCCCAAATTCAAACAGAATCAGTTATCAAAGCAGAACGAACTCCTTCTGCTTCAGGGTGGTCTGCTATGCCAAAACCATGGCAGGGCTCTCCCTGAAAGGAGCTGTGGGATGGTTTCTGTGCCGGGAAAACATTTCTGAGGATGTAGGAGTGCACCAGGGCTTGGAATGGGGACAGCTCTGGGGACTGGAGGGAATGTCTGCGTTGGAAATTCAGGCAAGGGAGGGTGAGCTCTGGGAATGGTGATCCCAAAGCTGCCAGAGCTCCAGGAGCATTCGGACACCGCTCCTGGGCAAGGCTGGGATTCTGGGCAATTGTCCCATGCCAAGATGATCCTTGTGGTCTCAGAAGAGCAGGGTGATCCCTGTGGTCCCTCCGGGGCTGTCCCTGTGCCCAGGGCTGTCCTGAGCCCAGCTGTGTCCCCAGGTTTGGTCCCTACTACACAGAGCCGGTGATCGCGGGGCTGGACCCGCTCAGCCACGAGCCCTTCATCTGCTCCCTGGACCTCATTGGCTGCCCCATGGTCACCGACGACTTCGTGGTCAGTGGCACCTGCTCCGAGCAGATGTACGGGATGTGCGAGTCCCTGTGGGAACCCGACATGGTCAGTGGGGCTGGGGTCACCTGGGATAGCCTGTGGTCACCTGGGATCTCCTAGGGTCTGTGGATTCAGGAGTTCTCCCTCCCGTGCTCACTGGAGACACTGAGCTGGGGAGAGGCTTCATTCCAGCTGTGCCTTGTGCAGCCTGAGAGAGGAAGCTTGCAGGATTTTGGGGGGTTTGGGTGAAATTTCTGGGGGGATGTGCAGCCCAGGTGAAGCCCTGTACTCCCTCTATGCCCCAGGAGCCCGAGCACCTCTTTGAGACCATCTCGCAGGCCATGCTCAACGCCGTGGACAGAGACGCCATCTCCGGGATGGGCGTGGTGGTGCATGTCATGTGAGTGCTGGGGCTTCTGGGGGCTGGGCACTGCCTTCTCTTCCCTTCCTTCCCTCAGGGATCCCCAAATCCAGGGGCTGGGCACTGCCTTCCCTTCCCTCAGGGATGCCCAAACCCTTCCCTTCCCGCAGGGATGCCCCAAATCCTGCCCCTCCTCAGCCAGGCTCTGTTCCTTCCCAGGGTTTGATTTTGCTGGTGCAGTTCCTTGCTGGAGCCAAGAAATGACTCCTGGAGTTTGAGTCCCTCTGCTCAATTCCCTGGCTGAATTCCCATGGGATTGAGGATGGAATCCTGGAATTTTGAGTCCTGCTGCTCAGGGATTCTGTGGCTGCATTCCCATGGGAATGAGGAGCTCCGCCCCTCATGGATGCAGCATTAACTCTCACCTCTGTCACCAGCTGCCTTTGGAAAATCCCATTTTGCCCCTGCAGCACCCCAACCCTGGGAGCTCCCCGCAATGAAGGGTTTATTTATTGTTGTCACAACCACCTGAGCTCCTGCCTGTGCACCTGGGACTTCTCAAGGCAGGACAAGCTCTAGGAAGGGTTTAAACCTGGGTTTAGCAGTAAATAATCTCATCTTTTTCCCTTTCCAGAGAGAAAGACAAGATCACCACCAGGACCCTGAAAGCTCGCATGGATTAGCCCAGCCCAGCTGCTCTGTGCCACTCGGGACTTTTTAAAATAAAACTCTGCCCTGAACTTCCATTTTGGTGCCTTTGAGCAGGGTCAGGATGTCACCCTGGCTGCCAGGACACAGGAGTGACCCCAGGGGTGTCACCCTGGCTGCCAGGACACAGGAATGACCTCAGGGGTGTCACCCTGGCTGCCAGGACACAGAGGTGGCTCCAGGAGTGTCACCCTTCATCCAGTCCATCCCTTCAGCACCTCCTGAATTGGGATGGAAATACAAATTATCCCAAGCAAGCAGAGGGAAAACCTAACCCTGTCCAGTGACAGGGACACCTTGACTGTCCCAGGGTGCTCCAGCCTGGCCTGGGACATTTCCAGGGATGGATCAGCCACAGCTGCTCTGGGAATTCCATCCCAGTCCCTCCCAGGGGGGGGAATTCCTTCCCAAAATCCCATTTAAACTCTGCCCCTCTCCCAGTTTTCCCCCATCCTGCCCCGCCCAGGACTCCCCATGCTGGAGGAGCAGCTGAGGGTGACCCCTCAAAGAGCACAGCAGGGAGGACCCAGATGTACACAAAGTTTTAATTTCTTTTTTTTTTTTCTCTGGTTGGAGACTCATCTTGTAACATGCATGCATTTCAAAACAGTAACAGTGTCTCAAACTGCTCCTAGCAAACAGACAAGCACAGAGGACTTCAAATTCCTATTTAAAAAACAGCAGTGAAAAAACCTAGAATCTTTTTTTTTTTTCTTTTAATTTTTTTAGTTTTTTTAGGTTTTTATTTTGTTTAGTTTTTAGATTAAACTTAATTTATTCACATTTTTTTCTTTTCAATTCAGTTGCACTGATTAGCCCTGCCCACCCTCGTGACCTGTGTGTGGAATTTGCTCTCTCCACTCCCATCCAGTTGCTTGGGCAGCCCCAGAGCAGCAGAAATTTTGAGTGGTTTCCACTAAAAATGTGTCCAGAGCTCTGCCATCCCAGTTATCCATGGGATCCATACCACAGAGCCAGGACAAGGGGCAGGGGCTGAGGGGGACACTGGGAGTGGCTCTGCAGGAAGGGGACATTTGGGAATTTGGGCCTGTGGCCATGCTGGGGACACCCACCCCCTGGTTTTGGGGAAAATCCTTCAGCTGGGGGTGAAATTCCAGGTGCAGCTGGAAGGGAGGCCTGGGAAAGGACTGCATAGTAGTCATGGATTGGGAATATCCACCACCACAACCTCACCTCCCTGAGCCTGCCCCGGCTGGGAAAGCAGGGATTTCCTCCCAAAATACCAATACCAACAACAAAGACAAATAAACAAAAAACCATCCAAACAAACAACTAAAAAAACCAACCCACAAACAAACAAACAGAAAAAACCCCCAACAAACAAAAAAAACAAAAACCAAAAAAAGGAAATAAGACTCAAAAGTGGTTCTGATTTCCTTGCTGATTGGATGGAATCTGATCCTTGGAATCTGGATCAGATTCCAAGCTGTGACTGTGGGAGTGTGGCCTCCCTCTGCTGCCCCACGGGGTGAACTCTGTCCCCAGTGGGGTGAATTCCATGCCCATGGGACAAATTCCATCCCAGCAGGATGAATTCCTCCTCCATAGGATGAATTCCGTCCCCACAGGATTAATTCCATCCCCACATGGTGAATTCCAACCCCACATGGTGAATTCTGTCCCCATGGGATGAATTCTGTTGCCAGTGGGGTAAATTTTGTCCCCACAGGCTGAACTCCATCCCCATGGGGTGAATTCCCAATTAATTCCATGGGGTAAATTCCCAATTAATTCCATGATTGTAGCTCAGGATGGAGCCCGGGCCAGGCAGGGGTGAGGAGGGACAAAGGGAAGGCTCCCACAGCTCCTGGGGCTGTTCCCCAAATCCCAGCCCTGGGGAGCCCCTGGAACCCCCAGTTCCCACCCCAGTTCCCACCCCAGCAGCTCTGCAGCGCATTTATTGCACTCCTGGAGCACAGCTGGCTCTGCCTCCCCTCTCTCCCTCTGATTTTGGGGCTGTCCCAGCAGGGAAGGCAAGAATTCCCAGCTCGAAGCATATTTTGGGGGTTTTAAATCCCTTAGGAATGTGGATCCTGCAGCTCCTCCAGCCTCAGGCACTACAGAGGGGGAGATGCTGCTCACTGATTATTTGGAGCTCCACTGGACCAAATTTTGCTCTTTTTTTTGCCAAAAAAAAAACCAAACAAACTGAATTCTGCTGCAAATCCTGTCAGTTAAATGTGTTCTGCAGGGTTCATGCTAAGGACAGGGATTATCTACATTCAGCAAAAACTAGAATTAAATCCACACCAAAACCAGACAACAAACTAGCACAAGCAGTTGTAAAACCAGAATTGAAAGGGCTGGGTTTTCCTTTTTTTTTTTTTTTTTAAATACTTGAGTTAAAAAGTGACCTAAAACAAGATTTAAAAGAAAAAGAAAAACCCAACAAAACAAAACAAAGCAGAGCAAAAAGAAAAGAAAACAAACAGAAAGAAAAAGTCCCTTTTAAAAACAAATCAAAATATCTGCAGCTTCACTTCTTGCTCTGGTAATAAAAAATACTGTCTAGACACAAAATTTAGCATTTTTAAGGTAATGCTACTTCTGCAAATGTAAACAATATACAAAAATGCTTCTGTTAAACAAAGTTACATACCTGGGTAATACATCATTAGGTGAGAAAATTGCATTTAATCACTTTAATACACAATATGGCAACTGGACAGACGGGGCAGAATCTTTGTGGGACCCCCCCCAGATTCACCTGGAACAGCCAAATTTAATCCCAGCAGGAGTTTGGAATAAGAAAATATTTCCTGCTCTCAATTTTTGTCAGAACTCTGTAAGGATTCCTGCAGGAATTCCCAGGTTTTTGATTGGATTCCTTATTCATTATTCTGGAATTCAATAAAGGAGATTTTTTTTTGCCAACTTCACTCCCCTTTCTCTGGGTTTGCTCTGTGGTGTTCACCCACCTCCTGCTCTCTTCCTCTCCCCTTTCTCTCCTCTTTATTTATTTATGTTTGGTTTTTTTTTTTTTTAATAGATGATTTCAGGATAAAACAACTTCCAAGCTACTTTCCCCAAAAGGATAAGGGCAAACTTACCAGGTCAAAGTTGCAGATTCAATGCAGATTTTTTTTAACTGTCAGGAATAAAAAGTGATTGGTGTTTAATTCCTAATTAGCAGTAAACTTAAGTGCTTATTAAGAGAGAAGCAACCGATATAATGCCCACACAATGAAGCTGATGATGCCCTGTAAGTCCTCCCTTTTTTTTCTTTTAAAGTATTTTTTAGCTGCATTTGGGTTGTGGCTTTTCCAGCTCCACAGCTTAAAACCCCTCCAGCCTCCCACACCAAAGGGGCAGCAGAAATTTGTGCCACACCAAAGGGAAGGACCAAAAATCCTCAAATCCCATCAGGACCCCTAATTTTTCATTTCTCCAAAATTCTATTTACAGTGCACCCTCAGGGGCTTCAATTTCAGCCCCTCCCAAGGTGAGACCTGTGGGGGGGATTCACATCAGGGGGGGAAATGGGGAGGGGGTGAAGAGGAAATAAAACCAAAAAAATCCCCCAAACCCCACATTCAGAATCCAGCCAGAGGCAGGGTTAATTTAGGGGAATTACCAGGATGTGATGAGCACCAGTTATGTCTCAAAAAGGACCAAAATTCCACATAGCAAGAACTGTTACAGCACAGGACAGACACTCCCAACAGCTTATTCCCCAAACAAAGGCATGTGTGAAAAACAGTTCCAAGGCAGATTAAGCAACATGTTTCAACTGCAAAGAGGTTTGTTCAAGACTCTAAATCCTGCTTAAAAAGAGAAAGGAAATTAAAATTAAAAAACCAAACAACAAATCCCAAAACAAAGAACCAAAAGTTCTGTTGTGCAGCGGAGCTAACAAAACCCACAGCGAGGCTGCTGAACTTGGCTGTGAAAGGGTTAAAGGAGACAAAACAGGACGATTTCAGTCACTCAATCAGTCCCAAAATCCTTCAGAGGGGGCTGGAAAAGAAATCTGGTGTGAGAGTTCAACCATTTCCACTCCTGGAGGGTCACTCAGGGGGTAGGGAGCAGGATGAGCCCAGCCTCCAGCACTCCCCCCTGGCAGCCAGGCCAATTCCTTCCGTGCAAGTGACATTTTTAAAAAATAAAACACAAAAAAACCAACCCAGCAACCTCTGTCAGGACACAGCTTCAAGTACCTGTTGCAGGTGAGGTGGGGAAGGAAGACTGAATAATTAATTAGCTAATTAACACTGGCAGGATTGTGATGGTGACCTCAGAGCCATTCCTGGCTGAGGAAGTGGCCCAGAATCTTAGCCTGGATCTACAGGTCCAAAAATGCCTTTTCTAAAATCTTTTTTTTTTCCTCTTCTTTTAAGGAAATCTTCAGAGTTGACCAATTAAAATCACCCCAGGTCCGAGCACATAATGAGCTGAGGTTGGTCAATGCCTCTCTCAGTTCTCTGCTTGTTTTTAGCTTTTAGGAGTTACACCTTTTTTGTTTTTTCAGACATCATCTTTGGTAGATGTTCATTTCCCTCATCTTTCTTGTAAATCAAGTGCAGTTACAAAAAAGTGTTGGTTTTTTTTTTCCTTTTCTTTTTCGTTACTTAAATTAACCAAAAAATATAAAGTGTCCCAGTCTGAATTTACCTAAAGTTCAGCGACTCCTCCTTTTTATCAGAGTTATATTTTCCATCCTTGAAATGGTGAGCTATTTTGCTTCCAATTCCTACCGAGAGGGAAATAAAGGTTGTTTTTTTTTTTCTTTTTCTGGCCAAGCCAGTCCAATAAAACAACAACAACAACAACAACACAAAAAACAAGGAGTGGTTTGTGAGTCAGGCACTGCTGAATGTGACCCCTTGGGGACAGTGCCACACGTGTCCCAGCCCCTCAGCAGAGAGGAGAAAACGTCACTGGGCAGAAAGAGCCGTGCTGGAACAATGCACTTGGCTTGTTTGGAAAAGCCCTCAAATCTGAGATCTGGGCACTTCTGGAACGCCAAACCCAGAGGTGCAGCGGGCGCAGCGAGGATGAGGATGGGTTTCGTCACACGGTGCCACACGTGCCCCACACGGTGCCACAGGTGTGCCCTGGTGCTGCTGCAGTGTCTGTGCTGTCCCAGGCTGCAGGAGCAGCCCCCAGGCCTGCCTGCAGCCCTGCAGCAGGATGTGCCCCTATGTCAGGATGCTGGAGATGAACTCGTTGAAGCGCTTCGAGTACTGCTCGGGGTTCACCGTGGAGATCTCGGCCCCGGCCTGCGGAGAGACAGCGGGTCAGAGGGCGGGGGGGGGGGGGGTCAAGGAGAGGTCAGGAAAGGGTCAGGAAAGGGTCAGAGGGGCAGGGAGGGGGCAGGGGCACAGCCTCTCTGTTGGGGAGGATCCACGGCTAAGGGAAAACCCAGCAGGTCTGGAGAGATCCCCAAGGAAAACGACTTCAGCTCCAGCTGCATGTCCAGTCAGGGCACTGTGAACCTTCACGGCTTACACGTTTAGGAACACGAGAGCTCCCAGAGCTGAGTCAGGGAGGGTGAGGATGGATTTCAGGAAAAGGTTTTTCAGACAGAGGGGGTCTGAGCACTGGAACAGCTCCCCAGGGAAAGGTCAGGCCCCAGGGCTGCCAGGGTGGGATTTGGGGTCTGTGATGGGTCCCCTCCACCCCAGCACATCCCAGGATTCCACACAAACTCCCCAGGGTGCTGGCTGGGCTGGACTCCTCCTTAAAGGTAATTCCAACCTCAGCAATGCCCTGATTCCATGTTGTGCTAGGCTGGGCTTTCCCAAGCCCTGCTGGGAGCTCAGGGGGACTTCCAGGACACAGAGGTGACCTAGGGGTGTCACCCTTCATGCAGTCCATCCCTCCAGCACCTCCCAAATTGGGATGAAAATACAAATTACCCCAATCAAGCAGAGGGAAAACCTAACCCTGAGGTGACATGGAGGGAAGTGCTGAGCACAAGGGCTGGAGAATTCCCACCCTGGCAGGAAGATCAGTGCTGGGGACACCTTCCACCCCAGGAGATGATGCAGAGCAGAAGCCCCAGACCCAAGAGCCCCCCTGGGCCAGGCTCACCCCATGTTTCACTGTCTTGGCAGCGTGTGCAGCTTTCTTCTTGGTGTCGTAGGGTGTGAGGATGTCGATGATGGCCATGAAGTAAACCTCCTTCCTGGGGGCACCTGGGGGCACGGCAGGCGCTCAGTCCCCTGGGAATAGCCAACTGCACCCCCTCCTCCAAAAAACCCCTGGGCACACCCAGCTTCATCCCCATCCTCCAAAGACACCTCCTTGCAGCCAACCCAAGGGATTGCCCAGCAGAGCAGGGACAGCCCTCCTGTCTCCTGGACTCCACCCTAAAGGTTTTTTCCAACCTCAGCAATGAACTGATTCCTTGTCCTGCTAGGCTGGGCTTTTCCCAAGCCCGGCTGGAAAGCTCAGGGTGGCTGCCAGGACACAGGAATGGCCTCAGGGGTGTCACCCTGGCTGCCAGGACTGAACCACCTCACTGATCCTGGGACACCTCCCCTTTCCCTGCCCTCCATCCTCCCTCCACAGTTCCCTCACACCCCGTCTACCCTCCACAGCTCCCTCACACCTTCCTTGCCCTCCCCAGCTCCCCACACTCACTGTCGTGGCTCTTCATGGCATACACATCCATGGAGGGGTCGAACTCCCCGGGCCCAAAGAACCGGGGGTAGTTGAGGAGGTTGCCGGGGCTGTCGGGGGGGGTCCCATAGGAGGAGATGGGGTTCCCCCCCAGCCCATCATTCTCACACTCCTCATCCTCTGCCCGCTCCTCCACCTCCATCTCTTCCTGCTCGGCCCGGTCCACGTCGTGGATGCCCACCAGCAGGCTGTAATCCATGATCTTCAGCTGGGCTAAAAACTGGAGAGAGGCAGCAGTGAGAGCTGGCACCCATACGGGGTGGGGGAGGCTCAGCCCTACCCTGCAGTGCCTCCCTAGGGCTGGCATTGAGAGCTAAACCCTCCTGAGACTCCAGAGAAGCTGCACAGGCCCCCTGCCCTCAGCAGGACGAGGCTGGTGCAGGAGGAGTCATTCTGCAGCCCTGAGCCAGCAGCGAAGATGCACGTGGCAGCAGCTCTCTGGCCACAGAGAGCAGCAGACAACTTTCCCAGGCCTTTCTGGGAAAAGGCTGTGAGAAGATTAGAGAAAAGAATGGTAAATAATTCCTATCTTCACTTGTTCCACCTGTTGTTGTGCACTGTTGGCTGGGGGTCTGTACAAATCACAAATGGGATGGATCTGCCGTGGAACACCTCTCAAGCTGTTGTGTTTTCCAGCATCAGTCTCATTACATGGTTATGACAATGGGAAGATGTCAGCAGCTCACATTTTTGGTAGTAGATAAAGAACTCAATGTAACAACTTTAAAAGTTTTTTGACCAATCACACAAAGCAAAAGCATACTGACAGTTCCATCCAACCACTATAAGCACACGTACCCTTCGTTAAATAATGCCTGGTTATTTTGAGTACAATACCTGCTTGTAAGCCTTCAAACACAATGCACAGAGCTCCATTATTAAATGTAGAACTTCCTAACACCTTGCTAGATAGACTTTTCTGTAGCTCAGGGAGTGAGGGGATGCAGTGAGGGGAGACAGAGCAGAGCTGTCCCCCAGGAAATTACCTCCACATCCCGCTTCAGCTTCTCAAGGAAGTTCTTTTTACTCTCTTCTCCAACGTGCAGCTTCTGACCCTCATTCAAGAAGTCATTGTCCTTGAAGGTTGGGAGATCCTTGGCCTGCAACAGAAAGCCTGAGGTGAAATTCCCCAGCCCGCTGCCAGGGGAGGGCTGGCACACAGGTGCGGCTGCAAAAGCCCCTGCTCAGTCTGGGCTTTTGGGGTGCCCGAAGTCCACTGAGGATGGAAAGAGCATCAGGCAGAGCACAGGAAGTGTCAGGGAATCCGTGGGCTCAGCTGGACCTACAGGGAAGCTCGAGGGAGACGTGGAGCAAGTCAGCTTTAAAAACTGCATAGCTGGGCCAGGGATGCTCCCAGAATTGAAATGAAATTAATGAAATAAATTCATTTTCTTGGTTTCTGACTGCAGGGGGGAAAGGGACGAAGGCTTGGGGAAAAAAAAAACCAAACAAATCTTCTCTTCCTAAAGATTTGAGGAAAACATTCAAGCCATGGTTTTTTGAGGGATCTGCCTGCAGCAGGCCCTGAGGATTCTGGGCATGTGGGAGAACTTGGAGCCCCTTTGTGCCTCAGGGTTTCAATTCTTTAGTGACACAGGAGGGTGGGGTGGCTCTGTGAGCTCACATGAACCACCCAGCTGCACGGGCCAAGGAGTTATGAGGGGATTCAGGGCAAATGGGAGTTCCCTAGCTGCTGGCTGGGATCTTTTAGGGCAGGCTGGAGCAGACTCCAACCCTGAAAATCCTACAAGGAGAACATGGACCAGCACGAGGCACTGCTGGGATTTCCACAGGGATTTCAAGGCAGCAGCACAGAAGTCCTGCAGGGGAAGGAAGCTCAGCCCTAAATTCCCCCACTCAAGCCAGTTTTAGGAATGTGCCAAGGATCTGGTTTATAAATTTTCTGTGGAAGATCTAGCCCTGACCTGCCTGGGGTTGGTAGCTAGGGTGCTGTGAGGAAACCCTTCCTTAGGGACAGCACTGCCCTCAGGTGGGGTTTGGTTCTGCTGGGACTGTCCCCCAGCCCCAGCAGTGCCACCAGAACACAGCAGGGCAGGCAGAACCAGCTCCCTCCCAGCCTGAAAGGGGGGACAGAGACAAGGGGAACTCAGGGCCTGGGGAACCCCCCTTGCTCAAAACTCCCATGAAAAAGGGAATGGAAAGGAAAAGGAAATGGAAAAGGGAACTCAGTTGGATCTGTCTGCTTCCAAGCACCAGGAGAAAGGAAAGGCTGGACAGAGATGGCTCCATACCTTCTCTTTATCACTTGCTTCCCTGGATACTGTTGAGCCCTAATAAAGAAAAAAAAAAAAAAAAAAAGAAAATATAATTACTGCACTCTGGGTCACACTACCAATGGACCAACACTGAACCTCCACACACAGCCCCGTTAAACCTGATCCCCTGAGCAGACCCCAAAACCCAGAACCCTGACAAGGGGGGTTCCAGGTCCAACCCCCAGAGTTCTGATGCCTCAGGTTTTAGTTTTTATATTTTTCAGATTCTGTTATGCTTTAGTGTGTGGGTCTGTGCTCCATATTATGGGATGGTGAGCTCTCTTCATAGAGCAGGGGGACAAAAGAATTCCTTCTCCATTCTGTAACTCTGCGTGGCCTCTGCTCTAGGTCAGGCTGAATAAGGCCTCACCCCAGCCCCCAGGGCCTCACCTTCAGGTCATACTTCCTGTGCACGGTCAGCCTGTGGCTGAAGACGTTTCTGGTGACCACCATGTAGGTCTCCACCCCGTCCACGGTGAGCCGGTACATGCCCAGGAACTGGGGCAGCAGCGTGTTCCCATGGCACTCCACGATGAACTGGGGGACAGCAGGGAGGGACAGAACTCTGTCACACAAAGCTCAGCTCTGACAGGACACAAACTTGCTGAGGTGCTGCAGCCAAGGCACCCATGGAAAAGGAAAGGAGGATTGGAACAGCTCCTGGGGTCTCCAGGAAAGGAGCGAGGGTGCGAGAATCCCATTCCCTGAGCAAGCTCGTCCAGAGAGTGCCAGCCTGCCCATGGCAGGGAGCTGGGACATCTCCAAGGTTCTTCTCAATCCTGGGATTCTGTGACTCTGTGTATGGAGCCGGGAGATCTCCAAGGCTCCTCCCAATCCTGGGATCCTGTGACCCTGTGTGTCCAGCCTGCTGTGACAGGCCAGGTGTGCACTGGCACTGCCCAGCTTCACTTCTCGTGGTTACCTCGCTGTGCCTGGAACTCAGGGCCTGTTAAACACCCCCTGCTCGGAACCCCTGCAGAGCAGATGGGCTGGAAACCAGCACCTGGAGCAAGACATTTGAAGCTGTCCCACTGTGACCCCACTTCCCATCTTCCCTCCAGCCCCTCTGGAAGGTCTGAGACAACAAATGAGGAGCCTGTTTGCAGCTCTGATCTACCAGGGATCCATAATTTATTGACACAAGGGCCAGGATGAGCTGGGAAGGGGCTCAGCAAACAGCTGCTGGCTTGTCCCTCAGACATTCGTCCTTCAGATTTTTGTCCCTCAGACTCTAAAGACCATTTTTCCCACAAAACCTGCATTCAAGCTCTGCCAGCTGTGAATCCAAGCTCCGGACCCCCAGCAGATCCCCAGGTGTGCACAGGGGGCTCCAGACTCACCGTACCTGGTGGTACTTCTTGAGGATGTTGTGCATCTCTGCCACATCCTCGCTGGACACGGCCTTGATGACAAACCTCCTGTCGTAGGTGGTGAGGAAGCGCGCGCCGCAGCGGCCCTGGCTGTCGCTGTTCACCGGGGCGCTGCGTGTCACCGAGTTCTGGGGGACAGACACGGCGTGGGGATGGTGCCAGGAGCTCTCACCTCCCTCAGCAGCAGGGTCAGCCCTACAGGAACCCCTGAGCAGCTCTGGGAAGAAGGGCCAGCCCCACAGGACCAGCTCAACCACCCACTCTGGCCATGAACTCCAGATTTGGTGCTGCTGAGGGTAAAATCCAATTGTTTAAAAGCCTGGATGTGTTTTTAGGGCTTCCAGCTGGCCCCATGATTTGCTGGCAGGTTTTACTCCAACACCTGGGGTGTGTTTTTGGAAGGTGTTTTTTACTGAAGGTTTTTTACACGTGTAGGATACATAGGCCAAGAGCTCTCAGCATTTCCTCTCAGAGATTTAAGAACAGTCAGGATATTCCAAAGGCTTAAGGAAAACCAGACCAAAACAAACTGAAATTCCCCTCAAAAAGCAGCTTAGTCTGGCCAAAACCTCAGTGTTTGGGGATTCTTCACAGGTCATCCTGCACCAAAAGCCACCCTCAGGCTCTGCTATTCTTACTCCTGGACATACAAGATGAGTATAAATAGCTTGGTTGTTCTTCTGACAACCAGCAGCATCGGCCTTTAGATCCCTGTCTCCAGCCTTAGCAACCAGACAGTGCAGCAGGCCTGGAAAATCCCAGGAAAACTGCAGAGCAGGGATCAATTCCCTGAGCCACAACACCAGCTCTTTGTTCTGCTGCCTCTCCCCAGGTAGCAGGGCCTGCTGCGAGCTCCTCCCTCAGCCACAGTCACTGCTGCTCACACCTCAAGCTGTCACCTGTCCGCTGTCTGTCCCCTCCACCTGCCCACAAGTCATTTTATCAGCCAGCAACATCTCACCAGCATTTCCTGGTGGGGAGGGCTATGAAACACAGCAGCACCAACAGCGGTCTTGAAGTTTTCCAGCATTTCTGCGCTAGACATTGTGTTTCAGGCTGGATTATTTGGTTTTTTTAGGTGGCAGTGGCACTGCTGCATCCCCCTCGCTCAACTCTGGCAACAGAGGGAGCCTGCAGCAGAGCCTGCTCTGAGAGAGAGATTTACCACATCATGCTGCAAGTGAGCCCAGAGGTTTCCTTTCAGAATGAAGCATTTAAAGCTTTTAGAACTTCAATGAAGCAGGGGAAAAACTGCTGCTGCCAACGGCTTTAGAGAGCGTCAGGAAAATAAAGGCAAACAGAAAAATCCCCTTTGCTGCTCGCTGACATTTGCAAAGGGGTCTGTGCCAGGCAGTTTAATCAGCCCTCACCTCAAAACCACAGAGCTTTTCTTCTGGAGCTGGGAAGCAGAAATCGTGACCACACAGAGCATTACCAAACTCACAGCCCTCAGCCCCCTTCCTGTCACTCCCACCTCTCCCACAGTTGGGCTGTTAAATTCAGCCTCCTGGCTCAGTTCCCACTCGAGCCATCACACTTTACCCACCTGAATTTAGCTCAATTAAAGTTTTCTATTCCAGCTGAACAGAAAACACTTTTAAAAAAGCCAAAGCCACCCAGAGATGGGAGAAGCAATCCCCCAGAACAAGAGGGGGAGTGTAAATGATGAACTACAGACAGTGTGGGTCACACCTGGGGAGGGTGTCATCACAAAGGGCTGTGACACGGGCGCAGGGGGAGGCAGTGTGGTACCAGCTCTGCTCCAGCTGCTCTCCCCACCAGGCAGGGAGCACGTGGAGGGAACAGGGAGGCTGCAGCACTCCCCCACGTGCCTCTGCAGTCAGAGTGTTCCAGGGGATGCCCCTGGCACTGTGCCTGCTCTGTCACCACATGCTGGGGACACTCCAGCTCCCTGACACCCGGCCTGCTCAGGGCCACGTGGCTACCCTGCCCCGCTGGCCCCGCTCCGTGTGATCTCCCAGCCCTGAGCTGCCCCTGCTGCTCAGGGCTGGCCTCCCTGGCCCTGCTCTGGGTGATCTCCCAGCCCTGAGCTGCCTCTGCTCAGCTCCTCGTGCTCAGGGCTCGGAGCTGGCTGAGGAAGGGTGGCCCTGCTGCAGCAGCCAGAGCTGTGACATCCCCAGATTCCCCAGAGCTGAGCCCAGCAGTGTTGACAGCAGACTCCTCTCCAAGAAAATCAGCCCCTCTGGCGTTAGGGGATGGATCACAAAGCAGGAGCCACCTTGATACACCCAATTCAACAACACACACTTGATTGAGAGCAGCAGATTCACCTGAATCTGTACAAACACCACAGACTCATTTTCCTTGCAGATATTCCAGGCTGGATCATCGTTATTCTCCAGCTCCTGCCTGTCCACAGCCACCTGTGCCCCCATTTCATGCCTTGGGAGCCGGGATCACCTTCTCCTCCTACTGCCCTGCGCTTGGCACAGCAAGACCCACCGCACTGCTGCGGTTCTGGTGGAACCACTGAAACACCAATTATAAACCCAGAAAAGCTGCTGGCAGCAACATTTGCTACATGGTTTCTCTGCCAGGATAGCTGCTCTGTCCTAGAAGAGAAGAGAGGGTACCTGGTAGTCCTGGTCATCGATCCCAAATCTCTCCCGGAGGTTCCGGAACACCAGGGGACAATACTCCTTGAATTTGAAGCGGCTGGGCAGGTTCTCCCTAGGGCAGGGCAGAGATGTCAGCAGCGCCACCCAATGCCACGCTGGCTCCCCCTCCCTGCCAGCCCCCCAGGACACCCAGCCTTGCTGTGCCTTCGGCAGGGCAGCTCCTTGCTTTGGATGCCCACAAAACCCATCTCTCCCAGAGAACTCTGCAGGATCCTGGCTAACAGGGATGGGGTGGGAGCGTGGAGCTTGTGTGGCTGCCAGGGCAACCCTGCCACAGGTCACTCTGAGGGAGCCATCCTGCTTGTGCCCTCCTCGGTGGCTTTGGCACACTGGCACACAGCTGTCCCTGCACATGCTGTCACACAGCTGTCACTGCACATGTTGGCACCACTGTCACTGCACACACTGTCACAGAGCTGTCCCCACACACACTGTCTCTGCACACCAGGCAGAGCTGCAGGGGCAGAGGGGCTGGGCTCTGGCTTCAGCTCCTATCACAGCACCAGAAGGGTCAAGGCCCCACAGAGCAGCTCAGCCGCAGCACCCAGGAGAGGGGGGATCAGCTCCAGCCTGGCTCTGCTGCCCCCAGGCGCAGGACAGGGGACAATGACAGCATTCCCTGTAACTGAGGGAGCTGCACCTGCTCCTCCCACAGCCCTGAACCTGCACAGGGAGAGAAGCAGAGTTTGGTCCTGCTTGGACACAGTGGGAGAATTTGGCAGCTCCTTCTCAATGAAAAACCCAGGCAGTGACAGGTGGGGAGCTCAGATCTTATCTGGAGGAGAAGGGGAAGAGCAGATCCCGCATGTTGGATGTGCCAGGAGAGACAAACTTCCCAATCACCTCCCACTCTGCAAAGCTGATCCCTGTGAAGCTTGGGGAAAACAAAGTATTAATCAGGGCGCACTGCAGCCCTGCAGGGCCGGGATGGAGAGAGAACACAGCTCTGAGCACCAGCCACAACCACGACTTCAAAACAGCTTCCAAAAGTGGATTTTTTGGGAAAAGGAGACAGAGGCAAATCCAGAGAGACTTCATGAGCACAGCACAGCTGCAGAGATGCCTCCTGTGAACAGTTTAATCCCTCAAAGGATGGAAACCAACCATCACAGAGTATCTCAGGGACAGACTGACCACACCATGGCATGTCCAGGGTCTGGGCAGGGCGCAGGGCATGGATCCTCCTGGCAGCAGAGCTGGGAATAACCCAGAAGGCCTCCTCCAGGCCAATTCGCCTCACAGCATAGAGTTCTGACCACAAAGAGGTTGGGAAGCTCCTACTTACTTGTTGAATAGATGATTGTCCACCTTAATCTTACTGTAGGCTTTAAAGTCATCAGGCATTAACATGACGGGGACGGGAACATTGCTGAGCTCATTGATCTGCAAGAGAGAGGAAAGGGAGACTCAAACCCAGGTCCCACTGCCCTGGGGACCTGCAGTGGTGTTCAACACCTCAGGGGATGGGTTTGGGGCACCGTGACCCATCAGACAGAAGCAGCTGGGGTACACCGTGGTGACAGGCCACAGCAGCACCTCGTTCCGCAATGTGGTCAATCCTCCTGAGACAACCTTTCCACCTCCACTGACCATCCAAGACACAGCTGAGAACCCAGACAAATCCACAGGCCAAGAAACAGCAGATTTTATGTTTTAACTTAACCACCTCACCGAGAAAATGTTCCAATGTTAATTATTCCTGCTACAAACCAGGATGACCAAAGCCTTTGCTGCAGCCCAGCACAGCTCCCCGTGGATGCTGTTTCCATGCTGGCTGTCTCCTGTTGCTCCCATCCCACCTTCTCTGGAGGGATGAGTCACTGACTAGATTGTTTTTGCTCCTTAGTCATGTGTGGCAGCCACAGGAACACGGGGAAGCAGAAGAATGAATGTTCAGCTACTATTGTACAGGCAGGCTCATGCTGCAGTACCCAGTAGTGCCAGCGTTAATAATAATAATAACAACAACATAATAATAAAGATCCACCTCTGGACTGTGTCTGGCTGCCCTGCTCCAGTCACTGACAAGACTGTGCCAGAATCAAGAAGTTTCTGAGCTGCCTCTTCTGAGGACAGCCCTAGTGCCACCTCCCCCAGGGACTCCCCACAGCCCCATCTCACTGAACTCCTGTTAACAGCCTGGATTCAGGAAACAATTCCATTCCAGCTCTGTTCCCATGACTGCTGTGCCAAGCAGGTAGTGCAGGAGAGTGAGGCAGACAACGCTGGCACCAGCGGGGGTTGGCTCCAAGTCAGCTCAGGGGGCTGTTCCCAGCACCAAAATCTCCAGCAGGTCAAGTGACTCCCAGCACACTGGGAAAGCTGCTGGAAAACTTCCTTGCTGGCTGGGAGCAGGGGCCAGGCTCAGGAAAGGGATCCAGTTCTGGGATTCCCCGTTCCCTGCGTGCAGCAGGACACACAGCACTGCCCAAAGCGCTACCACATCCCTGCTGGGCTCCGCAGAGTTCAGCCCCGGGGATGTGTCACGAGCCAATTCCATGCAGCCCATGTTTATCCCACCCTTTCTCCATCGTTACCACGAAAATCCAGACCAGATTTAACACACGTCAGACTGGGAAGAAAGACACATCCCAGTGCCAGGAGGGAAGGTGGCTATTTTCAGAGCCAGCCATCCCACACAACAGACAGAAGCGGGAAGCGAAGCGGCCGCGGCTCCTGGAGGGAGCGGAGCTGCAGCTCTGCAAAGCCCTGCTCTGCAAAGCCCTGCTCTGTAGCACCCAGCTGATGCCTTAAGCTTTAGCTTTTATATTTTTCAGATCCTGTGAATGTTTGGGGTATAACTCTGAACTCCATACAGAGTGTTTGTAAGCTCTCATCACAGTTTGATCAGACAAAACAATCCTTCCAGGCCTGAGAATCAAAGCCACCATCACAGCCTCAGGCCTGAAAAGTATGGACAAAAATTAATGGGAGAGGGGGAGAGCAAACTGGGGGGCTGTGACTTCATTACCTGAAGCTGTAATTGAACAATTAACCCCTGATATCCCGAAAAACTCGTGACTGTCATCCATCTCAGTTGTAGCCTCTGCACTGCCCAAGGTGTATCTGTTAAAGCCTTTAATAAATACCTACTTTATTCTCCAGCTCTGTCTAGCCTCTGTTCTAGGTATCCAGCCCAAGGCATCACAGCACTGCCATAAACCCTGTGGGATGTATGGAAAACGCTGCACAGATGAGTGAATGAATAAATAATGGCACACACCCCCACCGGCAGCATCCCCGAGCAGGGAGAGGCCGATGCCCCCTGGGTTTGGCTCAATCCTGCACGGAGCCAACCCCTGAGCCAGAGGGGAGGGAAAAGGGAACAGACTCCAGGTGAGGAAGGGATCTCCCAGCTCGCAGCCACTGCAGGGAGCTGCATCAGAGTCCCACGCAGAGATTTCCCCTCGGGGAGAGGAGAAAACAACTCATTCTGCACTGAGACAGAGGCGCTGCCTCCAGCCACTAATTATTGCTGTCTGCCAGGAGAGGAAGCCTGACAGCTCCTGCCACACGCCTGCTCCCATCCCAGCCTGCTCCCAGCCCTCTTCCCGCCGTGGGGAAGGCACAAACAAGCCATTATCAGCTCCTTGCCGAGCGGAGGAAGGGTGCTGACGGCTGAGAGGGAACAGCGATTCGGAGGCTGCCTCCTCGCTGGCAACAATTCAGACACAAATGTTCTGAGGCCTCGCTGGGTGCCCTCGTTTCTGCCACGGCACAAACCTCAAAGGGAGTGTGGGACCTGTTGCGAGGGCTCCTGAGTGGCAGAAATGGTGCACCAGGATAGCTCTGGATCGTTTCAGAGGTGCCATCACTCCTCACAAGATAAAAGAGCCCCAAAAATCCTCCCTGTGGAAGCCTTTCCCCCTTTCCAGCAGAGCTGGCTCGATGCTTTGGGATCCGGCTTTGGAGGAGACAGGGAAAAGGAAGGGGTGTGCGCTGGGCACCAGGATGTGGATGAAGGGATGAATTTGGGATTAAAGCTCTGGAGGAGACAGGGAGAAGGAATGGGGTTGTGCTGGGCACCATGATATGGATGAAGGGCTGGACTGGTCATTTTTAGACCCAGCACTGCCCACCTACCCTCCCCCAAGTTAGCTCTGGGCCACTGGTCACTGGGCCTCTGCTCTTGGCACCAGTCTGGAAGAAAACACAGATTTATTTAGTTTAGTTTTGTTCCTACGTCAGGTTTTTTAAATTTAAATTTTTTGTTGTTTCAGCACCGTGTGCTCCTGCAGCAACACCCGTGCCTGACACTTTCCCAAGGGAGAGGAACAAAAAGCCCCCACACGCCTCGGGAAAGGGATATCCCAAACCCTCCCTTCTCACAGCACAAGCCTCAGCATCCAGCCCCCTTCCTAAGGATTATGCAGCCAAATCCTGAAACACCAGGAGTCCTTCCCAAAGGAAAGCCTGGCCAGCAGCACCTATCACCTCTCCAGAGGGATCCTCTCCTCAGGCTCATCCTGGGGGAATCTGAGCAGCCTCCTGGAGGGAGCAACGTGACAAACGCCTGGCACATGTTTGCTCTCTCGTCTTCTCCCCGGGGAGAGGCGTGGAGCAGCAAATTAAATATAGCAGAGTGTGTGTGAGCGTGTGTCCCGGGGTATTTATGCTCCAGGAGGCAAGGTCACAGCAAGGTGCACGGCAGGGAGGTGCTCAGCTCCTGGGGAGCACATTCCCAGGGATCTGTGCCCAAAGAGGAGGAACTCTGCCTGGAGCAGGATCTCTGGGGCTGTGGGTACCAGGGAGATGCTGGGTGTGGTTCTTGAGGAGGCAGGGACAGAGGGCAGAGGTGCAGCAGCACCACAAACACATCTGGACCCTGACAGGCTGTTTTGGGCATCACAGACACTGCAAGGCACAGGAGCGGCATGCTGTGCCACACCTCTACCACATCAGAGGTCCCCAAAGTGACAGAATGGGTCAGGGATTTGCAGCCACACCAAGAGCGATGCTGGGTTCCCTTAAGGCTTTTTAGCCCTGATCTGCTCTTAAACCCACTTCACTTTGTGGCCCAGCAGCACCACACAGGACTCTAGGCTGAAGATTTCTCTTCGCCACCAAAGCCAACTCCTTTCCCACTAAAAGCCACATCAATATTCTGTGTCATTCAGGGACAGCTGTTGGGATGAACGGGCCAGGCATAATTTTGTTTCAAAACCTGACTGTAGCCTCAAAGTGGCAATTAGCATTAGTAAATTGATGGGAAAATGCGATTTGTTTACTAACAAGATGCAGCTGATGGAGTGCGTGAGCCCACTTTCAGGGATTCTCAGCAACAGGAATTTGCTCAGGAAAATAAAGATACTTTGTTCCCCTCAAAGCTTTCCAATCAGGCATCTCGAAGTATTAGTTAAACTTTATTATGCACTGGGGAAGGAGGTGAAAGACACATGGGAAAATCACTTTAGCACGGAGACAAACCCAGAGCTGTGGCAAAACTTCGCTGCTGCTTAGCACAGCGGACAAAACCCCCTGTTTTCCATGAATTAGAGCATGATTAATCAGTATCCATGCTAACAAGCCCCTGCGCAAAGCGAGGGAAGAGTGAATCTTGCAGTCAATAATTCCTATGGGGACACCAGGATGCTTTAAGATGGAAAAAAAAAGCATCCCCTGGTGAGAGCAAACCCATGTATTCCTGAAAAAAAAAGTACTTGGAAAGCTGCTGGAAAGGATTCCTGGCTGCATGACAGGGATCAGGCAGTGCCACTCTCCTGTCCCCAGTCCTGTCAGCCTCAGGGTCATTGGGAAGCATCCACGCTCCCAGTCCTCTCACAGGTGGGCAGAGCTGATGCATCCCTCGGTCCAAAGAAGCTGAGAAATGAGAAAATTCAACAACCAACCCATGGTCATGGCAGTCAGCAGAAATGAGCAGGGAAATGAGCCCTGTTCTCCTCACTGAACCACCCAGGAAAATCCTCCTTTGTCCCCCAAAAAGGAAAAGGGCTCCTGCAATGGGGATTGGAACAGGAAAAGGGCTCCTGCAATGGGGATTGGAACAGGCAAGGGCTCCTGGACGAGCAGTTGGCAGCCAGGCCCTCGGTCATTCCAGGGGCTGGCACGGACCTGGCCATATGCTGCTCTTTCCAGAGGTCAATTAGAGCTGGGCTGGGAAGGGACAGATCCAGGCTGTTCCCACCACGCCAGGAGCAATTTCTGAGATCTGAGTGTTTGATATGTGGCAGATGCTGCTCTGGCAGCACAGAAGGCAAGGCTGCAGAGCAGGGAGCGCCGTGCTCTATTCCCAGCACTGCTGTTTCCCTGGAATACTAACGAGCTCTGCTCCTGCTGGCAGTGCTCCTGAGGGCCTGGGAGATGGCTGCTGCTCTAGCCAGGAACTGGAGCCTCTGGAGCTCCCTCGAGCAAGATCCATGCAGCCAACAGATCTCCTCGTTCCCACAAGAACGGGATGTTTGTGCCTTTCCCCTGCCAGCTGCCAGAGCCACTGGAATCTTTTCCAGCCAAGGAACTGGCAGCCCTACAGACACAGATCCCAATCACCTCCCTGGGATCCCGGAGCCTTCCATCCGTACAGACACAGACCCACAATCCCAGAGCCTTCCATCCCCACAGACACAGATCCTCAATCCCCTCCCTGGGATCCCAGAGCCTTCCATCAGCAGCACCTTACAACCGTTTCCATGGTTCCCAGGGAATCACACAACACTCTGTTCATCTCTCTGGCTGGGAGGTGGCTGCTCCCTTCCAGAACCGTCCCAACTTTCCCATCTTGCGCACGTGGATCCATCCAGGGCATGGAAAACACACCTGGAGCACCACACACAGACCCTACCCTCAGGAGCTGCAGCTCCTCTCCCAGTGCCATGACAACGGCAGGAGAAGCTTCCCCAGGAACCATCCCCACATCTGCTGGATTAAGGGTCTGACAGAAAACTCAGAAATTGAGGCTGAGCCATGGTGGCTCCTCTTTTACACAAGTTCTCCCCTCCCCTCCGTGGTTTTCTGGTCTAAAATTCAAATTGTTTGAGTCATACCAGCCCTGTCAGGCCCTGCTCACAGCAGCCCCACCCCAGTCCCAATCCCACCCCTGGCTGGGACCACCAGGACCCGTTATTGAAACGCTCCAAAGCGGTGTTTCAGAAGGCAGATCCTGCTCTTGGGGTACTCCTGATGCTCTCCACAGCCAGCCCTGCCTGTGCTCAGCAGCCTCTTTAAGGCTGTTCCAGACTGGGAGAAGGGCCCACGGGGATTTCTGCAGCACACTGCACAAAATGGTTGTTTGTTTGATTTCTCTGTGAAAAAGTTCACCCCATATCCAAACAATTCTGACAGGATCCTCCTGGCACAGCCCCGGGCTTGTGCTGAGAGCTGTTTTCCCCTCCTCCCACTGCAAGGATCCCAGGGCAGAACTCCATGGACACAGCCCAGAGCCTCCTCACTCACCCACCGCTCCTTGTCCA
This sequence comes from Calcarius lapponicus, assembly GCA_039654755.1. Lineage (NCBI taxonomy): Eukaryota > Metazoa > Chordata > Aves > Passeriformes > Fringillidae > Calcarius > Calcarius lapponicus. Next base: position 6,184,964 of record JBBFKN010000011.1, on the reverse strand, counting down.
AAGCAGCCAAATATTAAACAAATTAAAGGATTTCCAACAAAGCTTAAAGGTATTCCCGAAAAGGTATTCCAAATCCCTTAGCTGGAGACACCTAATTCCAATTCCCACCTAAGCAAGGCACTAGAATCATCTCGCATCCACAGCCGCCACCAAACCCTCACCCCAATGTGGCAGAGAAGTGGAGGGATTTACTGGGAAATCCTAAACGCCTTCCCAAAGGTCAGGAGGTCACAGCTGAACTTTTCTCACTCCCTTTCCCAGCCCTTCAGCTCCTTCCTGGCAGCAATTTCTTCCTAATACACATCCGATATAATCTCATTACCAGCTTAGTGTCAGCTTGCCTTCCTCCCTTTGCCCAAATATCTCACAGCCAAGTGCTCCCAAAGTTACTCTGTCTTCATCCAGTGCCTCAAATTCCTGCCAGGCTCCTATTGTCCAGACAGCTACAACAAAGAAAAACACCCCCCCCCCCCCCCCCCAAAAGGCCAATTGCCAGCAAGTAAACCGTCACTATGAGGCCACAAATGAAACTCGGGAAAATCCCACAATTTCCATTTCTTCAGGGCTGCTAATGGCACCACTGATCAAAGGCCGATTAAAGTCATTATCCTGCTTCCTGGGCAAGGCTGGGAGCACTTGGAACATCCTTTGCCTCAAAGCCAGCACGGTGCTGAACCACATTTGGAAGCTTTCGCTCCAGCCAGGCAGGCCAGGAGGTTTTTTTTTTTTTTTTAATTCTTGATGTGTTATTTGTCTTGGGAAAAAATGAGCCTGAATCCTTTCACTCTCTAGGAAACATTCACTAATCCACTGGAGAAATAGGTGTGTCTGAGCCCTAAAAGTGGATTAATTGAGGAAGGGATGAGGCTTCTGGCTTCTTTGGCCAAAAACAGCACCCAGCAGCCACATCCAAGGATCAATCCTCGTGCCTGCCATCATAAACATGGGAGAAGTTTCCAGAGAAAACACAGGGATGGTCTTAGGAATTCCCAAAGGAGGTGGATCAGAGCTGAGCCATCACAGACATTCCCAAGGGACCCTCTCACAACTCGGTCCCCGAGGAACTGAGGCCAAGAGGACATGCATGGCCCGAGTCCTGCAATCAAAGGGGACAAACCCGGGCCAAACCCGTCATTTTGGGGGACGGAGATGGGAGACACATTGTCCAATGTCCTCTGGGCTGTGACACAGGGAATCCCTCACTGGGCCAGTCCTGGCGGACACCTGGGGGTTGGCACAGGGGACAGGGCTGTGGATGCCAAATTCGTGTCCCCCTCAGTGCCAGAGTGGGGACTGTGCCACAGCAACATCACCCAAAAAGGTATCAGTCCCCCTGCCCAGCCCGGGAAAATGGGTGTGGAAAAGGTGTCGGGGTGGGGACACAGGGACGTGCCTGGCAGACCTGGGGATCCGCAAACCGCCTGGGGACACAGAGCCAGCAAAAAGGGACCACAGGGCCCAGGGAGGGCTGGATCAGGGCTGGGATGCAAAGGGAAGGAAGGCTGGGATTCAGCGGGGATGAGAGAAAAAAGCTGCTCTGCAGGGGAGGGAAAAGGCCCAGCCCGAGGGGGAGCGGGAAGGGTAGGATCTGAGGGAGCCGGGCATTGCTGAGGGGGATGAGGGGGCGAGGCCCCGCTCCCGGGGTGCTCTGAGGGGCGGGGGTTTGGAGTGGGCTGGGAGGGCCGCGCCGCCCGCTCTCACCGTGTGGTTCGCCCCCCACATAAGGACGCTGAGCAGCGGCTCCGAGGCCCGGAACAGCTTCACCTTCTGGCACACGAAGTGTTTCTTCTTGGTCTTGGTCTTGCTGGCGCTCAGGGCCGAGCCCACGGCGGCCACGGCTCCCGCCGCCGTCCCCGCGGCCCCCGCGCAGTTCGCGGCCATGGCGGACCCGACCGACCCCCTCCCCGCGCCCCCCTACCAGCGCCTCCGCATGGTTCCGCCCGGCCCGGCTCGCCCCCCCTCCCGCAGTGGTACCGCCCGGCCCCGTCCCGTTAAGCTTTCCCCTCGTCGGCTCTGCCCCCGCCCCCCCCCCCCCCCCGCCGCTGCCACGGTGGTTCGATCCCTGCCCCCACCCCCCCCCGCGCGGTGGTTCGCTCCGCCGTGGCCGGCCGAGCCCGCTCCGGCCCCGCGCCGAGGAGGCGCCAAGATGGCGGCGGGCTAACGGGGTGGGGAGCGGGAGGTGCCATGTGCCGCCCGAGCCGGGGGAACGGCCGGCGCTGGCGGCGGGAGAGCCGCGGCTCGGGCTGCGGCAGTAGCGGGGAGAGCCGCGGCACGCACTGAGCTGTGAGAGGGGGACAACGGAGAGGGATAACGGACGGAGAAGGAGACAGAAGGGAAAAAGCCCTATTCCCTCCTCCTGCTCCCGGAGATGGTCTCGCCCAGTCGGCGTGACGCGCCGGCCAGGGCCACGCCCCTCTGTGAACGAACCAATCAGCAGAGAGACGGCTGGAATTATGAATGGGTTGTTACACACGTCACGCGCCGCCGTTTAAAGGGCCCGCGGCCGCTTGGGGACCCCGCCGGGACCCTCGGGGGGACAACGGGGACATCCCCGGCCCCGGGGCGCGGCCTGCGGGCTGGACACACCCGGGAAGGGGCTGCTGCGGCCTCCCGAACCCTCACCGACCTTTCCCTCCCACAGCCAATCCACCCCTGCCCCTCCCATCCCCCCCAGACCACAAAGGACATTTAACAAACGACAGTGAAGTTTCTTAATTAAAAAGGTAAAATAAATCTACACTGCTGTACATATACATACATTACTTACATTACAAAATCCCAGAGAAATGTTTGCTGTGTCAGCTACACTCTGCTCATTCCCTTTTTCCCCCTCAGAAATGGCTTCTTTTGGGTCAGAGATCAATGAAATAAATCTGTGAGCCACCAAATGCCAGCCACAGACACCCCACTGTGAAGTGTGGGTGCAAAGGGTGACAGTGTGGAACAGGGTTGGTGTAGTTCTGTCAAATTCCATGGGATTACCTCACATGTGCGTCGGTTCTGTTCTGGATTTTAAGGATTAACAAAAGTAGATCTTCAGCTCTGGCACAGGACGAAGCAGAGCTTGGTAATAATGTACAAAAGTGACACCAGTTGGGATGGGGAGAGGAGGAGAAGCTCTGGCAATAGGTTAGAAATGGAACACAAAGGCCCCAAATGCAGAGGGCTCCAAGGGATCAGCTCCGGGATCCTCTGAGGGAGCTGGAATTGTTCCTGGAGAGCTCTCACCTCTGGGAACAAACATCCACTGAGCTCTTGCCCAGGGTAGGGCCAGGACAGGCTTCACCTCTGCATAAAGTTCTTTTCCAGGGCAGCAGGAGTCCTCTGCAGGGAGTGGATGTTGCGCTTGACCCGATCCTCCAGGCTGGAGGTGGAGGCACTCTCCAGCTTCAAACGGCTGCAGGGAATAGGAGCAGAGACAGAATTCACAACCCTGACTGAGGGAGAGCAGACAATTTCTACGTTATTCTTAATAATTTATAAATATAATAATAAATATATTAAAATGAATATAATATCTAATTTATAAAATTATTTCTGAATTATTATCTGCATATAAAACACTCCCAGAGTGGCAGAACATCAGCCATGCTCAGCTTGGTGGGTCTGATTCCCAATCAGCAAGAGCCATTTTTTGGGCTGAGGGGAAAATTCGGGAACAGCAGCTCTGTCAAGCCACAGGGGAGATACGCAATCCCATGATCTGAACATCGAGGCCATCCCTCAGAAGCTGAATTCCCCTTGGTTGAGGAGGGGGTAAAAGACTCACTGGAAGAATTTCCCATCCCTGGAGTCGAGTTTCTCCAGCTCCTTCTCCAGCTCCTCCTCCTTGCGGTGCTTCCTGAGGTTGTTGGCTCTCTCCTCTTCCCTCCACTTGGCATTTTCCATCATTTCCTGACGTTTTCGCTCCAGCTCCTCGGGAGAGATCCTTCTGTTTGGAGAGAGAGACACATTCCATGAAAGAGGGATACGCTTCATAAAACCATTTTCACAACGACCAGAGTTTGGCGAAGACAAAATTGTGCCAAGCTATAAACTGAAGTAAGGCATCTGCAGGAGCGAGATTAATTAAAAAAGGAAAATCAGTGATTGTTTAGTTAGATTCTGAGAGGGAACAGAACCATCACATAGAGAATTTCCACCACCCTTTAATATCCTAATGAGAACAGGATTTATTTCAATGCAAATATCAAAATAAAAGAGTAATTGACGGTAGCCACAAGAGAGGTCAAAGGTTAGAGGACATAATCTATACAGGAAAACACTTCTGGAGATATTTTTCTGTGAACCAGCAGCACCCCAGGCCCCTCATCTTCCTCACTTTGGGGTGGTGGAATTATTCAGGTTGGAAAAGGCTCAGATCAAACAAAGCCGGTTCACATTCCCCAGATGAGGGGGATTTAACACAGGTTTGTCTTTGGCAGCCAAGCTTGTGAGGACATTTAAAAAATTTCCCTCTTTTTTAAAATATTCCACCTCCCCACATCCCAGCAGGAGGCTCTTTTCTCCCTCTTGAATTTAATCTCCCTCTTGAATTTAATTTTAATCCCTCTTGGATTTAATTATCTCCTAATTGGTTTTAATTCCAAGATGATGCTGTCAGGATCATTTTTTCGTCTGATGGAAAAATCTCCTAATTACAGAATTCACAGAAACACTGGGTTGGAAGAGACCTTCAAGATCATTGAGTCCAACCCAGCCCCAACACCTCAATAAACCCTGGCACCCAGTGCCACATCCAGGCTTCGTTAAACACACCCAGGGATGGGGACTCCACCAATTAACCAATTCCCATTCCTGCCCTACAGGAGAAGCAGCACCACGAGCATTGCTGCGGGAAGGTGCCACCCACCAGGCAGCAGCACCAGGTGAGCCACGAGGCCCCCGTGTATGATTTTCTGGGCATTTCACCTGTTCCACTCCAGCCACCAGAGGAAAATCTGGTGCCCAGGTGCCTCCCAGGGGTCTGTCCCCCAGCACAGGGGCAGGCGACAGGACAGGGTGCCACTGACCTGGTGTAGCCCGGGGGTTGCTGGCGCCGGAAGCTCTTTTTGGGGGAAGGGCTCCTGGCTCTGCCATTCTCCTCATGGCTGCTGCGCCTGCAACCCCAGAATCACGCTCATTAACACCAAAATCCACATTTGATTACATCTTGATCACATTTATAAACATTTATAAACATTCCTGGGGGTTTTAACACATCCCGAGGCTGAGGTGGCTCTGACAGCTGCAGGGCTGTTACCTGGCCAGTCTAGGAACAATCCTAAACTAACAGACTCTGACTCCCAAGAGAGCACTGCATTTGACGTGAGGCTGTGAAGGCTTCCAAAACTGATAGATAGCACTGGGATTATGGGTGTGGAGTTGGTTAGAAGCGTGTAACATCACAGGGTGAAAAAGAGTTTGGGGTTTTAGAATATAGTAATAAATATGAAGCAAGATGGTTGTTTTAGGGCAAAAGCAGGTTGTTCTTCACCTTCTTCTTTCTTCCTTCTTCATGGGTTTGAGTGGTATTTTGTAATTGGACAGAAAAGTCCACACTGCGGGCTTCGAGTGACCAGTTATTGGGTTAGAAGTGAAAATAATCTAGGTGTAATTTCTTAATTGGACAGTTTAGCCTTAAAAGACCTCGTAACAAGAGATAGTTGGCCATTTTGCGCCTGGTTAATGAGAGACTGCAGAACTCCCTGCTGTGAGACTGTAACATTGATAATAAACAATAAACCCCTGAGTCTGAACGTGAACCATTGTCTCAAGCGCCTTCAATCCCGACCCCGACAGAGATAGAAAAAGGAAGCAGAGACCCCACAGGACTGCAGGGAACTCCCGTGCTTTCACCCACTCACTGTTTGCTGTGCCTGGAGGGGGATGCCGAGCTCCTCTGGGGGTTCCTTCTGCTGGAACGTCCGTGGGGAGAGCGGGACGGGCTCCGGGAGCGCTCCCGGGGGGCCCTGTCCTGGCCCGGGGAGCCCCGGGAGCGCAGCCCCGCCTCGGGGTCCCTCACCTGCAATCCAGAGGGAACACAGGGGTGAGAGCAGCCCCCACACAGGGCACAGGGGGTGAAGCTTGGGGCTGGCACAGCTGAGGGAGGGAATTCCTCCCTGGGGTGGGATTCCCGGACGAGCTGTGGCTGCTCCTGGATGCATGGAAGTGGCCCAGGACAGGCTGGAGCAGCCTGGGACAGTGGGAGCCCATGGGACAGGATGGGTTTTGATGTCCCTTCCCACACATTCCACGGATAATGAGGAGCATCTGAACAGTCTTTTCCCGAATTCATTATCCCAAATTCCAAGCAAAAGTCTGGCTGAGCTTGGAATAATTTGAATTTCAAGGCTTAGATGGCCCCAAATTGAATTTAAAATTTATTCATTCCTGTTCCAGCTGCTGCAGCTATTCCCAAAACCTCTGGTTCTCCGCCCTCCCAGGGTGTACCTGTAGGCCATATCCCGGGATTTTGGAAGGAGCAGCCTTCCAGGAGGAAGTATCCACCCTCTTCTGAGACCTAGAAAGAAAATAAAGCTCTTTTGAAGCAAGCAAATGACAAGAATAAATCCATTTTTACCACACATTAATGATGCAAAACCAATGAAGCAACAATTTAATGAAACACTTAATTAAAAGCATTAATTAGAAAGAAAAATCTGAGAGCAGGTGAAAAACAACCAGGAATGGAGGTGGTTTTAGAAAAAAAAAAAAGTAAAATTCACTTATTTCTGGGCCTCTCCTCCTCAGAGCTGGAGCTGGAGCTGCTGGAGCTATGCCGCCGGTGCTTCTTGTGCTTCTTCTTCTTCTCCTTCTTCCTCTTCCTCTCCTTTTTATCCAAACTGTTCTGCAGCTGCAAAGCCAAAAACTCCCTCATAGCAATTTATAAATGGGAATTTTTGATTATAAGAAAAAGGGAAACTCATCTTTATAGCAATTTATAAATTGCAATGTACATAAATTTAAATGTATGAATATATAAATTTAAATTTATAGGCATATAAATCTCGTTTAATGAGATTTTCTCTCAGAATTGAGGAGTGTAAGGAGCAAACAGAGCTTGGCTCCTTGTCCTGGACAATAAAAATTCTGATTTTTGCTCCTCCCCTGCCTCACACCTACCAAGGCTTTGATTTTCTTCATTTTCACTGGATTGTTTAAAACTTCTCTTTTCTTTTCCTCCTCCCTCTTCCTAAAGCAGGAAAAAGAAAATCAGTTTTTTCAATCACATTTGCACAAAGAGGATCCAGCAAGAGCAAGCTCTAAAAACAGAGAAAGCACGAACAAAGAGAAATGTTGCGTATTTAGCAAAACTGACGAGGAGTTCCCCCTTTTCTTATAATCAATGGAACTGCTTTTGATATAGGAACATGTATGTATTTATGGGATATATATATCCTAATATATATATTTATAGGACATATATGTTACAGGACATATATATATATATATATATACACACAGGATAATATAATACTTATAATCAATTTAAGTGCTTTTGATACAGGCTAATTTGTAGTTTTTGAGTGCCCTTTTCTCTGCACACCTGATCATGAAGAGCGGGTCCTCACGGATCTTGGTGGCCATGTCCAGCACGGAGCTGGCCCCAGCCCTGGCGAAGATGGAGCCGGGCAGCAGCCCCGTGTCCCCAGCGCCGTCCTTGTCCCCGACCTTGTCCAGGATGAACTTGTCCACGGGGCGCCCCAGCAGGTACTCGTCCCTGTTCACCATCCCCCCGGGGCCCTGGTACATCCACTCCAGCTTCTCCTCACGCTTCCTGTGCCAAAAAAACCCTTTATTCCTCCTGCTGCCTCCAGGGCTTGGCTGGAAGGTGAGCAGGGATGGTTTGGGGTTGGACTGTGGGACATGGCCCCAAGGATGGGATCAGAGGGAAGGTATTGCTCAGCCTGGGAAAGTTTTGGGGTTGTTCAGTATCTGACTGGGGCTCCAGGAGAACTGGAGAAGGATTTGGGACCAGGGGAATGGATTTGAATTGACAGAGGGCAGGGTGGGATGACATTTTGGGAAGGAATTCCTCCCTGGCAAGGAGGGGAGGGGATGGAACAGAAACCCCAGAGCAGCTGTGGCTGCCCCTGGATTCCTGGCAGTGCCCAAGGCCAGGTTGGACACTGGGGCTTGGAGCACCGGGACACTGGGAGATGTCCCTGCCATGGCAGGGGAGGCACTGGAGGGGCTTTGTTGTCCCTTCCACCCCAACCTCTGTGCTGTCCTCGTGCTCTCCCCATGCTGTCCCTATGCAGTCCCTATGCTGTCCCCTGGCTCACCGCACGGTGCCTGTGTCCCTGTGCTGTCACACACAGTGCCCACGTCCCCGTGTCCCTGTGCTGTGACACACGGTGCCCATGTACCTGTGTCCCCATGCTCTCACCACATAGTGCCTCTGTCCCCGTGCCCTCACCGCATGGTGCCCCCGTCCCTGGTGTCCCTGCGCCCTCACCGCACAGTGCCCATGTCCTCGGCGTAGCGCTGCATCTCCTCCCGCGCCCGCTCCTCTTGCAGCTCCCGCTGGAGCTCCTCGATCTTCCTCCTCTCGGCCTCATGCTTCTGCTCCGCCTTCCACACCTTCTCCACATTGCGCAGTGTCTGTGGGTGCCAGCTCTTCTTCAGGTTCTGCGGAGAGAGGGGATTGGCACCGGGATTGGTACCAGGACCGGCACCAAGGGGCCAGGGCAGCCCAGCAACGCCGGCAGCTGGGCCCAGAGAATGGGCCCGCGGCTCCCACTGGTCCCGGGAGCAGCCTCAGTCCCGGGGCAGCCGCACATCCCGGCCCTGCAGCCCCTCCCTAGTCCCCCAGGACCCCTCCGAACGCCCTACTCTGACCCCTGCCACAGCCCTGGCCCCTTCAGCACCCACTGACCCCTCTCAGTCTCCCCCCCTCAGAAGCCCCACGCTCCCCCCCCTACCCCTCTCCCCTCCCCAGCTCCTCTCAACCCTCCCAGGCCCTCTCCCTCCCCGTCACCGCCCCAACCCCCTTCAGGCTCGCCCGCCCGCTCTCATTCGCCCCACCCCAGTTCCCCTCAGACCACCCGAACCCTCTGAGCCCCCCCGGCCCCCCTCAGACTCCTCAGTGCCCTCTCACCGCCCGCCTCCTGTCAGCCCCTCGACCCCCTTCACCCTCCCCCGGCCCCTCTGAACCGCCCCCGGTTCCCTCATTCCCCTCACCTTCCCCGGCCCCTCTCAGCCCCCTCGTCTCCCCTGATTTTTCCCTCTGCCCCCCCGGGTTCCGTCCGATGCTCCCCGGTTCCCTAATTGCCCTCAGACCCCCCCGGTTCCCCTCACCAGGTCTCCCCCCCCCATCGCGGCCGCCGGGCGAGCGCGTCCACCGCCGCTACCGGGACAGGAAATGCGTCACCGCCGCGCGCCGCCGCTCGGGTTTCTGCGCCTCTTTCTCCTCAGTGCGTCACGGATGGAGGAGGAGGAAGAGAAAGAAGCGGCGGAGATGCCCCTCGGTGCCGAGCTTGGGGGTGTTTTCATTCCGTTCATGGAATCCAGAATGGTTTGGGTGGGAAGGGACCCCAAAGCTCTCCCTTTCCACCCCTGCCATAGTTAGGGACGGGACACTTTCCATTGTCCCAGGTTGCCCCGTCCACCTGGCCTTGGACGCTGCCAGGGAATTCAGACAAGATCCGAGCCTGTTTCAAATGAGGTTGGTTACAGCAATACCAAAGAAACGCCTGGAAATGATGAAGTGAGTAATTTCAAAAGCACTCAAAGCCACGGGACGAGTCTGTCCAGCTGTGCCCGTCACAGCGACGCACGGAGCGGGGGGGCAGCGCCTCTGGCTCGGATCTTCAGGGCCGAAGTGTTCCGGCCCCGGGTCCAGTGACGTACAGCCTGCCCCGGGGCAGAGCCCGGCCGGTGCCGTTAACTCCGGTGGTGCCCGGCTGGGTCAGAATCTGGCACCTCCCAGTCCGTGGTCGGGCGGAAGGAAAGATTTCCTGTGCCGGGGTGGGTCAGAGCTGGCGAACCTCTCTAGATAGAGCCAGTGATCCCCCAGGATACCGGCAGTAATCTGTCGGGATTACAGCTGTGATCTCCCAGTTTGGAGCTTGTGATCTCCTGCGACAAAATCGCTATTTACCCTTCTGGAGCCAGGCGGGGTTCGAACCGGTAATCCCTAGGTTACCGGCCCAGAGCGCTGTCCCTGCGCCATCCTCCCGGCGCGCCCCCCGCCACGCCGCCATCCCCGCGGCCGGGGCGTGGCTCAGGGGCAGCGCCGCCGCCTGCGGGGCTGTGGGTCGGAGGCTCGAGCCCCGGGACTGCCTAGACGGTGAGCTGCGGCATCGTAGCCACCCAACCGGCCTGGCCTGGAGTTCAGAGCCTGGAGGAAACAGCTCAGCGCGGCTGTGACTGCTAGGAACGCGATATGCACATCCATTCACTGTGTAAATTAAGGGTCATTACTCCTACAGGAAAAACTCGAACTGCAGCTGTTGACTTTGTGTGTTTCCTGCAGAACTCAGGAGAACAGAGTGGAAAAATGGGAGTTCAGGCTTGTCAAAACATCGTGATTTCCAACACTTCAGAGGGGTAAGAAGTGGTTTGTGAATGAGGAATTTGTGGAGGAAAAAAGGGTGAAAAAGCAGCAAAAGTTGAACCAGGGACCTCTTGATCTGCAGTCAAATGCTCTACCACTGAACTGGCACCTGCACCTAGGAGATTGAAAAACATTTCTTGGGAAAGAAAACTCTTTTGCTATCCAGGGATTAGATTTCTTCCCTTGACAGCTCCCTGTGCAGCTCAGGGAGTGCCTGGTAAAGCTACAGGGAGTTTGTATGTGATAAATGATGGTAAAAGTGAGAAATTCGGGTCGATCTGATGCCTACAGTGAATTTCAAACACAGAAAAGCTCACACAGGCAGGGAGTGGTTCTCACACAGGGCACAACCCCTGCACTTCCCCAACACACGGATTGCGTTCTGGAGCTCAGAACCAGTTCTGAGTGCACAGAGCCAGCTCACAGCTCCTGCTAGAGCTCTCCACGTGTTTTCTGGGAAAGATTTGGACAAAAGGCAGGTGGAAAAAGGAGGGGGCACCTGGAGTTGAACCAGGGACCTCTTGATCTGCAGTCAAATGCTCTACCACTGAGCTATACCCCCTGGGATGGCACCTGCACCTGGGAGGCTGAAAAAACATTTCTCGGGAAAGAAACATCTTTTGTTGTCCACAAATTGGATTTCTTTCCTTGACAGCTCCAGGGAGTGCCTGATAAAGCTACATGGAGTTAAATGTGATAAATGATGGAAAAAATGAAATTTTACTTACAATTTAATAAATAAAATAAAAATTAAGAAATAAAATCAAGTAATTTAATAAATAAGATAAAAAAGAAATTCTGTTGGTGATTACAGAGAATTAAGGACAGAGAAGAGCACACACAGACAGTGAGTGGTTAGAGCAGAACCCCAAAACTTTTCCAGCTGAGCCTCTGTTCCTTGGATGCTGGAGCTCAGAACTAACACCCCACAAGCTCAGAGCTCTCCATGGATTTTTCCTGTGGCAAGTTTCTGGCAAAAGGCAGGTGGAAAGAGGAAAATAGGAGGGGGCACCTGGAGTTGAACCAGGGACCTCTTGATCTGCAGTCAAATGCTCTACCACTGAGCTATACCCCCTGGGCTAGTGCCTGCACTTGGGAGACAGAAAAACATTTCTTGGGAAAGAAAACTCCTTCGCTATCCAGGAATCCTTGACACCCCCCTTTGCACTTTAATGTACTTGTCAAAGGCTGTGCAAGGAGTTAAATGTGATAAATGATGGTAAAAGTGAGAAATTCGGGTCAATCTGATGCCTGCAGTGAATTTCAAACACAGAAAAGCTCACACAGGCAGGGAGTGGTTCTCACACAGGGCACAACCCCTGCACTTCCCCAACACTCGGATTGCGTTCTGGAGCTCAGAACCAGTTCTGAGTGCACAGAGCCAGCTCACAGCTCCTGCTAGAGCTCTCCACGTGTTTTCTGGGAAAGATTTGGGCAAAAGGCAGGTGGAAAAAGGAGGGGGCACCTGGAGTTGAACCAGGGACCTCTTGATCTGCAGTCAAATGCTCTACCACTGAGCTATACCCCCTGGGCTAGTGCCTGCACTTGGGAGGCTGAAAAAACATTTCTCGGGAAAGAAACATCTTTTGTTGTCCACAAATTGGATTTCTTTCCTTGACAGCTCCAGGGAGTGCCTGATAAAGCTACATGGAGTTAAATGTGATAAATGATGGAAAAAATGAAATTTTACTTACAATTTAATAAATAAAATAAAAATTAAGAAATAAAATCAAGTAATTTAATAAATAAGATAAAAAAGAAATTCTGTTGGTGATTACAGAGAATTAAGGACAGAGAAGAGCACACACAGACAGTGAGTGGTTAGAGCAGAACCCCAAAACTTTTCCAGCTGAGCCTCTGTTCCTTGGATGCTGGAGCTCAGAACTAACACCCCACAAGCTCAGAGCTCTCCATGGATTTTTCCTGTGGCAAGTTTCTGGCAAAAGGCAGGTGGAAAGAGGAAAATAGGAGGGGGCACCTGGAGTTGAACCAGGGACCTCTTGATCTGCAGTCAAATGCTCTACCACTGAGCTATACCCCCTGGGCTAGTGCCTGCACTTGGGAGACAGAAAAACATTTCTTGGGAAAGAAAACTCCTTCGCTATCCAGGAATCCTTGACACCCCCCTTTGCACTTTAATGTACTTGTCAAAGGCTGTGCAAGGAGTTAAATGTGATAAATGATGGTAAAAGTGAGAAATTCGGGTCAATCTGATGCCTGCAGTGAATTTCAAACACAGAAAAGCTCACACAGGCAGGGAGTGGTTCTCACACAGGGCACAACCCCTGCACTTCCCCAACACTCGGATTGCGTTCTGGAGCTCAGAACCAGTTCTGAGTGCACAGAGCCAGCTCACAGCTCCTGCTAGAGCTCTCCACGTGTTTTCTGGGAAAGATTTGGGCAAAAGGCAGGTGGAAAAAGGAGGGGGCACCTGGAGTTGAACCAGGGACCTCTTGATCTGCAGTCAAATGCTCTACCACTGAGCTATACCCCCTGGGCTAGTGCCTGCACTTGGGAGACAGAAAAACATTTCTTGGGAAAGAAAACTCCTTCGCTATCCAGGAATCCTTGACACCCCCCTTTGCACTTTAATGTACTTGTCAAAGGCTGTGCAAGGAGTTAAATGTGATAAATGATGGTAAAAGTGAGAAATTCGGGTCAATCTGATGCCTGCAGTGAATTTCAAACACAGAAAAGCTCACACAGGACAGGCAGGGAGTGGTTCTCACACAGGGCACAACCCCTGCACTTCCCCAACACTCGGATTGCGTTCTGGAGCTCAGAACCAGTTCTGAGTGCACAGAGCCAGCTCACAGCTCCTGCTAGAGCTCTCCACGTGTTTTCTGGGAAAGATTTGGGCAAAAGGCAGGTGGAAAGAGGAGGGGGCACCTGGAGTTGAACCAGGGACCTCTTGATCTGCAGTCAAATGCTCTATCACTGAGCTATACCCCCTGGGATGGCACCTGCACCTGGGAGGCTGAAAAACATTTCTCGGGAAAGAAACATCTTTTGTTGTCCACAAATTGGATTTCTTTCCTTGACACCCCCCCTTTGCACCTTAATGTACCTACCAAAGGCCGTACATGGAGTTAAATGTGATAAATGATGGTAAAAAGGAGAAATTCTGGTAGATCTGATGTCTACAGAGAATTGAGGACAGGCAAAGCTCACACAGACAGTGAGTGGGTCACTCAGACAAAGAGCAGCCCCTGCACTTCCCCAACACTCAGAGCCTCCTTCCTTACATGCTGGAGCTCAGAACCAAAACCCCACAAGCTCAGAGCTCTCCATGGATTTTTCCTGTGGCAAATTTCTGGCAAAAGGCAGGTGGAAGGAAGAAAAAAAAAAAACAAAGGGGGCACCTGGAGTTGAACCAGGGACCTCTTGATCTGCAGTCAAATGCTCTACCACTGAGCTATACCCCCTGGTATGATGACTTTGCTAGGGATTTGAAAAACATTTCCTAGAAAAGAGAGGAAGCTTTTCCCTCTGTTGGGGATCCTTGACAGCTCCTGTGCAGCCCAACGTCCCGGGTGAAGGTACAGGGACACAGAGAAGCTGGGGGCTGAGGGGCAAGGGAGAGGGGTTAAGGGTGACGCACAGGAGCTGAGGGCTGGGGGACAGAGGGACCGGTTGAGGGGTAAAGGGAGAGAGCTTGAGGGCTGGACAGTCCAGTGGAGATCAGGGGCCCGTTACAGGACGGCAGATTGCAGCAGCCACTTGGCACTGTCAAAGAAGCCACACTTGGGACTGCGGCCAGCTTGGGTCTGGGAACCATCCTGCATATCATGGAATTCCAGGAGCCAGCCGGCCAATTAGGCCACAGGGTTTGAAGACAAACTTCAGCCCTTTTCCCGCAGAAACCAAACTCACCGCCCTGGTTCTGGACGTCAGGTTGCAGGAGCCACTTGGCACTGTCAAACCAGCCCGACTTTCAAGTGGTGCCAGCTTGGGTCTGGGAACAATCCTGCCAATCATGGAATTTCAGGAGCCAGCCTGCCACTCCAGGCCACAGGCCCTGAACACCAACCTTGGCCTTTTTCCCTGGGAAAAAAAAAAAAGCACTGGGCCTGCTTCAGCAGGGCAGATTGCAGGAGCCACATAGCACTGTTAAACCACTGCGACTTTGAAGCGGTGCCAGCTTGGGTCTGGGAACCATCCTGCGTATTGCAGAACTTCAGGAGGCAGCTGGCCACAGGCCCCGAACATAAACCTCGGCCTTTTTCCCGGACAAACCAAACTCACCTGACCCGGTACAGGATGGCAGGTTGCAGGAGCCACTTGGCATTGTCAAACCAGCCTGACTTTCAAGTGGTGCCACCTTGGGTCTGGGAACCATCCTGCATATCATGGAATTCCAGGAGCCAGCCGGCCAATTAGGGCACAGGGTTTGAAGACAAACTTCAGGCCTTTTCCCGCAGAAACCAAAGTCACCCATCCGGATTCTGGACGTCAGTTTGCAGGAGCCACTTGGCACTGTCAAACCAGCCCGACTTTCAAGTGGTGCCATCTTGGGTCTGGGAACCATCCTGCATATCATGGAATTCCGGGAGCCAGCCGGCCAATTAGAGCACGGGGTTTGAAGACAAACTTCAGGCCTTTTCCCGCAGAAACCAAACTCACCCATCCTGATTCTGGACGTCAGTTTGCAGGAGCCACTTAGCACTGTCAAACCAGCCCGACTTTCAAGTGGTGCCAGCTTCGGTCTGGAAACCATCCTGCGTATCGCAGAATTTCAGGAGGCAGCCGGCCACTTCCGGCCACAGGCCCTGAACACAAACCTCGGCCCTTTACCCGGACAAACAACACTCACATGGCCCGGTTCTGAATGGCAGATTGCAGGAGCCACATGGCATTGTCAAACCAGCCTGACTTGGCACTGGTGCCACCTTGGGTCTGGGAACCATCCTGCATATTATGGAATTCCAGGAGCCAGCCAGCCAATTAGGGCACAGGGTTTGAAGACAAACTTCAGGCCTTTTCCCGCAGAAACCAAACTCACCCGTCCTGATTCTGGACGTCAGTTTGCAGGAGCCACTTGGCACTGTCAAACCAGCCCGACTTGGCACTGGTGCCACCTTGGGTCTGGGAACCATCCTGCATATCATGGAATTTCAGGAGCCAGCCGGCCAATTAGAGCACAGGGTTTGAAGACAAACTTCAGGCCTTTTCCCGCAGAAACCAAACTCACCCATCCTGATTCTGGACGTCAGTTTGCAGGAGCCACTTGGCACTGTCAAACCAGCCCGACTTTCAAGTGGTGCCAGCTTCGGTCTGGGAACCATCCTGTGTATCGCAGAATTTCAGGAGGCAGCCGGCCACTTCCGGCCACAGGCCCTGAACACAAACCTCGGCCCTTTACCCGGACAAACAACACTCACATGGCCCGGTTCTGAATGGCAGATTGCAGGAGCCACATGGCATTGTCAAACCAGCCTGACTTGGCACTGAGCAATCCCCTCCCCAAAAAATCCCACCCCTAAAACCCCAAACAAGCCCCAAAAAACCCTCAAAAAAAAAACCAAAAAACAACCCCCCCCCCCCCCCCGGGAACCCTGAGCCAGATCCTGAGCTGGGGCAGCACTGGGGGTGGGGTAGCATTGCCCCCTGCCAGCCCCTGAACGACCCCCGCAACCCATCTTCCACCCCCAAAAAACCCCAAACCCCCAAAAAACCCTCAACTCCCCCCTCAAAAATTCGTCAAAAGGCCCCAAAAAACTCCCCTGATAAAACCCCCCAGGGACCCCCAAGCCGGACCCTGACCCGGTGCCGCCCCTCCCCTGGCCAGCCCCTGAGCGACCTTTGGGACGTGTCCCCCCCAAAAAAACCCAAGAGCCCCCCAAAAAAGCCCTCGTCCAAAAACCCAAAAAGCCCCTTAAACCCCCTCCAAGAATCTTAAAAAACACCCCCCATAAAATCCTCAAAAATACCCCCTAAAAAACCCCTTCAAAATCCCGAAAAAACCACAAAATACCCTTTCAGCGACCCCAGGGACCCCACCCCCCAAAAGAACCGCTGAAAAAATACCCCAAAAAAGCCTTGAAAAAACCCCTCAAAACCCCCCGAAAAAACCTAAAAAAAAAAAAAAAAAAGGAACCAAAAAAACCTCAAAAAAAGTTTCCAAAAACCCACAGAAAATCTCTCAAAAACCCCCATTAAAACCCCCAAAATAACCCAAAAAAAACTCACCAAAAAAAACTTTGCTCAAAAAAACCCCAAAAACTGTCGTAAAAGCGGCCGTAAAGCGCGACTGTCGCAAAAGGTGCCGTAAAGCGCGACTGTCGTAAAAGGTGCCGTAAAGCGCGACTGTCGCAAAAGGTGCCGAAAAACGCGACTGTCGTAAAAGCGGCAGTAAAGCGCGACTGTCGTAAAAGGTGCCGTAAAGCGCGACTGTCGTAAAAGCGGCCGTAAAGCAAAACTGTCGTAAAAGGTGCCGTAAAGCGCGACTGTCGTAAAAGGTGCCGCAAAGCGCGACTGTCGTAAAAGGTGCCGTAAAGCGCGACTGTCGTAAAAGGTGCCGTAAAGCAAAACTGTCGTAAAAGCGGCCGTAAAGCGCGACTGTCGCAAAAGGTGCCGTAAAGCGCGACTGTCGTAAAAGGTGCCGTAAAGCAAAACTGTCGTAAAAGCGGCCGTAAAGCGCGACTGTCGTAAAAGGCGCCGTAAAGCGCGACTGTCGGAAAAGGTGCCGTAATGCGCGACTGTCGCAAAAGGTGCCGTAAAGCGCGACTGTCGCAAAAGGCGCCGTAAAGCGCGACTGTCGTAAAAGCGGCCGTAAAGCGCGACTGTCGTAAAAGCGGCCGTAAAGCGCGACTGACGTAAAAGGTGCCGTAAAGCGCGACTGTCGTAAAAGGTGCCGTAAAGCGCGACTGTCGTAAAAGGGGCCGTAAAGCGCGACTGTCGTAAAAGCGGCCGTAAAGCGCGACTGTCGTAAAAGGTGCCGTAAAGCGCGACTGTCGTAAAAGGTGCCGTAAAGCAAAACTGTCGTAAAAGGTGCCGTAAAGCGCGACTGTCGTAAAAGGTGCCGTAAAGCACAACTGTCGTAAAAGGTGCCGTAAAGCGCGACTGTCGTAAAAGGTGCCGTAAAGCAAAACTGTCGTAAAAGGTGCCGTAAAGCGCGACTGTCGTAAAAGCGGCCGTAAAGCGCGACTGTCGTAAAAGGTGCCGTAAAGCGCGACTGTCGTAAAAGGTGCCGTAAAGCGCGACTGTCGTAAAAGGTGCCGTAAAGCAAAACTGTCGTAAAAGGTGCCGTAAAGCGCGACTGTCGTAAAAGGTGCCGTAAAGCGCGACTGTCGTAAAAGGTGCCGTAAAGCAAAACTGTCGTAAAAGGTGCCGTAAAGCGCGACTGTCGTAAAAGGTGCCGTAAAGCGCGACTGTCGTAAAAGGTGCCGTAAAGTGCGACTGTCGTAAAAGGTGCCGTAAAGCAAAACTGTCGTAAAAGGTGCCGTAAAGCGCGACTGTCGTAAAAAGGTGCCGTAAAGCGCGACTGTCGTAAAAGGTGCCGTAAAGCGCGACTGTCGTAAAAGGTGCCGTAAAGCACGACAGTCGTAAAAGGTGCCGTAAATCGCGACTGTCGTAAAAGCGGCCGTAAAGCAAAACTGTCGTAAAAGCTGCCGTAAAGCGCGACTGTCGTAAAAGGTGCAGTAAAGCGCGACTGTCGTAAAGGGTGCCGTAAAGTACCAACAAGCGGGGCCGCCCCGCCCACAGACGCTGGCCGCGTTGGGGCCCGGCCCGCCCGCGGGGCCGCCCCGCCCCCGGACGCCAGCTTTGGCGTCGCCCCGCCCCGCGGGGCCACCCCAGCCGCCGCCCCGAGTCGCGTTGGCGCCCCGCCCGCCCACGGGGCCGCCCCCCCGCCTCGCGTTGGCGCGCCGCAGCCCCCCCCCGCCCCGCGTGCGTCCCGCCCCCCCGCGGGGCCGCTCTGCCCGCCCCCGGCCGCCGCCGCACCACCGGCCACGTGGCCGCTCCGCCCGGCCGCCGCCGCGAGGGCCCGCCCGCGGGGCCGCCCCGAACCGCCACGCCCCGCCTCGCGTTGGCGACCCGCCCGCCGCGTGGCCGCTCTGCCCACCCACGGGGCCGCCCCCGCCCGCCCCCGCGTTTACGCCCCTCCCGGGCCCGGAGCCGCCTCCTCCCGGCCGCCGCGGCGCCGCCGGCCACGTGGCCGCTCCGTCCGGCCGCGGGGCCGCCTCGGCCACCGGCCCGAGCCGCGTTGGCACCCCCGCCCGCCCGCGGGGCCCCCCCCGGCGGCCGCCCCGAGCCGCGTTGGCGCCCCGTTTGCGTCCCGCCCCCCCCCCCGCGGTGCCGCCCCGCCCCGGCGACCGGCTCTCCCGCGGGGCCGCCCCGCCTGCCGCCCCGCCCCCGCGTTGGCGACCCGCCCGCCCGCGTGACCGCTCTGCCCGTCCCCGGCCGCCAGCCGCAGGGCCGCCCCCGACCGCCCCGCGGCCCGCCCCGCGTTGGCGCCCCCCCCGCCCGCGGGGCCGGCCCGGCCCGGCCGCCGCCGCCCCGCCCCGCCCGCGGGGCCGTCCCGGCCGCCGCCCCGCCCCGCCCCGCGTTGGCGACCCGTCCGCCGCGTGGCCGCTCTGCCCGCCCCCGGCCGCAAGCCGCGGGGCCGCCCAGGCCCGCCCCGCGAGGGCCCGCCCGCCCGCCCACGGGGCCGCCCCGCGTCCACGCCCCTCCCGGGCGCGGAGCCGCCTCCTCCCAGCCGCCGCGGCGCCGCCAGCCACGTGGCCGCTCCGTCCGGCCGCGGGGCCGCCTCGGCCACCGGCCCGAGCCGCGTTGGCGCACCGCTTGCGTCCCGCCCCCCCCCCCGCGGGGCCGCCCCGCCCCGCCCCGCCTCGGCGACCCGGCTCTCCCGCGGGGCCGCCCCGCCCGGCGTTGGCGATCCGCCTGCCCGCGTGGCCGCTCTGCCCGCCCCCGGCCGCCAGCCGCAGGGCCGCCGCGGCCCGCCCCGCGTTGGCGCCCCCTCCCGGGCGCGTGGCCGCTCTGCCCGCCCGCGTGGCCGGCCCGGCCCGGCCGCGGCGCCGCCCCGCCCCGCCCCGCGAGGGCCCGCCCGCCCGCCCACGGGGCCGCCCCCGCCCGCCCCGCGTTCACGCCCCTCCCGGGCGCGGAGCCGCCTCCTCCCGGCCGCCGCGGCGCCGCCGGCCACGTGGCCGCTCCGTCCGGCCGCGGGGCTCCCCCGGCCACCGCCCCGAGCTGCGTTGGCGCCCCCGCCCGCCCGCAGGGCCCCCCCCGGCCGCCGCCCCGAGCCGCGTCGGCGCCCCCCTTGCGTCCCGCCCCCCCCCCGCGGGGCCGCCCCGCCCGCCGCCCCGCCTCGGCGATCCGCTCCCCCGCGGGGCCGCCCCACCCCGCGTTGGCGACCCGCCCCGCCCGCGTGGCCGCTCTGCCCGCCCCCGGGGCCGCCCAGGCCCGCCCCGCCCCGCGAGGGCCCGCCCACGGGGCCGCCCCCGCCCGCCCCGCGGCCCGCCCCGCGTTCACGCCCCTCCCGGGCGCGGGGCCGCCTCCTCCCGGCCGCAGCGGCGCCGCCGGCCACATGGCCGCTCCGTCCGGCCGCGGGGCCGCCTCGGCCACTCTCCCGAGCCGCGTTGGCGCCCCGCCCCGCCCGCGGGACCCCCCGGCCGCCGCCCCGAGCCGCGTTGGCGCCCCGCTTGCGTCCCGCCCCCCCCCGCGGTGCCGCCCCCGCCCGCCGCCCCGCCTCGGCGACCGGCTCTCCCGCGGGGCCGCCCCCGCCCCGCGTTGGCGACCCGCCCCGCCCGCGTGGCCGCTCTGCCCGCCCCCGGCCGCCAGCCGCAGGGCCGCCCCCCGCCCGCCCCGCGGCCCGCCCCGCGGCCCGCCCCGCGGCCCGCCCCGCGTTGGCGCCCCCCCCCCCGCCCGCGGGGCCGGCCCGGCCCGGCCGCCGCCGCCCCGCCCGCCCGCGGGGCCGTCCCGGCCGCCGCCCCGCCCCGCGTTGGCGACCCGCCCGCCGCGTGGCCGCTCTGCCCGCCCCCGGCCGCCAGCCGCGGGGCCGCCCAGGCCCGCCCCGCGAGGGCCCGCCCGCCCGCCCGCCCACGGGGCCGCCCCCGCCCGCCCCGCGTCCACGCCCCTCCCGGGCGCGGAGCCGCCTCCTGCCAGCCGCCGCGGCGCCGCCGGCCACGCGGCCGCTCCGTTCGGCCGCGGGGCCGCCTCGGCCACCGGCCCGAGCCGCGTTGGCGTCCCGCTTGCGTCCCGCCCCCCCCCCGCGGGGCCGCCCCGCCCCGCCCCGCGTTGGCGACCCGCCCACCGCGTGGCCGCTCTGCCCGCCCCCGGGGCCGCCCAGGCCCGCCCCGCCCCGCGAGGGCCCGCCCGCCCGCCCACGGGGCCCGCCCCGCGGCCCGCCCCGCGGCCCGCCCCGCGGCCCGCCCCGCGGCCCCGCCCCGCGGCCCGCCCCGCGGCCCGCCCCGCGGCCCGCCCCGCGGCCCGCCCCGCGTTGACGCCCCTCCCGGGCGCGTGGCCGCTCTGCCCGCCCGCGGCCGCCAGCCGCCGGGCCGCCCAGGCCCGCCCCGCCCACGGGGCCGCCCCCCGCCCGCCCCGCGTTCACGCCCCTCCCGGGCGCGGAGCCGCCTCCTCCCAGCCGCCGCGGCCGGCGCCGCCGGCTACGTGGCCGCTCCGTCCGGCCGCGGGGCCCCCCCGGCCGCCGCCCCGAGCCGCGTTGGCGCCCCCCTTGCGTCCCGCCCCCCCCGCGGGGCCGCCCCGCGTTGCCGCCCCGCCTCGGCGACCCGCTCTCCCGCGGGGCCGCCCCGCCCCGCGTTGGCGACTCGCCCACCGCGTGGCCGCTCTGCCCGCCCCCGGGGCCGCCCAGGCCCGCCCCGCCCCGTGAGGGCCCGCCCACGGGGCCGCCCCCGCCCGCCCCGCGGCCCGCCCCGCGTTCACCGCCCCTCCCGGGCGCGGGGCCGCCTCCTCCCGGCCGCCGCGGCGCCGCCGGCCACATGGCCGCTCCGTCCGGCCGCGGGGGCCGCCTCGGCCACTCTCCCGAGCCGCGTTGGCGCCCCGCCCGCCCGCGGGGCCCCCCCGGCCGCCGCCGCGCCGCCGGCCTCGTGACCGCTCCGCCCGGCCCGCCGCCGCCCGGCGGCCACGTGACCGCTCCGCCCGGCCGCCCCGGCCCGGCCGCCGCCGCCGCCGCGGGGCCGTCCCGCCCGCCTCCCCTCCTGCCTGCCCGCCGCCGGACACCGCGCTCGCCATCCCGCCCCTGCAACCCCGCGATGCTCCTACAGGCAGAAACTCACTCACTGGTAAGGAAAAATCCTTCCAAAGCATTTTTTCTTTTTTCATCCTCTGGGTGTCCAACTTCTTTTGCTAAATTTCTACAGATTGGAGCTCAAATGACCATTTCTCACCAGTGCAGAGACAAATGATGAAACATTCCTGAGTTATTCTTACTCTTTATCTTATAGAAGTACCATCCAGCACTAAATTTGCATGATCTAACCAAGTAGACATTTCACAGAAAAGCACTTTCTATAGCAATATCAAAAAACTATAGATTGAGGTAAAACCATGAAGTTTCTGCCCTCACTGGTGCAAAGTCCCATGTTGTTTGAAGAGCATCCCACTGAAATTTCTAAAGATGTGTAATGTGTCACAGGAGATGGAGCAGGGTTAAAACACTGAGCAAAACTGAAGTTAACAAACAAGGTTCATCAACCTTGCAATAGAAGCTTGCAGAAACCTTTCAAGGCTCAGCCAATAAAGCCCTGTGGCACTTTGTTCTTCCCCCTCCTCCCAAATCTCCATCTGTCTGAGCCATCATCAGCAGGAAATTTTGCATGGAAACTTGCCAGATAAAATAGCTATATCATCTACCATTAGTTTTTGAGAGTTCTTCAAAAATAGGTTAAAAATTATTTTATCTATTATTTTTTTAGCTGTGTCCTAAGTTAGGGATGGGCCAAGTCTCGTGTCTTTGTCTCACAGAAAGGTGGTTTGTGTGTCCTTTAATATCATATGTGCAAATATTTCCAATCTGCATTCTGCCTTATCAGAAAACTAATTAATTACTTTATTATACTATATTACATTACATCTAAACTGAATCTGCCAAGTACTCAACCCTGCACACACCGCACACAACTCGTGACTGTCACCCAACAGTCCTGACACACACACACACTTGGCCCTGACAGGCCAAGGAAAGAAAACACCATCACTTTGAGTAAACAATCTCCACGTTGCATTCTACTTTGGCACAAACACGGGCACAAACAGCAAATGAGATAAGAACTGTTTTTTCTTCCTCTGAGGTTCAGAGAACGTGAATCCCAGAAATATTGTTGGGAAGAATTGTGCCTTGCTTTTCTCTGTGAAGAGAAATGTGGTGAGAGGTGCACCCTTGCCTCCAGGGCAAAGATTCATGGAACTGCTTGGCTGGGAAGGGACCTTGAAGGTTTATCTTTGGTTTATCCAACACTTCCACAGGCAAGAGGGGGCTCATCTGCTTCAGAGCTGCCTGCTTTTCTCACACCTTTCACAAGCACACCAGTTAACAGACTACACAAGTTTCACCAGCAGACTTCAGCTAAATCCAAAATTGGTTTCTACCCCAAGTAAAATTTCCAACCCACTGTCTCACCTGCAATGTTTGGAATTGTGGGAATGTGGGAGTCCAGTTGTGGGGGGAATTGTGGGAATCCATAAAATCGGAGGGTTTTAGGAAGGTTGTAAAAAGACAGGCCTCAGATACAGCGGAATTGTGAACAGTGCTAAAACAGCAGAAAAAATTATCTAAGCTGTAGAGAAGACATGGGAAATAGAACAATAGAGCCGTGTAGTTTGGCTTTCTAAGTTGCAAAAAGTTTATGCAGCGGATATTAAGAAGGTTATGCTTACAAACAGAGCTTTATTCGTTATCTCGTATGAACGGGCATTGTATTCGAGAATAAGCAAGTATTGTTTTAACCAAAGCTACGTGTGCTTATGGCGATTGGATAGAATTACTGTCAATGTGCTTTTGCTTTGTGTAATTGGCTAAGACAGCTATGTGGTATGCTGTAGCATTAAGTTTTCTAGCCTGCTGCCTGGACAGCGAGCTGTTCGCATTGCTCCATTTTCATAATCATGTAATGAGACTGCTGCTGAAAAAATAGCTCAAGATGCTTTTCACAGCAGCCCCGTCGCGTTCACATCTGCACAGAAATTGCTGGCGTCAGCAGCCCACTCGAGATCAAAGGTCCTGGGCAGTGTGCAGGCCCACGGACACAAATGCCATCCCTTTTCCACGGAAACAAAACTCATCACCCCAGTTTCCTTACATCAGTTTGCTGAAGACATTTGGTGCTCCCAGGTCACTCAGAGTTCTTGTTGGCTGCAGGCTTGGTCTTGGAGTTACGGAGTTATGCTTCCTCCTAACACTTACCTCCTCACCTCAGCCCCCTACTGCCGCGTCCCCTTCTCCACCCCTAACCCTAGTCTATTTTCCAGCCCGCCCTTGCTCCATCTCTCACTCCGCCCTCAACCCGTCCCACCACACTTCCCGCTCCGTCCATCACTTCACCCACCGCCCACCTGCGAGTCCCCTCCGGCAGCACGCAGGAGCCTGAACCCTTGGAGGACAGCGCAGCTCTCGCAGCAGGACAACACCCAAGTAAGACGGGCAGGGACAACGTCTGTGGGCTGCAGGGTGTCACAAGGGGCTGCGGGCTGACGGGAGGGGGCTGGAGGGTGACACAGAGGATGGGGGGAGCCAAGAGGCAGGAGGGGACTTTAGGAGCAACTGGGGGGCTCCAGGGTGGCACAGAGAGGCTGAGAGGCTGAGAGTGGGGAACTTCAGAATGACAGGAAGAGGGTGAAGGGAAGCAGATGCCTTGAGGGGCAAAGAGGGGGCTGCTGGAGGGTGACAGGTGAACCAGCCCTCACACCACCCCTAACCTACCCTAGAAACCACCCATAACGAGGTTGAGAGTGCACGGTGAAGGCCAGGGGGCCAAAGGAGAATGTGGGGTGGCACACAGACATTGCGGGCTGAGGGGCAAGGAGGGGGAGGCTTGACAGATGGAGAGCTCACACTGAGATTTAGGGGTACAAAGGACACAGGGTACCAGGTAGGGTTAGGGTACAGGTGCAGCAGCCCTCAACCCAACCCCAAGGTCACCCTAAACAGCACCCCCAGAACCCCAGTTCTCCCCGACAGCAGCACTAGGCAGCAACCCCAATGCTGGGACAGCCCCAGGTTTATTAGGGTTGCAGGCAGCAGCCCTAATAAAAAGGTAGCAATGACGTTTGTGGTCTAGAGAGTGACAGGTAGGAGTTGGGAGCTGAGCAGCTTTTTAGGGTTTTTTTTAGGTTTTATTTTTAGGTTTTTCTCATGGCTTTAGATGGATATTTTAGGGCTTTTTTGGAGGAGTTTTCCAGAAATTCTCTGGGAACATTTAGGATACTTATAGGGCTTTTTCAGGGCTTTTAAAAGATTATATTAGGGTACTTTTAGGGGCTTTCTTAGTACTTTTAAGAATTGTTGGGGGGGGGGGGTGTTTGGGTGTACTTGGGGTTTTTTTTAGGACTGTTGAGGGTATGTGGAGGGCTTTTTAAGGCTAGGGTATTTTTTAGGGTTTTTGAGGGAATTTTTAGGTTTTTTTAGGGTCTTATCAGGGCATTTTAAGGATTTTGGGGTATTTTTAGAGCTCTTTTTGGACTATTTAGGTTATATTTAGGGATTTTTAAAGGTTCTTTGGAGATTTTTAGGGGTGTTTTAGGGGTTTTTTTAAGGTAGGGTATTTTCAGTGTATTCTAACAGGGTTCTGAGGCTATTTTTAGGTTTTCATGGGCTTTTTAGGACATTTTGAAGATTAGGGGGTTTTCAGGGAATTTCTAGGTTTTTTTAGGGTCTTTTCATGGCACAACACACGGAGGCTGAGGGGCAGCTTGAGGGGCACTGTAGGGGCTTGAGGGTGACAGAGGCTGGGAGCTGAGGGAGGAACAGGGAGAGGGGACAGTGGGTGACACACAGAGATGCTGAGGGTGGCAGGGGCAGCTGTAGGATGACACAGAGAAGCTGGGGGCTGAGGGGCAAAGGAGACGGGTTAAGGGTGACACACAGGAGCCGAGGGACCGGTTGAGGGGTAAAGGGACAGGGCTTGAGGGCTGGACAGTCCAGTGGAGATCAGGGGCTCAGGGTACAGCTGTAGCACTCCTCACCCCAGCCCTAACCTCAGCCTAACCAGCCCCCCTAAAAACAGCCTTTTCCCCCAACAGCAGCACAACACAGCAACCCTAACAGCGAGACCAGGGAGCAACCCTCACCCACCAGGACAATGACAGAACCCTCAGAGGACAATAGACCCACTGCAAAAAGGTAGGGACGACATCTGTGAGCTACACAGCAAGAGGTAGAGTTTGGAGACTGAGACCTCTTTTGGAGGTTTTTTCCCAAGACTTTTAAAGGTATTAAAGGGATTTTGGAAGGGACTTTTCTGGGACTTTTTAGGGTATTGTTGGGGCTTTTTCAAAGCTATTTTATGATTCTTTAGATATTTTGAAGATTATGGTCAGGGTCAGAGGAAACACTCTCTGAAAAGGCAGAGTTTTAGGACTGCAGTGGAATGCTTTAGAAACGGGCCAGCGGTGGGACAGCGGGCTGGGTCCCACACTGCCAGTCCGAAGGTTTCAAGTTTTAGACCCAGCTAAGTTGTTGTGGCTAGGGTTAGATGCTCTCAGCTTCTCAGGAGGAGAACTTCTGCACAGAAAAACTCACCCCCCACGTTTCCTGATACCAGTTTGCAGGAGGTGCTTGGCACCGCCAGGGCAGCCCGAGTTCTCAGCGGGGGCAGCTTTGCTCCCAGAGAAATCCTGCACTGGCCCTCTTCCCTGTAAAACCAAACTCACCCCCGCCGTGTGTCGACGTCCATTCGCAGGAGGCACGTGGCACTCCAAGGGCAGAAGGAGTTCTGTGGTCTGTGAGAAATTGTTCTCCACAGTTTTGGAGGCAGAATCGCAGTTTCGGCCGTGGGCACACAGAGAGGAAAGACTGTTAATTTCCTTAGAAAGGAAAGTCTGGCACCCCATGGTTTAGGGGGCAGACAAAGGGCTGTGTAGGGGAAGGAACTCCTCACAGGACCTTTCTTCACCTCAACCCCCACTCCAAGGTCTAGCAGCCCCCTGTCTGACCAGCTGCTCTCAGAGGGTTACCCAGGCACACCTGCACAGGGAGCTGCTAGTCCAGAGGGGCTAACAGGGGTATCCCAAGTGTCCCTTCAGGAACCGTGGTTGGAGCATCCGGCACGGACTAGGGAGCAGCCGGACCCACCTGGGCACGGAGCATCACTTTGAGAAAATGCCAAGGGAAGAGCCCTTTTGCCAAGGGGCAGCATCTCAGCAGGCCAAGGCAGCATGTGGGGTTCCAGGAAAGGGCTTTCAACTTTCCCCTTTTACTGTGTCAGTCCCTCCCCAGAGCCCTCAGACCCCCCACACCACTCCCAGAAAGGAGAGGGGTTATTAGGAGAAAAAGAGTTTAGAAAAAAGCTTCCTTTTCCATTATTTTTAGTGTTCAAACTGGGAGGGACTCTGCTTCCCCTGCAATTTTAATGGTCTCAGTTAAAAGAATCCCTGCCTTTTCTATGCTGTTAGGGGTGTTAATTGACAGGGAGTCCCCATTTTCTATTATTTTCCAGTTTAAATAGAAGGGGAAAACATGGACAATGTTTCTTATGGGTTTGAATTAAGGGTAGCCGCCCCCTTTTCGTTGTCCTGAGGCCTAAATTGAGGGAGAAGCCCAGCTATCCCTCCATCTTAAGGGTTTGAATGAGGGAAAAATCCCTCTTTTTTCATCACTGGAGAGATTTAAAGTGAGGAAAACCCCTCTTTTCCCAATACCCAAGGAGAGTAAATTAAAGGGCAGAAGCTATTTATTTGCCATTGTATCAGTTTCAGTAGAGGTAACTGCCCCATTTCCTCTTTTTAAGGGGTTCACTGGAAGCAAGCTCTGTCTTTTTCAGCATTTTTAGGGTTTAAAGCTACATTTCAGGGCACTTCTTTCTGTACCATAGGACCAGGTATCTCAGAGAAGGGCGAGCCTGGCATGCACTTAACCCTTACGCTGCCTGGGAGGCTTTTATTTTTCTTATTTTTACTTATAATGTAGATAGCCCTAATTAAAGGTCCCAAAGAGACTTAGACTATTTATATCATTAGTATTCTTCTCCACCCAGCTTAGTCACACATAAAGTACTACTTAGTAGCTGCTAAGGAATAATTATGTAAATTAACAGCAAATTACCCAATTTATTTAGCTATGCTACCTAAACAGAAAATTTTATTTCTTACCAGTTTTCTGCTCTTTTGCTCAAAGTAGTTGTAGCAAAAAAGAAAGCGCTGTTATTTCCCTGAATATTTTTTTCCTGTATCAAGCCCTCTACTCCCCTTGAATTCAATTCAGAGGAGCCAAACAGCTGCAGCTGCTCTGAGGGCTTTTATACCCGGTGGGATTTGCCCCCTCCCTTTTCCTGGGTGCCAGGGGAACGAGAGGCGGGCACAATCAGGGGTATATTAACCCCAGGCTTTGCTAAGGGGCTTCATTCCCTCTCTGGGATGTGCTAGGATAAGAGCTCTCCTCTCATTTTAGTGAAGAGGCTCTTTCAGCTTATCTCAGCTTGTTTTCAGCAGGTGTTCCTGGGCGTCTAAAGTAACAGAGGCTTTGAAGATACTGCAAAGAAAACAGCATGGAATACAGGAAGTATTAAAGTTTGTGATTTTGGGTTGTATGTTTAGGAGTGGTAAGGTGCTTTTGTAATATCTGGTTTTGCTCTTGATTTATTGTTTTGTTTGGTCTTTTTGGGTAGTTTTTTTTTGTTTTGGATTATTTTGGGGGTTTTTTTGTTTGTTTTGTATTTTTTGGGTTCTTTTTGTTTTCTTTTTGGTTTTTTGGTTGGGTTTTTTGGTGGGGGTGTTTTTTTTTTTGTGGGGGTGTTTTTTTGGGGTTGTTTTGTATTTTTTGGGTTCTTTTTGTTTTCTTGTTGGTGTTTTGGTTTTTTTTTGGTTTTTGTGAGTTCATGTGGGTTTTTTTGGTGGCTTTTTTTGGTGGCTGTTTTGGTTTTTGTGGGTTCTTTTGTTTTTTTTTTTTGGTGGGGTGTTTTTTAATGGTGGGTTTTTGTAGGGTTTTTTTTCTTGAGGAGTGCAACTCCCCAAAATTCTGGCTTGTGCCAAGTGTAACACTTCTTTCAGCAGATTTGTCATGTCACAAAGGGGATCTTCCCAGTGTCAAGGATGGTATTTGAGATTGAGGATTGTTAGTAGGAGAGGGAGGGTGAGCAGGTATCCAGTTAGGAGTTATTGGGGGGGGGTTTGAAGGCAGTGGGGTGAGAAATTATGTCTATTTGAGGCCCGCCCCCCCCCAGGCTTTTCAGAAGTGTAGCAGAGGCATTCCCATGTCTTACAGCACACAAGGTCATCCACTGCACTCACAGGAATGCCATTTAACTTTGCCTTTTTCTAACCCAGGTGCTGCTCATAATAATTGCCACAGCCTTGGAATCAGGATGAAGCTGGAGCCTGAAGGAGCCAGGCACACTCAGGAGAGGGCAAGTAGCCGGCTTGCTAGGATTTGGCCCATACGACACTGAACTCATACCTTGTTTTTTGTTTTCCTTATTGTAGCTGACCGAGAGGCTAACAGGCCATCACGGGGCCCTCCGAGGCAGACTCATTTCAGGTGCAACGTGGATCCACATCACCAATCATCCAAAAGATAAGTTGGGGGCCACAGCCTGGAGATGGGACGATGGGAGAGTAGCAGGTTGGGAGTTCTTGGGACAGATTTAAAGATTAGCAGAGGGAAAAGCAATCTTCTCTAAGGGGCCTCTTAGGACAGCTAAAGGGAGAGGCTCTACTTTTGATGGCAGCTTTCAGGCAGGCAGCGCAGAACAGTTCTGGTCCACGTCGTGTTGTCCAGTGTACTGTGTTACCTAGTGTGTCTTTGGGGTCCCTTTTGCATTTTCCCCTCGAGGCCCTCACCACGAGCATAATGTGTCATGTTTAACGTCCCCCCTTTTGTCACGTTCTGTGTCACGGGTGTCTGCACACGTTTGTGCCGGAGCTGCTCTGCCCTGCCGCATAGCCTGCTGCAACAGGACAAGTCCCGGGGACTTGGAGTTTGTGGGGTGTTGCTGGACTCTAGATGATAGTCATAGATAGACACAAGATGTTTGGAACTGTGAAGTTATCCTGCAGCCCTTTGACTTTTGTCCTCGCTTTCTTTCAGATGCAGAGGATAAAATCCAGGGCAAAATCCATCCAACCATCCCGGGTGAAGAAGTTTCCCCAAGCAGGTTAGTTGCCGTTTGTCTCTGCAGGGGGAGTGTAAAGTGTGACTCTTTTACAGCACTGTTCTCCTTCTTTTTAGGAAGTGAACCCTGATGTCAGCAGTCAAGGTGAGGCAGGCAAGGTGAGCATTGAGTAGCAGATGAAGAAACAACAGGAAATTGTTGAACAGCAGTGCCAGCAGGAACTTCCCAGATAGAGGCCACCTTCTTTTGTACATGACACGGACGTGCATTCCCAGATGTCCGAGAGATAAGTAGAGGGCTACAACGCACAGAGGGGGGATGAAAGCAGGGTACAGGGTAGGGACCCACCGGGAGGGGTTTTTGAGTCCCCTTTGGAGGTGGGGGGTGTCCATGAAGCGGCCCCTTAGGCCACATAAAAGAAAAGCGTCACTTTTGATGACAGAACCGAGGTGAGCAGGGCAGAGCAGTCCCAGTGTGTATCATGTCCTTTGTCTATCGTGCATTCTGTGTGTTTGGATGTGTCATGTCCTTTACCTTAGGCCTTTGAGGGGCCTGTCAGAAACCCTGGCATCATTGTTAGCATCTGTGATCTCTGCATTCCTTGTCCTGGCACCAATGCCATGGAACTTTTGACTCGGGAGCTCAGACAGGCATCAGACTCTCTTCTCTCTTTAGAAGTAGCTGGTCAGATGTCTTTTCAGGTCTTGTTCTGAGTTCTATGGACAGCTATACCCCACCAGGATCCATTATGGCAGATTAGGACTTGTAAGAATGTGAGGAGAGGTAGAGGATTCTGACTGTAGGGCTCCTGCGCTTTCATCGTTGCAGTTCTTGGAATAAATCATTCAGTTTAGCATCTTCTTCCTCCAGGTTTCTCTGAGCCTCATCAGCTCACCTGTAGTTCTACCTCTGTCATCTCCTTTTGCGTTCTCTCAGTTCTTGCAGCCATTTTCCTCGCTAAGAGATTTCTCTCAGTGTCTTGTGCCCTTTGTTTGTCCCGTCCTGTCGGTCCTGTGTCACGGGTGTCTGCACGTATTTGTGCCGGAGCTGCTCTGCCCTGCCGCATGGCCCGGTGCAATAGGAGAAGTCCCGGGGACTTGGGATTTGTAATGTGGGGCGTAGCTGGACTCTAGATGGGATTTGTAGATGGACACAAGATATCTGGAGCTCTTAAGTTATCTTGCAACAGTTTGACTCTTGTCCTAACTTTTTTTCACTTTTGGATAGATTAAATCTGTGCCAGAGGGCCCCATCCCAGGTGAGGGGTTTCTCCTGAGCAGGTGAGGCACCACTTGTATCTGTAGCTGAAGTGTATATGGTGACTCTGTTACAACTCTGTTGTATGTCTTTCTTTTTAGGAAGTAAGTCTGGATACCAGCAGTCAAGGTGAGCAGTGGAGAGAAATAGTTATTGCTCAGGTCTCAATTTCTGGTGCAGCTCTAAGCTTCCATTCTCACTTGTGCGCTTCAGGCAATCCACTCGGAGCATGCCAAGCCCCCATCACCAACCGGCCGATGCAGCGGGTTTCCTGCACACGTGAGCCCTGTGGATGCATTACAGGACCTGGCAATGAAGCCCTGAGCTTTTCTATTCAAAGGTGCCATCCAGGTGGCCTTCAGCAGCTGCCAAGGGGTTGCGGTGAGTCGGGGAAGTAGGGAGGAGGAGCGAGGGTCCACTCAGGTTTCAGCCATGCCAAATCTCCTCATCTCCCCTTAACCCAGGCACCCCATGTGACGACGGTCTCTGTCTCCAAGCGTGCCCGAAGCGTGGGGCCCGAGCAGCCGAGCATTCTTAGGAGCGTGGTGAGCAGCAGACATGTGGGGTTTTGGCTGATGGGCTGCCAAGATCGGGCACTGACGTTTGGTTTTCTTTAATAGAGCTGTCAAAGAGAAAACAGCCCGGTGCCAGCAGGACCTTCCCAGCTGACGAGGTGGCCTTTTTTTTGCACCTGAGACCAGCATCCCCAGATGCCCGAGAGATAAGTAGAGGGCTACAACCCACAGAGGGGATGAAAGCAGGGTGCTGGTTTGGGAATTACCGGGAGGGGTTTTTGAGTCCGCTTTGGAGGTGGGGGTGTTCATGAAGTGGCTCCCTAGGCCCCATAAAAGGAAAGTCTCACTTTTGATCACAGTGCTGAGGTGAGCAGGGCAGAGCAGTCCCGGTGTGTATGCGTGTCACTTGTCTATTGTGCATTATGTGTAGTTTGGGTATCTCATGTCTTTTACCTTAGGCTTTTGAGGAGCCTGTCAGAAACCCTGGCATCATTCTTAGCATCTGTGATCTCTGCATTCCTCGTCCTGGCACCAATGCCATGGAACTTTTGACTCGGGAGCTCAGACAGGTATCAGAATTGCATCTCTTTTTAGAAGCATCCAGACAGATGTCTTTTCAGGTCTTGTTCTGAGCTGTCTGGACAGCTATGCCCTGCCAGGATCCATTATGCTGGACTAGGACTTGTAAGAATGTGAGGACAGGTAGAGGCTTCTGACTGTCACATTCTCAGGCATCCACCTTTGCAGTTCTTGGGATAAATCCTTAAGTTAGCATCTTCTTCCTCCAGGGTTCTCTGAGCCTCGTCAGCTTGCCAGCAGTCTTACCTTGGTCATCTCCTTTTGTATTCTCTCAGTCCTTGCAGTCATCCCTCTTGCCTAGAGATTTCTGTCTGTGTCTTGTGCCCATTGTTTGTCGTGTCCTGTCTGTCCCGTGTCACAGGTGTCTGCACACATCTGTGCCGGAGCTGCTCTGCCCCGCCGCATGGCCTGGTGCACTAGGACAAGCCCTGGGGAGTTGAAAATTGTAATGTGGGCTGTACTTGGACTCTAGATGCCATTCCTAGATTGACATAAGGTGTTTGCAGCTTTTGAGTTATCCTGCAGGGGTTTGACATATGTTCTAACTATCTTTCAGGTGCAGACGCATTACATCCGTGGCAGAGCACCCCATCCTGGGTGAGGGCGTTCCCACAGGCAGGTCAGTCACCATTTGTCCGTGCAGGGGGGAGTGTCAAGTGTGGCCCTGTTACAGCCCTGTTCTTTGTCTTTATTTCTAGGAAGTATAGCTGGATCTCAGCAGTCAAGTTCAAGAAGGCCAGGTGAGCAGTGACCAGTAGCCTTTCTTGTTGCTGCAGTCCCAATTCCTGGGGCAAGACTAAGTCTCCATTCTCATTTTTGTGCCTTAGGCAATCCACTCAGAGCACATCAAGCTCCCATCCCCAGCTGGCCGACAGATAGCCGGGCTATCTTGGGAGTACGGTGAGTAGCAAACTTGTGGTGTTTTGGCCAATGTGGTGCCAAGATCAGGCATTGATGTTTTGGTTCTCTTTAATATAGCGGTCTAAGAGAAAACAGCCCAGCGAGAGCAGGACATTCCCAGCTGGCGAGGCGGCCTTCCTTTGCACCTGACACGGACCAGCATCCCCAGATGCCTGAGAGATAAGTAGAGGGCTACAACCCACAGAGGGGTCAAAGTGGGGTGCTGGGTCAGGACTCCCAGGACTCCCTGGGTGGGAGGTTTGAGTTGGCTCTGGAGATGAGGGTAGCCAAGACCCTTAAGGCCCCATAAAAGGAAAGTTTCACTTTTGATCACAGTGCTGAGGTATGCAGGGCAGAGCAGTTCCGGTTTGTACCATGTCACTTGTCTTTTGTGAATTGTGCTGTCTGGATATCTCATGTCTCTTATCTTAGCCCTTTGAGGGGCCTGTCAGAAACCTCAGAAACCTTTCCTAGCATTCATGATCTCAGTGTTCCTCGCCCTGGCATCCATGCCATGGAAGTTTTGACTTGGGAGCTCAGACAGGCATCAGAATTGCACCTCTTTGGAAGCATCCAGTCATATGTCTTTTCAGGTCTTGTTCTGAGCTGTATGGACAGCTGCACCCGGCAAGGTTCTATTTTGGCTGATTAGGACTTGTAAGAATGTGAGGACAGGTAGAGCATTGTGACTGTAGGGCTCCTGGGCATTCATCTTTGCAGCTCTTGGAATAAGTTATTCAGTTTAGCATCTTCTTCCTCCAGGGTTCTCTGAGACTCATCAGCTCACCATAGGTCTTGCCTTAGTCATCTAGTTTTACATCATCTTCGTCCTTGCAGTCATTTTCCTTGCCTAGAGATTTCTGTCCTTGCTGTGTGCCCATTGTTTGTCATGTCCTGTCTGTCCTGTGTCACAGGTGCCTGCACATATTTGTGCCGGAGCTGCTCTGCTTTGCTGCATAGGCTGGTGTAATAGGACCAGGCCTGGAGAGTTGAAAATTGTAATGTGGGCTGTACTTGGACTCTAGATGCCATTCCTAGATTGACATAAGGTGTTTGCAGCTTTTGGAGTTATCCTGCAGGGGTTTGACATATGTTCTAACTTGCTTTCAGGTGCAGATGCATTACATCTGCGGCAGAGGGTTACGGTTAGGAGGTGGTGGCCTTCTTAGGAGAACGGTGAGTAGCAAACTTGTGGGGTTTCGGCCGATGTGGTGCCAAGATCAGGCACTGATGTTTGGTTTTCTTTAATCTAGTAATCTAGCTGTCTAAGAGACAACAGCCCGGTGAGAGCAGGGCCTTCCCGGCCGGCGAGGCGGCCTTCCTTCGCACCTGACACGGACCAGCATCCCCAGATGTCTGAGAGATAAGTAGAGGGCTACAACCCACAGAGGGGATGAAAGCAGGGGGCTGGGTCAGGACTCCCGGGCTGGGGAGGGGGGGGGTTTGAATTGCCTCTGGAGATGAGAGTAGCCTAGAAGTGGGCCTTTAGGCCCCATAAAAGCAAGATCTCACTTTTGATCACAGTGCTGAGGTGAGCAGGGCAGAGCAGACCCGGTGAGTATTGTGTCACTTGTGTTTTGTGTACTTTGTGTGGTTTGGATATCTCATGACTTTCATCTTAGCCCTTTTGGGGTCCTGTCAGAAACCTTGGCACCATTCTTAGAATCTGTGATCTCAGCGTTCCTCACCCTGGCATCCATGCCATGGAAGTTTAGTCTCAGGAGCTCAGACAGGCATCAGAATTGCATCTCTTTTTAGAAGCATCCAGTCAGATGTCTTGTCAGGTCTTGTTCTAAACTGTATGGACAGCTGCGTCCTGCAAGGTTCTATTATGGCTGATTAGGACTTGTTAGAATGTGAGGAGAGGTAGAGGATACTGACCGTAGGGCTCCTGCGCATTCATCTTTGCAGCTCTGGGAATAAATCATTCAGTTTAGCATCTTCTTTCTCCAGGTTTCTCTGAGCCTCCTCAGCTCACCATGAGTCTCACCTCGGTCAACTAATTTTGCATCCTCTCGGTCCTTGCAGTCATCCTTCTTGCCCCGAGGTTTCTGTCTGTGTCTTGTGCCCATTGTTTGTCATGTCCTGTCTGTTCTGTGTCACAGGTGTCTGCACGCATTTGTGCCGGAGCTGCTCTGCCCTGCCACATGGCCTGGTGTACTAGGACAAGCCCTGGGGAGTTGAAAATTGTAATGTGGGCTGTACTTGGACTCTAGATGCTATTCCTAGACTGACATAAGGTGTTTGCAGCTTTTGAGTTATCCTGCAGGGGTTTGACATATGTCCTAACTTTCTTTCAGGTGCAGATGCATTACATCTGCGGCAGAGGGTTACGGTTAGGAGGTGCGGGGCCTTCTTAGGAGAACGGTGAGTAGCAAACTTGTGGGGTTTTGGCCGATGCGGTGCCAAGATCAGGCACTGATGTTTGGTTTTCTTTAATCTAGCTGTCTAAGAGACAACAGCCCGGTGAGAGCAGGGCCTTCCCGGCCGGCGAGGCGACCTTCCTTCGCACCTGACACGGACCAGCATCCCCAGATGCCCGTGAGATAAGTAGAGGGCTACAACCCACAGAGGGGATGAAAGCAGGGGGCTGGGTCAGGACTCCCGGGCTGGGGAGGGGGGGTTTGAATTGGCTCTGTAGATGAGAGTAGCCAAGAAGTAGGCCCTTAGGCCCCATAAAATCAAAGTCTCACTTTTGATCACAGTGCTGAGTTATGCAGGGCAGAGCAGTCCCGGTGTGTATTGTGTCACTTGTCTTTTGTGTATTATCTGTTTTCTGGATATCTCATGTTTTTTATCTTAGCTCTTTGAGGGGCCTGTCAGAAACCCTGGCACCATTCTTAGGATCTGTGATCTCAGCATTCCTCACCCTGGCATCCATGCCATGGAAGTTTAGTCTCAGGAGCTCAGACAGGTATCAGAATTGCATCTCTTTTTAGAAGCATCCTGTCAGATGTCTTGTCAGGTCTTGTTCTGAGCTGTACAGACAGCTGTGCTTCGCCACAATCCATTATGACGGTTTAGGCCTTAAAAGAATGAGGTTAGGGGGAGGATTCTGAGCGTAGGATTCTCAGGCATCCGTCTTTGCAGTTCTTGGAATAAATCATTCAGTCAGCATCTTCCTCCAGGGTTCTCTGAGCCTCATCAGTTTGCCGTCGGTCTCACCTCGGTCATCTTCTTTTGCATTTTCTCAGTCCTTGCAGACATTTTCCTTGCCAAGAGATTTCTGTTCCTGTTGTGTCCCCGTTGTCTGTCCCGTCCTGTCCTGTGTCACGGGTGTCAGCACACATTTGTGCCGGAGCTGCTCTGCCCTGCCGCATAGCCCGGCGCAATAAGAGAAGTCCTGGGGACTTGAAGTTTGTAATGTGGGGTGTAGTTGGGCTCTAGATGGGATTTGTAGACAGACACAAGAGATCTGGAGCTCTTAAGTTATCCTGCAACAGTCTGACTCTTGTCCTAACTTTTTTCAGATGCAGATGGATTAAATCTGTGCCAGAGGGTGAGAGGTTTCCCCTGAGCAGGTGAGGCACCATTTGTCTCTGAAGCAGAAGTGTATGTGGTGACTCTGTTACAGCACTGTTCTTTGTCTTTCTTTTTAGGAAGTCAAGGCAGAGACCAGCAGTCAGGTGGGCAAGGTGAGCATTGAATAGGGTACAGAAGCAGTTGTTATTGCTGAAGTCTCAGTTTCTGGTGCAGCTCTAACCATGGATTCTTGTGGTTTTTTTATTTTAGGTGGTTCACTTGCCATCTATCCTGGCCGAGCATGCCCTGCCAGGTGGGTGCAAGCTTAAGGTATTGGTGTGGCATACTTGTCAGGTTAGGGAGGTTGTGTTTTCACAGTATCTCAGCATGCTTTTCTGCTTTGTTTCTTTGCAGGTGTTGTCGCTGCCCTAGGCATGCCAAGGCAC
Organism: Calcarius lapponicus; assembly: GCA_039654755.1. Classification (NCBI taxonomy): domain Eukaryota; kingdom Metazoa; phylum Chordata; class Aves; order Passeriformes; family Fringillidae; genus Calcarius; species Calcarius lapponicus. The sequence continues at coordinate 6,148,048 of JBBFKN010000011.1, read as the reverse complement.
AGAAGAGGGCAGGTGAGTCGATGTTTAGGCAGGCTGACTCATAGCTGAGCGTTATGCAGCAGCATGCTAAGCGTGTACCTTTTCTTTTTGCAGGTAATTTCTGAGCAGCCTCCGGAGTCAAATCAAGATTTGAGGTGAGCTGAGGCAGTGGTGTGGAGGAGTCCCGGGGATTACTGTTTTTGAGGGCAATAGTCACCTTTTCTGTTTTGTCTTAGGTACCCCGAGGAGCCTTGCAGCCAGTGCTTGGGAACGGCAGCACCGAAGCACACGAGGAGAGCGTCTCGCCGTCCGCATCCGACCGAGGATGGATTTTGTCCGCTCCTCTTCCAAAAGCTAAGTGTCTGGGCCAGCGGTCGGGAGAAGGGGAAAAACCTTTACTATCACGGGGGGCAATTTGATGTCAGCTTAGCAGAGAGGTTTGTAGCGGGACAGGCTCTCTAGAAGTAAAGGGAGAGGGTTTCTCCTCAGCCTCACCAGAGCCTTTGCCGGGCAGGGCAGCTCCGACCCATTTCCACATTCTTGTGAACTTTGCGTCGTCAGCCTTCTTCGACTCGACATCGCCACGGACCCTTCCCCCGAGGAGCTCGCCTTCACGTCCGGAGCTATAGCCACGGTCACCCGGCACGGCAGTCTGCTTCCTTCTCTAGGCTTGCTGAGCCCCTCAACCATCTGCTTCACTGCTTTGGCAGTAACTTCTTTTAATGAGTTACATTTCATCATCACATGCCATTGTCATAGGGCTTTCTTTGGCATCATCAGACTCTGGCTCATCTTGTGCTGGGAATCTTGGATCCATAAGTTGAAAGTGCTAGGCAGTTTACACTTGTCTCTGTGTTATGCTGTCTGTGTCTATGTTGTGTCATCTGTGTCTGTGTTATGTAGTCTGTGTCCATTGTCTTCTGCGTCATAATCCTTTGTTACATGTTGATGCTTTACAGGCGCTATTTTGTGCCATATAGGGTGTATTTTACTCACGTTCCTTCCCGGATCTAGTTTATTCCGGCATCTTTACATTTTTACTCTTTGAGACAGGAAGGATTACACAAGATGTTCTCATCCATCTTCCTTCTCACTACCTGCTTTGGTAGTGCCTTTTCTTCCATGCCATTCTCTTGGACCTCTAGAGGGAGCGTCTTACACCCTCCCTGCAGTTGTTCTGTAGGTTCCATCTTCTTAAAGGGTATAGGGCTCAACAATTAATCTTCCAAAGAGTTATCTCAAGTCCTGGCTTATATTGTGTGTACCTATGTTGGCTTATATTGTATGAACTTATATTGTGTGTACCTATGTTGGCTTATATTGTATGAACTTATATTGTGTGTACCTATGTTGGCTTATATTGTATGAACTTATATTGTGTGTACCTATGTTGGCTTATATTGTATGGGCTTATATTGTGTGTACCTATGTCGGCTTATATTGTGTGTACCTATGTTGGCTTATGCTGTATGTACTTACACTGTATTTACTGATGTTGGCTTATGCTGTATGTACTTACACTGCATTTACTGATGTTGGCTTATGCTGTATGTACTTACACTGCATTTACCTATGTTGGCTTATATTGTATGTACTTATACTACTGTATGTAAGTGCGTCGCCTTATATTGTGTGTACTTACACTCTGTGTACACTTGCACTGTATGCGTCGGCTTACATAGTGTGTACTTATGCCACTTATGATCGGAGCTGCCCTGCCCTGGCACGTAGTCACAGTTAGGTGGAACAGTTGTAAAAACTTCATTGTTCATTTGTCTTTTATGGGATTTTGGGTAGAAAATTTATCGGTCCAGAGCAGGGACAAGTCCTAGGTGTCAGCCACTCGTTGACCACTCTCTGTTGTCTCTCAGGTTCCCGAGCTACCGATTTCCCCAGAATCTACCATTTGACGTCAAGGAGCAGCAGCCAGAAGATGCGTCAAAGCACGTTCTTCAGCGTCTCGAGTAAGGGCTGCAGTGAGGGTGTAAGTGGGAAAAGTGTGTGGGTGTGTGTGAGAGCACGTGACTGTGTCTGTCTGTGTCCACTTGTCTCTGTGTGTGTGTTCACATGCTGGCCAGATTTAACCTTGTGTATGTGACCTTTTGCTTTTCAGGTGTTTCAACTCATTTTTAAATTTAGAATAAAAAATCCCCAGCCGGGGGGGTTTTTTTTTTTTCCTCCCGGCTGGGTTTTTTTTTCCTCGGTCCCGGTCGGTCCGTGAGGCGAAGTTAATCGCCAAAGTTTGGGCACAGACCCTCCAGGGGACCGGGGTTTTCGTCAGGCAGGAGGATTTTTTTTGGGAGGCTCCAGGGAACCACGTTCCCAAGGAGCAGTGCAAATGCGTGCCGGGGGTTAGCAGAGCGGTTGAGGTGTGAGCGAGGGTGGTTTTGTGTGTAAGCAAGCTGAAGGAAGTGTGTGTGTGTGTGTTGAAGGGTTCTAGGGTTGTAACCTTGTATGATTTTTGCTTTTCAGGTTTTTCAACTCATTTTTAAATTTAGAATAAAAAATCCCCAGCCGGGGGGTTTTTTTTTTTTTTTTCCCCCCGGCTGGGTTTTTTTTTTCCTCGGTCCCGGTCGGTCTGTGAGGCGAAGTTAATCGCCAAAGTTTGGGCGCAGACCCTCCAGGGACCGGGGTTTTCGTCAGGCAGGAGGATTTTTTTGGAGGCTCCCGGGAACCACGTTCCCGAGGAGCGGGGCGAATGCATGCCGGGGGTTAGCAGAGCAGTTGAGGTGTGAGCGAGGGTGGTTTTGTGTGTAAGCAAGCTGAAGGAAGTGTGGTGTGTGTGTGTTTGAAGGGTTCTAGGGTTGTAACCTTGTATGATTTTTGCTTTTCAGGTTTTCAACTCATTTTAAATTTAGAATAAAAAATCCCCAGCCGGGGGGTTTTTTTTTTTTTTCCCCCCGGCTGGGTTTTTTTTTTCCTCGGTCCCGGTCGGTCTGTGAGGCGAAGTTAATCGCCAAAGTTTGGGCGCAGACCCTCCAGGGACCGGGGTTTTCGTCAGGCAGGAGGATTTTTTGGAGGCTCCCGGGAACCGTGTTCCCGAGGAGCAGTGATTGCTGGGGTGAAATTTAGCAGTTGTGATGAGAGGGACGGTGAGCTTGTTTGTAAGCTGAAGGGGGTGTTAATGGTAGATGAGTGTTGTTTTCTGTGTGCTTTTGTTGTTTTGGGTTTCCTGTAACAGTAAATCAACATGTAATGAACATAGAAAAAGGTTATCATCTTGTGTTAATATGTGTTTTGTGTTGTATTGCTCTGTATTGCTCTGTATTGCTCTGTATTGCTCTGTATTGCTCTGTATTGCTCTGTATTGCTCTGTATTGCTCTGTATTGCTCTGTATTGCTCTGTATTGCTCTGTATTGCTCTGTATTGCTCTGTATTGCTCTGTATTGCTCTGTATTGCTCTGTATTGCTCTGTATTGCATTTGCATTAACTGCTGCATTTCCCTGTATTGCTCTGTATGTAAACTAGACTTTTTACCAGCGCGTTTATGGATTGTATTTGCACTTGCTTTTGTATATGCTGTTTCCATGTATTTTGCTGATGTATAAATAAAAGCATTCATTTAATAAAGTTGAATCACCCTTGACAAAGATATTCCCCCTGCCCTTCCCTACCCCACCACGGCTCATGTCTTTTTTTGGTGTGGTTTTGTCATTTCTTTTGACTGTGTTTCTTCCTCTTAGTCCACGCTTTACTTTTTCTATTTCTAACTTAACTTCCATCTGTCTTTAACCCTTTGTGTCTGTTTCTCACTCTGACACTGTCTCTGCTTCTGTAGCTGTTTCCATCTTCTTGATTTTCTTTTGTTTGTCCATTTCACTATTTGTCTGACTGTATTTTTCTCTCTTTTGTCTATACTTTGCACTTTTTCTTTATAACTTTCACCTTCACTCCTCTCGCTTCTTTTTCTTTCTCTGTTCTCTTTTTCCTTGGTTTGTCTTCTTTGCTTAGTTTTTTCCTTTTTCACTCTATCCTAGGTTTTCATTTTCCCTCCAATCCTAACCACCTTCATTTCCCTCTAACTCCTGTCCTCCTGCAGTTTTCCCACCCTTTTCTTCTCTCTCTGCTGTCTTTTCTCTCTCTCTGTCTTCTCTTCTGTCTGTGTCACTCTCTTTTTCTCTGTCTCTCTGTCTCCTTGTCCCTCTCATCTTCTTCTGTCGCCTTGTCTCTTTTCTCTCTCTTTTCTCTCTCTTTTCTCTCTCTCTTTCTCTTTTCTCTCTCTCTCTCTTTTCCCTCTTTCTCTTTTCTCTCTCTCTCTTTCCTCTCTCTCTTTCTCTTTCCTCTCTCTCTTTCTCTTTTCTCTCTTTCTCTTTTCTCTCTCTTTTCTCTCTCTCTTTCTCTTTTCTCTCTCTCTTTCTCTTTTCTCTCTCTCTTTCTCTTTTCTCTCTCTCTTTCTCTTTTCTCTCTCTCTTTCTCTTTTCTCTCTCTCTCTCTTTTCTCTCTCTCTCTCTCTCTCTTTTCTCTCTCTCTCTCTCTCTCTCTCTCTCTCTCTCTTTTCTCTCTCTCTTCTCTTTCTTTCTTTTCTAACTTTGTCTTCCTTTCTAGCTTTAGATTTTTAAAAGCAGCAGTAGAAACTTCCAGGCTCCCTGGGAATAAATGAAAAAAATAAAAAATTTAAAAATACAAAACAAACCATTTACTCCCCGGGAGCCTGGAATTTTCTACTGCTGCACCAGACATATAGTTTTTATTCTTTTTATATATACCCTATATAGGGACCACACCCCCTAATCAGTACCCCCCCCCCAGCTGCCAGCAATCAGTAGCCCCCACCCCCTCCCCCCAGACACCGCCCCCCCCCCTACACACACCCCTCCCCTGCTGCCCTCCCACCCCAGATGCATCCCCCTGCTAGCCCCACACCATCCCCTGCCACACACTGGAGGCATAGCACTCCCTACCACCACGGCAGTGCAGCTATAGCACCCCCTGCCGTCTGCACCGCGGTACTGCACTCGCAGCGCCCCCTGCCGTCTGCCGCGGCAAATTGCGATGCACAGCGCGCCCCCCCCGGCGGCGGCCATTTTGTACAGCATTACATCACCGCCCCGTACCACGTGACCGCCAGCGGCCGCCATTTTGTAGGGGGACCGAACCCGGAACACCCACCCCGCGCTCCACGGACCCCTCCCGGCGTCGCCGCCGGCCAGACCCGAACCGGAATGCCATTCCGGTCAGGGGGGACCCGCGGGAAGCGCGCAAAACCCGCTAGAAACCGAGAAAAAGACCCGGTCCCGAAAGCCGCCATTTTTGTGCCCCGTACCACGTGACCGCCCCCGCGGCCGCCATTTTGCCTCTTACCGCGCATGCGCGATGATGTAATGCCGTACAAAATGGCCGCCGCCAGGCGGCCATTTTGTTTCGCACCGCGCATGCGCGGCAGCGCGCCGCCATCTTGTACGGCACCACGTGGCCGCCATCTTTGCCGGAAATACGTCACCCGCCGCCATCTTGTTCCGTACCACGTGACCGCATGGTGGCGGCCATTTTGTACGGCACTACACATCGCGGGCGCCATCTTGTACGGCACCAGGCGGCCGCCATCTTTGCCGGAAACACGTCACCCCGCCGCCATCTTGTTCCGTACCACGTGACCACCTGGCAACGGCCATTTTGTACGGCATTGCAACGTGGCGGGCCGCCATCTTGTACGGCACCACGGGGCGGCCATATTTGCCGGAAATACGTCACCCGCCGCCATTTTGTCCCCGTCCCACAGAGCGGCCGCCATTTTCTAGTGGGATCGA
>JBBFKN010000011.1:6074699-6132220 GCA_039654755.1 Calcarius lapponicus | reverse complement strand
CCTGACCCCAAACTTAAACCCTGACCCCAGCCCCAAAGGCCCTGACCTCCCTGGGATCAGAGCCTGATGTCCCCTCCTGTCAGGGACCATCCGAAGGTCCCTCCTGACCCCCTCTTTTCTCCAGGACCAGGATTCCCGTTCCTGGAGCTCCAAACCCTTCCTGGCCTCGGCGCAGAGGGACAGTCCCTGATCCCGAGGACGCCCTGGGAGGAGCCCCTGGGAGCCCTCACCACTTCATCAGGAACATCAGCTCCCCCGCTGGAAATCCGTGGCTCCGATGATCCGCTCCGGCTCGAAGCCTCGGGCGAAGCCTCGCGGTTTCTCCGACTGGGAAAAGGGGGGAAAAGGGAGAAAATTCCATGTGTGAAATTCCCAGAGCGACATTCCCGGCTCTGGGGTGGGCAGGGAGGATCAGGCTGGGATTCCAGGGATGAGGGGATGTTCCCAGGGCTCCGGGAGAGCTGGGAACGCTCAGCTGGAGAAGGGAAGGACCCAGGGGAGAGCTGGAGAGGGACTGGGATAAGGGATGGGGGGACAGGACACAGGGAACTGGTGAAACTGGGAACAGACTGGGAAACCAAACTGGGAACCCAAACTGGGAACAGGCTGGGAACCCAAACTGGGATCAGACTGGGAAACTCGCCAAGCCAAGCTCAGCCATCCTTCCAAAACCTCCAGCCTCCCATTCCTTGAAAAGGCTTTTCCAGGGACCAAAAAATGCCTTTTCCAGGGACTTTCCTAGGAATCCTTTTTCCAGGATCCCATTCCAGCCTCACCTCCTCCTTCTTTTTCTTTGGTTTGCTCTCCTCCCCTTTGTCCCTCCGTGTCTGACTCGGCCTTGCGCTTGCTGCCCTCGGACTTCTCGCTCTCGTGGGCGGTTTTCTGGGATTGCAGGAATTCCGCGATCAGATCCGGCAGTCCAGGTTCTCCTCGGGCTCCCAGGTGTTGTCCTCGCTGCCAGCAAACACAAATCCCTCGTTTTTCCCAGTTTTTCCCAGATTTTCCAAGCTTTTCCCAGCCCAGAAAATCCCGGATGTGACACCACAGGGATGCGGGATTTGGGATGTTTGGGCCGATCCAGTGGGAATGCTGGATCCAATTCCCACATCCCGACCTCCCATGGACATTCCCCTTGCTGGACACACGGACACTCTGGGATATTTTTCCAGCTCCTCATCCCAGAGTTTTTCTCAGCTTCCACAGCTGTTCAGGGAATCAAAAATTCCAAAAATCCATCCAGCGCTGGCTGGGAAAACGCTGGATTCAGAGCTTGGGGGAAAGGGAGGAAATTCCCTTCTCAGCAGGGAATTCCTTGGATCCCACACTGGGATTGAGGGGGGGAAATCCCTCCAGGAGCTGTTTCCCAGGTGGGAATGGGATTTTCCCACCCTGGTACACACTGGATTTTCCAGGATTTTCTCGCCCTCCCTGCTAGGCATGGGACTTTCCTGGGGAATACTGGGATTTTCCAGGATTTTCTCTCCCTACGGATGGGAAATCCCTGGGAACACTGACATTTTCCCACCCAGGATTTTCTCTCCCTGCCCCTGGTGGAGTTCTTTGGGAACACTGGGATTTTCCAGGAATTTTTCTCCCTGCTCTCCCAGAGATGGGAAATCCTTGGGAAACAACACAATTTTTGTGGGAACACTGGCATTTTCCTTGGGAACACTGGGGATTTTCCAGGATTTTCTCTCCCAGGGATGGGAAATCCTTGGGAACAACACGATTTTTGTGGGAACACTGGGATTTTCCTTGGGAACACTGGGATTTTCCTTGGGACCATGGGGATTTTCCAGGATTTTCTCTCCCTGGGATGGGAAATCCTTGGGAAGAACACGATTTTTGTGGGAACACGGGCATTTTTCCTTGGGCCCACGGGGATTTTCCCCTTTTCCCCGCCGCCCCCAGCCCCGTTCCCATGGAATTCCCGCCGGGAATGACTCACTCGGAGAAGCCCTTCCACTTGAGCAGGTATTCCACCTTGCCCTTGACCACGCCGCCGGTCCAGCACCTTCTCCACCACGTACTCCTCCCTCCTCCTCCTCCAGCACCTCCTCCACCTTCTTCTTGTTCTGCTTTTTTCCCATTGTGCTGGCCAGCTTCTCCGCTTTCTCCCGGGCTGCTGCGGGGGAACGCGGGACGGGGATCAGCGGGAGGCGGGAACGGGGGATGCACGGCCTGGGATGAGCCGGGGCCCCTCCTCAGCAGGGAATTCCTTGGGATTGAGGGGGGAATCCCTCCCAGGAGCTGCTTCCAGGCGGGAACGGATTTCCCACCCTGGCACACTGGGATTTCCTGGGATATTCTCCCCTGCCCTGCTGGAGCTCCCTGGGAACACTGGGATATTCCCTTGGGATTTTTCACCCATGTTCCTCTGCCCCCTGCCCTGCTGAAGCTCCTTGGGAACACCGGAATTTTCCCTGGGAAAACACCAGAATTTTCCTGGGAACACTGGGATATTCCCTGGGATGGGAACATCCTTGGGAACACTGTGATTTTTCCCGGGAACACCGGGATTTTCTTGGGATTTTTCACCCCATGTTCATCTCTTCTTGCCCTGCTGGAGCTCCCTGGGAACACTGGATATTCCCTGGGAACACTGCGATATTCCCTGGGATAGGAAATCCTTGGGAACACTGGGATTTTTTCCTGGGAACACTGGGATATTTCCCTGGGGATTTTTCCACCCATGTTCATCTCTTCTTGCCCTGCTGGAGCTCCTTGGGAACACCGGAATTTTCCCCTGGGAACACTTGGATATTCCCTGGGAACACTGGGATATCCCTGGGATAGGAAATCCTTGGGAACGCTGGGATTTTCCCTGGGAACACTGGGGATATTCCCTGGGATTTTTCACCCATGTTCATCTTTTCTTGCCCTGCTGGAGCTCCTCGGGAAACACTGGGATTTTCCCTGGGAAACACCGGAATTTTCCCTGGGAACACTGGGATATTCCCTGGGATAGGAAATCCTTGGCAACACTGGGATTTTCCCATCCCAGGTATTCCTCCCTGCTCCACTGGAGCTCCTTGGGAACACTGGGATATTCCCATCAAAACCGGGAAGAAAAGCTGGGAATAGGGGCAGGAATCCAGGTGGGAATTCCCAGAGCGGATCCCCAGTGGATTCTGACACAAAGATTCGGATTTCTGCCTTCCCCGCTCTTTAATTTCAGCAATTCCATGCAAATTATTTTTTTCCAGTCTTTCCCAAACTTTTCCCAGCTCATTCCCTGACCTCCCGGAGCTGCCCTTCAGCCCTTGGGAAAAGTGGGATAATCCCATCCAGGGTTTTCTCCTCCTCCTGCCTTGCCTGGGATGGGAAACCCCTTGGGAAAAACCGGGATTTCTGTGAACTCCAGGGGTTCACACGAGCTCGAATTCCATCAGCTGTTAATCCCAATTAATCCCGGGTCACATTCCCAGATCCCGACCCTCCCCGTGGTCATTCCCTTGCTGGATCATGGATGCTCTGGGATATTTATCCTACTCTCCATCCCAGAGCTGCTTAGGGAATCAGAAATTCCTGAAATTCATCCAGTGCTGGCTTGGAATATTCTGGATTCAGAGCTGGGAATATTCTCCAATTCAGATCCAGGAAATCCCTGGATTTCCGAGCTGGAAAAACTCTGGATCCACAGAGGGGGAAAGCCTGGATCCTGGACATACTGTGACATTTTCGGGATCTATTTTTCCCGGATTCCCACAAGGAATCCCCAAGGGCTGCTTTCCAAGCCCATTCCCGGGGGGGGGTTTTTTGGCCATTTCCCAGCGGCAGGAGCAGCCCCAGCTGAATTCCGTGGATTCCAGGAGACCTGAGACCCTCCCCCGTCAATTTCCGGAGGAATCTGGGGATTTATCCCTCTTTCCCTCCCCACACTTCCACAGCAGATCCCGGGAATTATCCCAGTTTTTACGCTGGGACCCCTCAGCTTTATGGGAGCACGCGGGGCTGCTCCCAAACCCATCCCCACATTCCGGGCAGAATTCCCTTCTCCTCACCCCCAAAACCCCCTTTCCTCCCACCCACGGGACACGGGGAAGGTTCCCGGGATAACCCCGGGCTCCGAATCCGCTTTTCCCCCGGGAAAAGCTTCCCCAGCTCCTCCTCCGGCCGCGGGGAGCCCAGAAACGCTTCCCGGCTCCCCGAACCGCGGCCGATCTGCCCCGGAGCGGCTCCAGCGCATTCCCGAGCCGGCTCCGCCTCCCGGTCCCCGATTCCCTTCCCCGAGCCCGGATTCCCGGGATTTTTCCCGTTTCCCGCCAAAAGCGGCCGCCGGTCCCTCCCCGGTCCCGCTTCCCCTCGGAAACGCGGCGGTTTTACAGCCCCGGGCCCCAAAATTTCCGCTTTTCCCCTCACATATCCCAGGGTTTTCCCTCAAAATTTCCACTTTTCCCCTCACAAATCTCAGGGTTTTCCTCAAAATTTCCACTTTCCCCTCACAATTCCCAGGTTTCCCCTCAAAATTTTCACTTTCCCCTCAAAATTCCTAGGTTTTTCCCTCAAAATTTCCACTTTCCCCTCACAAATCCCAGGTTTTCCCCTCAAATTTCCACCTTCCCCTCACAAATCTCAGGGTTTTCCTTCAAATTTTCCACTTTCCCCTCACAAATCCAGGTTTTTTCCCCCTCAAAATTTCCACTTTCCCCTCACAAATCTCAGGGTTTTCCTTCAAAATTTCCACTTTTCCCCTCACAAGTCCTAGGTTTTTCCCTCAAAATTTCCACTTTCCCCTCACAAATCCCAGGGTTTTCCCTCAAAATTTCCACTTTCCCCTCACAAATCCCAGGGTTTTTCCTCAAAATTTCCACTTTCCCCTCACAATTCCTAGGTTTTCCCTCAAAATTTCCACTTTTTCCCCTCATAAATCCCCCTTTTCCTCCACAAATCCTAGTTTTACCCTTCACAATTCCACTTTTTCCCTCACAAATCCCCATTTCCCCTCCAGAAATCCCAGGTTTTCTCCTCACAAATCCCACTTTTTTCCCCACACAATTCCCCCTTTTCCTCCACAAATCCAAATTTTTTCCCCTCACAAATTCCAGTTCCCCCCCCTGCCAGATGCCACTTTCCCCTCACTAACCCCACTATTTTCCCCTCACAATTCCATTTTCCTCCACAAACCCCACTTTTCCCTCAGAAATCCCACTTTTTTCCCTCACATTTCCCTTTCCCTCCACAAATCCGTTCTTCTCCCTCACAAGTCAAACCCCATCGCTGAACCCTTCCCCATCACCCAAAATCCATCCCTACACTGACCCCAGCCCCAAATCCCCTCTCCACCACCCCAAAATCTGTCCCTACACTAACTCCCGGCCCAAACTCGCACTCCATCACCCCAAATTCCTCCCTACACTGACCCCAGCCCCAAATCCATCCCTACACTGACCCCCAGCCCCAAATCCCCTCTCCATCACCCCAAACCCATCCCTACACTGACCCCCTCCCCAAAGCCCCTCGCTGCCCCCATCCCCTCTCCCCTCACCCCTCCCCGCCCCCAACCCCCCCTCACTCCCCTCCCCCCCCTTTCCCCCCTCCCCTCCCCCCACGGCCGCCCCGCCCCCCCTCAACCCCCCTCACCCCCGACCCCCCCACGCCGCCGGTGGCCGCCGCGCCCCCCCCCCCCGCGGCCGGTGCCGGTTCCCCGCTGACCTTGCACAGCCCCGCCGCCGGTGTCCGAGGGAAGGGGCGCGGGGGGCGCGCTCGGGGGTCGGGGGGGGCCCGGGCCTGGCCGCGCTCCGTCCGCCGCCCTGAACAAAAGAGCCCGGCCAGCGCCGCTGCCCGCCGCGCGCACCGCGCCTGCGCCGCGCCCGCGCGGGGCACGCCGGGAGCTGTAGTCCGCGCGGCCGCCGAGCCGCAGTTGCGTTCCGTTGTGGGGCGCAGGGTGCGATGGGAGATGTAGTCGGGGAGAACGGCGGCGCTGCGCGCGCGCGAAGCGGCATGGGAGCTGTAGTCCGCCGCGCTCGCGGGGGCTCGATGGGAGGTGTAGTCCGGGAGGGTCAGGCCTCTCCGTTCTGCCCGCTGTTAATTAATTAGAGTAATTAACGGGGAGAAAGTCTTTGAGTCCAAGCCGTGAGCCCAAAAGCGCCTTGTCCCTCAGGTCCAGAGCCCCGAGTGCCACCTGCAGTGGGCCGCGCCCAACCCACGCCAGCGCCCAGGGAAGGGTCCCGTTTACGGGCTCCATAAATAATCTTATTTAGGGAATCTTGGAATCGCTCAGGTTGGAAAAGCTCTCTGAGATCGCCAAGTCCAACCATTCCTTTGGGGATGGGGACTGCAGCGCCGCCCTGGGCAGCTGTGCCAGTGCTGTATCCCCCCATTTCCACGCGGAAAATTCCTGCTGATGGCCAACCTGAGGCCATTCCCCTCTCCTCCTGTCCCCGTCCCCTGGCAGCAGAGCCTGACCCCACGGCTGCCCCGTCTGTCAGGGGACTTGCGGAGAGCCGGAAGGTCCCTCCTGATCCCTCTCTTCTCCAGGATAAACATTCCCAGCTCCCTCAGCTGCTCCAGCCCCTCCTTGTGCCAGGGCGGGGGGCGCCACCGCAGGAGCGCCCGGACTACAACTCCCAGCATGCCCCGCACCGGAAGCTCCGGCACCGCCCGCGCTATAAAAACCGCGCGCGGGCCGCCGCCGCTTAAAGGGGCCGCGGGCTGTGCGAGGTGAGGGGGCCCTGGGGGGGGCGCGGATTTGGGGGCTACCCGGTGTCCCCTCGGGGGGTCCCGGTGTCCCCTCGGGGGCCCCGCTGTCCCCAAGCCCCCCGGACGAGGCGGCGGCGCTGGGCCGGGCCTCGCCCCCGTTCCGCGGCCTCTCCCGGCGGGGCCGGCCCGGGGCTCAGGGCTCCGGCTCGGGGCTCGGCTCCGATCCCCGTCCCCGGAATTCCCGAACGGCCTCGGGAATTCTCCCCGCGGCGTTTAACAGGAAAGGAATCAATGGGATTCATTCCCGTTTTCCCGGCGTTTTGGGCTCCTGGCGGTCCCCGGTCCGCGGCCCTCCTGGTTGGGGCCGGGCCCGGCTCCGGTCCCTGTCCCGGGGAATCTTCCCCTTCCCTGGAAAGGCGAAACGGCCTCGGGAATTCCGCCCGCGGCGTTTTCCAAGCGTGGGAAGGGAATAATCGGGATTCATTCCCGTTTTCCCGGCTTTTCCCGGGGTTTTGGGACATCCCCGGGAGGGGGAATGGGGTGGGATGAGGAATCCTCTCCTTCCCTGCAAGGCAGAAAATCCTGAAAAAAAAATCCTTAAAAAAAAACATTTCCAGTATTTTGGTGTGTCCAAGGAAAATGGGGGTTTATGAAGATCCTCAGGAATTCACCCACCACAGGGAAAATCGGGAATAACCGGGATTCGTTCCCGTTTTTCTGGCTCGGGATGGGAATGAGGATTCCTGCTGCTCCAGAGGGCTGGGAAAGGTTTCCAGGGGTGGATCGGGATGGACGATAAGGAGCCTGAGATAACAACGAGCACTTTCCCTGGCAGGCATTTCCCTGGAAATGAGGAATTTCCCTGGAATTCTCTCCTTGAACCCCAATCCCGGGCAGGTGAGAGGCAGCAGCAGAGCCTTTGGAAAATCCCGAATCTGAGGAAAACAACCCCAAACTGGGAGTGCCAGAGCACCTTAAATTGAGGCTTTCCCCAGATTCCAGGGATTTCCGTTCTCCCCAAAAATCTGCAGGATCCCAGAATTCTGGGGAATGCAGGATCCCTGGAAAACCCACAGAAAGGATTTCTCTAAATGCCTTTTTTTTATTATTATTATTATTATTCCCAGATGTTTCCCGCTGGGCTCTGGCTCTAGGATGTTGGAGAACCGAGAGGAAGTGAGGAGCAGCCCTGGTTCACCCCCACATCCCGGAATTCTCGGGAATTCCATCGCCGGGGATGATTCCTGGGAGAGCATGGGGCTGAGTCCGGGGGCAGCTGGGAATGGGAATGTCTGGAAAAGTGGGAATGGGAATGTCTGGAAAAGTGGGAATGGGAATGTCTGGAAAAGCAGGGATGGGAATGGCAATGCCTGGAAAAGTGGGAATGGGAATGTCTGGAAAAGTGGGAATGGGAATGTCTGGAGGTGTCCGTGCCATTCCCGGGAAGCTGGAAAAGCAGGGATGGGGTGGATCCCTGTTCCTGATCCCATCCCAGGACAGAGGATGGGGATGATCCCTGATCCCATCCCAGGATGGGGATGATCCCTGATCCCATCCCGGAACAGAGGATGGGGATGATCCCTGATCCCAGGACAGAGGATGGGGATGATCCCTGGATGATCCCTGATCCCAGGACAGAGGATGGGGATGATCCCTGATCCCATCCCAGGATGGGGATGATCCCTGGATGATCCCTGGATGATCCCCGTTCCCGGTTTCCCGCAGGAGCTGACCACGGTGCGGGTGCAGGATCCGCGGGTGCAGAACGAGGGCTCCTGGAACTCCTACGTGGATTACAAGATCTTCCTGCACGTGAGCCGGGAGCGGGGGCCCCGGGACGGGCTCTGGGGTGGGACTGGCCCCAGGGAAACGGAGGGAATGGGAATCCTCGGGATCCTCTCCTGGGCTGGCTCCCGGGTCCGGCATCGAGGGGATCCCGCGGGGGACTGAGATCCTGGAGCCCAGGGAGAATTCCTGTCCTGGATCCCTCAGTGACTGAGATCCTGGTCCTGGATCCCAGGGAGAATTCCCCTCCTGGATCCCTCAGTGACTGAGATCCTGGTCCTGGATCCCAGGGAGAATTCCCAGGGAGAATTCCCATCCTGGATCCCTTGGTGACTGAGATCCTGGTCCTGGATCCCAGGGAGAATTCCTGTCCTGGATCCCTCAGTGACTGAGATCCTGGTCCTGGATCCCAGGGAGAATTCCCGTCCTGGATCCCTCAGCCCTCAGTTCCCAGGGATCCCTGCTGGGGATCCATCCCAGGGTCCCTCCCAGAGATGATTCCCAGGAATCCCTCCCGAGGATCCCTCCCAGGGGTGACTCCCAGTGATCCATCAGGGATCTCTCCCAGGGAGGATTCCCAGGGATCCCTCAGGGATCTCTCCCAGGGATCTCTCCCAAAGGTGATTCCCCTGGTCCCTGAGCTCCCTCCCGTCCGTGTCTCCCAGACCAACAGCCGGGCCTTCACCGCCAAGACCTCGTGCGTGCGGCGCCGCTACCGGGAGTTCGTGTGGCTGCGGCGGCAGCTCCAGCGCAACGCCGGCCTGGTGTAAGGGCTGGGGCTGCCACCCACCCACCCTGAGGGGCTCCCACCCACCCTGAGGGGCTCTGGGGCTGCCACCCACCCACCCTGAGGGGCCCTGGGGCTGCCACCCACCCACCCTGAGGGGCTCCCACCCACCCTGATGGGATCCAGGGCTGCCACCCCACCCACCCTGAGGGGCTCCCACCCACCCTGATGGGCTCTGGGGCTGCACCCACCCACCCTGAGGGGCTGCCACCCACCCACCCTGAGGGGCTCCGGGGCTCCCACCCACCCCGATGGGATCCGGGGCTGCCACCCACCCTGATGGGATCCAGGGGCTCCCACCCACCCTGGCGGGCTCGGGGCTCCCCCCGGGGCCCATCCCAAAGCTCCTCCCCATCCCAAAGCTCCCCCCCATCCCAAAGCTCCTCCCCATCCCAAAGCTCCCCCCCATCCCAAAGCTCTCCCCCATCCCAAAGCTTCACCCCATCCCAAAGCTTCCCCCCATCCCAAAGCTTCACCCCATCCCAAAGCTCCCCCCCATCCCAAAGCCCCATCCCAAAGCTCCCCCCATCCCAAAGCTCCCCCCGCGTTCCCAGGCCGGTGCCGGAGCTGCCGGGCAAAGCCGCGTTCTTCGTGGGCAGCACCGATGAGTTCATCGAGAGGCGCCGCCAGGGGCTGCAGCACTTCCTGGAGAGGTGGGCGCGCCTCGGGGTGCCCGGGGTGGGCTTGGGCTTGGGGATTGGCGTTTGGGATATTTGGGATGGTTTGGGGTTTGGGATGGTTTGGGGTTTGGGATGGTTTGGGGTTTGGGATGGTTTGGGGTTTGGGATAGTTCAGATTTGCAGTTTGGGATTCAGGATGGTTTGGGATTTGGGATATTTGGGGCTTTGGATTTGGGATGGTTTGGGATTTGGGGTTTGACATATTTGGGATTTGGGATATTCGGTGTTTGGGATATTTGGGATTTGCGATATTTGGGGCTTTGGATTTGGGGTGGTTTGGGATTTTGAATGGTTTGGGGTTTGGGATATTTGGGGTTTGAGGTATTTGGGATTGTTTGGGGTTTGGGATTATTCGGTGTTTGGGACATTTGGGCTTCAGGGGATGCGATTTGGGGCTCGGGATTTGGGGAGGGTGCAGTGCCCAGGGGTGGCCAGCAGGTGGCAGCAGGGAGGGCTGGGTCACCCTGGTGTCCTTGCTGTCCCTGCTGTCCCCTGGTGTCCCTGGTGTCCCCTGGGATCCCCTGATGTCCTTGGTGTCCCCTGGTGTCCTTGGTGTCCCCTGGTGTCCCTGCTGTCCCCCTGGTGTCCCCTGCTGTCCCCCTGGTGTCCCCCTGGTGTCCCTCCTGCCTGTGTGCCCAGGGTGGCAGGTGCCAGCAGTGGTGACCTGTCCCCGTGTGCCCAGGGTGGCAGTGCCAGCAGAGGGGACTCTGTCCCTGTGTGCCCAGGGTGGCAGTGCCAGCAGCGGTGACGTGTCCCTGCGGGGTGGCAGGTGCCAGCAGCGGTGACCTGTCCCTGTCCCTGTCCCCCCAGGGTGGTGCAGAGCGCGGTGCTGCTCTCCGACAGCCGCCTGCACCTGTTCCTGCAGAGCCAGCTGCCCGTGCCCGCCATCGAGGCCTGCGTGCAGGGCCGGGGCCCGCACTCGGTCACCGAGGCCATCCTGCGCTACGCCATGGCCGGCCCCGCCTGGGGACAGCGCGGGGACGGCGGCGGCGCGGGGCTGGGCCCGGCCAGGTGAGGGCAGGGACAGCCAGGTGAGGGCAGGGATGGGCAGGTGAGGGCAGGGACAGGGAGGGACGGCCAGGTGAGGGCAGGGACAGCCAGGTGAGGGGAAGGACAGGCAGGGACAGCCAGGTGAGGGCAGGGGCTGCTCCAGGCCGGGACTGTGGTGGGAAATGAGCACAGGACGGGGGAGCAGCCGGGGACAGCCCCGGGACCCCCGTGTGGATCCTGGAACAGCCCCGTCCTGGAGCTTGGTGTGGATCCCAGGGCGTTCCCAGCTCCTCCCTGTGGATCCCAGGGCGTTCCCAGCTCTTCCCTGTGGATCCCAGGGTGTTCCCAGCTCTTCCCTGTGGATACCAGGGCACTCCCAGCTCTTCCCTGTGGATCCCAGGGTGTTCCCAGCTCTTCCCTGTGGATACCAGGGCACTCCCAGCTCTTCCCTGTGGATCCCAGGGCACTCCCAGTTCCTCCCTGTGCATCCCAGGGTATTCCCAGCTCCTCCCTGTGGATCCCAGTGTGTTCCCAGCTCCTCCCTGTGCATCCCAGGGCACTCCCAGCTCCTCCCTGTGGATCCCAGGGCACTCCCAGCTCCTCCCTGTGGATCCCAGGGTGTTCCCAGCTCCTCCCTGTGCATCCTGGCACAGAGGAGCCCAGGCAGGAGGGCTGGAACGTCCCTGGGATGGGAACATCCATCCCCCTTTTCCAGCTGGGATGGGGCTGTGCCTGGGAATTCCCGACGTTCCCTGGGCCATTCCCTTTTCCTGCTCTCTTTTCCCAGCTGTGCCAGCCTGGAGAGCTTCCCCTACTGGGGCGACCTTGGCACGGACGAGGCGCGGCCGGAGAGCCCCGAGCGCCCGGCCGGACACGGAGCGAGCCCCAGGGAGAGCCTGGGATGCCCGGAATTCCCAGCCGGACACGGAGTGAGCACCGAGGAGAGCCTGGGATTCCCGGAATTCCCAACTGGACATGGAGAGGGAGAGAGGGAGAGCCTGGGATTCCCGGCCAGACACTCAGTAACCCCTCTGGACAGCCCTGAGCATCCAACCGGACACGGAGTGACCCCTAAGGAGAGCCTGGAATTCCCAACTGGACACTGAGCGATCCCCAAGGAGAGCCTGGAATTCCTGGAATTCCCAACTGGACACTCGGTGACCCCCAAGGAGAGCCTGGAATTCCTGGAATTCCCAACTGGACACTCGGTGACCCCCAAGGAAAGCCTGGAATTCCTGGAATTCCCAACTGGACATGGAGTGACCCCCAAGGAGAGCCTGGAATTCCCAACCGGACACTGAGTGACTCCCAAGGAGATCCTGGAATTCCTGGAATTCCCAACTGGACACTCGGTGACTCCCAAGGAGATCCTGGAATTCCCAACTGGACACGGAGTGACCCCTAAGGAGAACCTGGAATTCCTGGAATTCCCAACTGGACACTTGGTGACCCCTCTGGGCACCCCCAGGCCCCGCAGCCCTCACTGGGAGAGGGATCGGCGCCGCTGGCATGGCCGCACTGGGAGCACTGGGAGCACTGGGAATGCGGCCCCAGCCGTGGCCGGGCTCCTTCCCAGCACATTCCCGGTATTCCCTGATGTTCCCAGCAGTGTTTTCCTCACTCTGCTCCTGCTCAGATCCCTCTGGAATCCCCAAACTGGGCCCAAATCCCTCTGGAATTCCCAAACTGAACTCAAATCCCTTAACTTGGCCCAAATCCCTCTGGAATCCCCAGACTGGGCCCAAATCCCTCTGGAATCCCCAAACTGGGCCCAAATCCCTCTGGAATTCCCAGACTGGGCCCAAATCCATCTGGAATCCCCAGACTGGGCCCAAATCCCTTAACTTGGCCCAAATCCCTCTGGAATCCCCCAACTGGGCCGGTCTGGGCCGAGCATCCTGCTGGGAAAAGGGGCGGACGGGGCTGGAATTTGCGGCCCCTTCCCGCCGGGGCCGTTCCAGGGATTTTTGGGAGAGCAGGAGCAGCTCGGGTGGTTTTGGTGTCTTCCCCTCCCTCAGCACTTGGTGTGGGCAGGAAATAAAAATAATTAAAAAAAAAAAAAAGAAAATAAATAAAATAAAACTCAAACGGAAGTGGAGGAGATTTTTCCGGGTTCCGCCGGGCTCGGGGGTGGGAGGAGCGCCGGGAATTTCGGGATTTGGGGAATTTGGGAATTCGGCACCCCGGGCAGGGCTCGGGAATGTCGGGAATCCCTCGGGAATGGCGGGAGGAGTTCCGGACCCCGAGCGCGGCTGTGATTGGCTGAGCCCCTCTTGAATATTCACAGTACTCATTAATATTAATGAGCACCCGAGCATTCCCAGAGCGACCAAACTTGGAAAGGGAAAAGGAATTTATTGACGGAAAACGCCTGGATTTGGGAATGGGGAACACCTGGATTTGGGATTAGGGAACACCTGGATTTGGGATCGGGGAACGCCTGGATTTGGGAACGGGAAACACCTGGATTTGGGAATGGGGAACGCCTGGATTTGGGATCGGGGAACGCCTGGATTTGGGATTAGGGAACACCTGGATTTGGGATCAGGGAACACCTGAATTTGGGATCAGGGAACACCTGGATTTGGGATTAGGAAACACCTGGATTTGGGAATGGGGAACACCTGGATTTGGGATTGGGGAACGCCTGGATTTGGGATTAGGGAACACCTGGATTTGGGATTAGGAAACGCCTGGATTTGGGATTAGGAAACACCTGGATTTGGGAACGGGGAACACCTGGATTTGGGATTAGGGAACACCTGGATTTGGGAATGGGGAACACCTGGATTTGGGATTGGGGAACGCCTGGATTTGGGATTAGGGAACACCTGGATTTGGGAATGGGGAATGCCTGGATTTGGGAGTGGGGAACACCTGGATTTGGGAGTGGGGAACACCTGGATTTGGGATTGGGGAACGCCTGGATTTGGGAATGGGGAACACCTGGATTTGGGGTTGGGGAACACCTGGATTTGGGATTAATGAACACCTGGATTTGGGATCCCCAGGGCATTTGGGATTGAGCCAGGAAAAGCGGGATGACGAGAGTGGGAGATCTCCAGGGGATTTGGGGTTTTGGGGGAAGCAGGACGCGTGCCTCAGTTTCCCCGTGGGACGGCTCCAGGAGGGGATTTTGGGATGAATCCGCTCGGTGCCAGCGCTGGGCCCTCTGCCCGTGGCTCTGCCGCAGGAATCCCGTGGGGTCTGTGGGGTCTGTGGGGTCTGTGGGGTTTGTGGGGTTTGTGGGGTTTCTCTGGGACCCAAATCCCAAACCCCAAACCCACACCACGTGCCCCAAATCCCGCATCCCAAACCCCCAAATCTGACCACAAACCCAAAACCCGACCCCAAACCCCACACCCCTTATCTCAAACCCCAAACCCCAAACCTGACCCCAAATCCCACGCCCAAAACCTGACCCCAAATGCCAAATCCCAAACCTGACCCCAAACCCCAAATCCTGAACCCCCAACCCCACACCCCAAATGCCAAATCCCAAACCCACAACCTAACCCCAAACTCCAAACCCCAAACCCCAAACCTGACCCCAAACCCCAAATCCCAAACCTGACCCCAAACGCCAAATCCTGAACCCCCAAACCCACACCCCAGATGTCAAATGCCAAATCCCACACCCCAAACCTGACCCCAAATCCCAAACCCCAAATCCTGAACCCCCAACCCCACACCCCAAATGCCAAGTCCCAAACCCACAACCTGACCCCAAACCCAAACGCCACACCCCACACCCCAAACCCCAAATCCTGAACCCCCAACCCCACACCGAAAATGCCAAATCCCAAACCCAAACCCAAGTCCCAAACTCCAAATCCCACACCTCAAACCTGACCCCAAACCCCAAATCCCAAACCCCAAATCCCGAGCCCCCAACCCCACACCTCAAATCCCAAATCCCACACCCAAAACATGACCCCAAACCCAAACCCCACACTCCAAATCCCAAATCCCACACCCCAAACATGACCCCAAATCCCACACCCAAAACTCCAGTCCCCGCACCCCAAACCTGACCCCAGACCCCAAACCTGACCCCAGACCCCAAACCCCGGAGCTGTCCCCGCAGCCCTGACCTGTCCCTGTCCCGGTCACTGCTCCAGGTCGAAGGCGGGCGCCAGGAATTCCCTCGGGACGATCCCGATGTCCCGGCCGAGCTCCCCGACCCACCAGCCGGACCCGGGGTACTCCTGTGGGGCCAGGACGGGGGTCAGGCCCCAAACCCCACAGAAATACCCCCAATCCTACAAAAAATTATCAAAATCCTACACAAATACCCCAAATCCCACAAAAAACCAAAATCCTACAAAAAATACCCCAAATCCCACAGAAATACCCCAAATCCCACCAAACATACCCCAAATCCCACAAAAAACCCAAATCCTACAAAAAATACCCCAAATCCCAGAGAAATACCCCAGATCCTGCAAAAATACCCCAAATCCCACGAAATGACACCAAATCCTACAAAAACTACTCCAAATCCCACAGAAATACCCCAGATCCTGCAAAAATATCCTAAATGCCACAAAAATACCCCAAATCCCACAAAACTACCCCAAATCCCCTGGGTCGCGGTTTAGGGTTTGTGCCAGGAGGGGGAAAAAACCCAAATTTAATCCTAAAATCTGAATTTTTCCCTAAAACCCTGCGGGCTGAGCTGTCCCTGAGCCACTCCACAATCCCAGTTTCAAAACAATCCCAAATTTAAAACAAAATTTTAACCAATTTTAATCCTTCTCTGCTGGATCTCGGGATAAACCTCGGTAAAAACCTGGGCCCGAATCCTGGGATTTTCCAGCATCCGAGGGGATGGAAAAAACCCCGAACTGATCCCTAAACCCCAAATTGATCCCTAAAATCCAAATTTATCCCCAAAACTCTGCAGGTTGGGCCATTCTGCAATCCCAATCCTGATTTCAAAACAACCCAATTCCTTCTCTGCCGAATCTGGGGCTAAACCTGGGCCTGAATCCAGCCTGGATTTCCTTAAATCCTGGGATTTTCCAGCGTCTGAGGGGATGGAAAAAACCCCAAATTGATTCCTAAGCCCCAAATTTATCCCTAAAGTCCAAATTTATCCCCAAAACTCCGCAGGCTGCTCCATTCCACAATCCCAATCCCGATTTCAAAACAACCCAATTCCTTCTCCGAATCTTGGGTTAACCTGGGCCTGGATCCATCCTGGATTTCCCTAAATCCTGGGATTTTCCAGCGTCTGAGGGGATGGAAAAAACCCCAAATTTATCCCTAAACCCCAAATTGATCCCTAAAATCCAAATTTATCCCCAAAACTCTGCAGGCTGGGCCATTCTGCAATCCCAACCCCGATTTTAACCCAATTCCTTCTCTGCCGAATCTGGGGCTAAACCTGGGCCTGAATCCAGCCTGGATTTCCCTAAATCCCGGGATTTTCCAGCATCCGAGGGGATGGAAAAAACCCCAAATTTATCCCTAAACCCCAAATTTATCCCTGAAGTCCAAATTTATCCCCAAAACTCTGCAGGCTGCGCCATTCTGCAATCCCAATCCCGATTTCAAAACAACCCGATTCCTTCTCTGAATCTTGGGCTAAATCTTGGGTTCACCTGGGCCTGAATCCAGCCTGGATTTCCCTAAATCCCGGGATTTTCCAGCATCTGAGGTGATGGAAAAAAACCCAAATTGATCCCTAAACCCCAAATTGAATCCTAAAATCCAAATTTATCCCCAAAACTCTGCAGGCTGGGCCATTCTGCAATCCCAACCCCGATTTTAACCCAATTCCTTCTCTGCTGAATCTTGGGCTAAGCCTGGGCCTAAATCCAGCCTGGATTTCCTTAAATCCTGGAATTTTCCAGCGTCTGAGGGGATGGAAAAAAACCCAAATTGATCCCTAAACCCCAAATTTATCCCTAAAATCCAAATTTATCCCCAAAACCCCGCAGGCTGCGCCGTTCCACAATCCCAACCCCGATTTTAAAACAACCCAATTCCTTCTCCGAATCTGGGGCTAAACCTGGGCCTGAATCCAGCCTGGATTTCCCTAAATCCTGGGATTTTCCAGCATCTGAGGGGATGGAAAAAAACCCAAATTGATCCCTAAACCCCAAATTTATCCCTAAAATCCAAATTTATCCCCAAAACTCCGCAGGCTGCTCCATTCCACAATCCCAACCCCGATTTTAAAACAACCCGATTCCTCCTCTGCCGAATCTCAGCCTAAATCTTGGGTTCACCTGGGCCTGAATCCAGCCTGGATTTCCCTAAATCCTGGGATTTTCCAGCATCTGAGGGGATGGAAAAAAAACCCAAATTTATCCCTAAACCCCAAATTTATCCCTAAAATCCAAATTTATCCCCAAAACTCCGCAGGCTGCGCCGTTCCGCAATCCCAACCCCGATTTTAAAACAACCCAATTCCTTCTCTGAATCTTGGGCTAAGCCTGGGCCTGGATCCAACCTGGATTTCCCTAAATCCCGGGATTTTCCAGCATCTGAGGGGATGGAAAAAAACCCAAATTGATCCCTAAACCCCAAATTTATCCCTAAAATCCAAATTTATCCCCAAACCCCCGCAGGCTGCGCTGTTCCACAATCCCAACCCCGATTTTAAAACAACCCGATTCCTTCTCTGCCGAATCTGTGGCTAAACTTGGGCCTGAATCCAGCCTGGATTTCCCTAAATCCTGGGATTTTCCAGCATCTGAGGTGATGGAAAAAAACCCAAATTGATCCCTAAACCCCAAATTTATCCCTAAAGTCCAAATTTATCCCCAAAACTCTGCAGGCTGGACCATTCTGCAATCCCAACCCCGATTTTAAGCCAATTCCTTCTCCGCCGAATCTTGGGCTAAACCTGGGCCTGGATCCATCCTGGATTTCCCTAAATCCTGGGATTTTCCAGCATCTGAGGGGATGGAAAAAACCCCAAACTGATCCCTAAACCCCAAATTTATCCCTAAACCCCAAACTGATCCCCAAAACTCCGCAGGCTGCTCCATTCCACAATCCCAACCCTGATTTCAAAACAACCCGATTCCTTCTCTGCCGAATCTCAGCCTAAATCTGGGGCTAAACCTGGGCCTGAATCCAGCCTGGATTTCCCTAAATCCTGGGATTTTCCAGCATCTGAGGGGATGGAAAAAACCCCAAACTGATCCCTAAACCCCAAATTTATCCCCAAACCCCCGCAGGCTGCACCGTTCCGCAATCCCAACTCCGATTTTAAAACAACCCAATTCCTTCTCCGAATCTGGGGCTAAACCTGGGCCTGGATCCATCCTGGATTTCCCTCAATCCCGGGATTTGGGGGGCGGCTCAGCCCCCAGCCCTCGCCGGCCCAGCTGCGGTTTCCCCCCGCGCGGCGCAGGAAGAATTAAAAGCGCATTAAAAGCTCGCGGCAGCGGCGCCCGCGCCTCGGCTGGCGCTGCCAAATTGCCCCGCGCCGCCTCGTGCAGATGTTCGTTAATTATGCTAATTTTTATTAAACCATTAACGCCGAGCCCCGGCACGGCGGAGCTGCCTGAACTCTGCTCCGCTCCTTCCCGGCCCGCTGGAATTCCTGGGTTTGGGGGGAGCGGGAGGAGCAGGAGGAGGAGGAGGAAGAGGAGGACGGGGTTTTGCTGGGGTTTGGTTAATTAGGGCTTAATGAGGGCTCTGCTGCGCTGGGCGGGGAGGGAATTTCGGGGGATTTGATGGGAATTTCGGGGGGGTTTGATGGGAATTTCGGGGGGTTTGATGGGAATTTCGGGGGGTTTTATGGGAATTTCGGGGGGTTTGATGGGAATTTCGGGGGGTTTGATCGGAATTTCGGGGGGTTTGATGGGAAGGGTTGGAAAGGAGCGGATGGGTGGGAAAAGGGATCCCGGGGGTGGCGTGGGGGGCACTGGGAGCACTGGGAACAACTGGGAAGCGGAGCGGCGTCTTCCCCGTTGCCAGGAATCGGGAAATCGGGAATCTGGCGCCCTTTCAAAGCTGGGAATGGATTTGGGGTCACTGGAATTCCTGGGAATTGGATTTGGGGTCAGCCTGACTGTGTCCTCCCCATCCCAGGAGTCCCCAGACTGGGAATCCCATCCCACCAGGATCTGTCCCATCCCAATGGGATCTCCACATCCAATCCCACCAGGATCCATCCCATCCCAACGGGATCTCCATGTCCCATCCCAGCAGGATCTGTCCCATCCCAATGGGATCTCCACATCCAATCCCACCAGGATCCATCCCATCCCAACGGGATCTCCATGTCCCATCCCAGCAGGATCCATGTGTCACATCTCACTGGGATCTGTCCCATCCCAACGGGATCTCCACATCCCATCCCACCAGGATCTGTCCCATCCCAATGGGATCTCCACGTCCCATCCCAACAGGATCTGTCCCATCCCAACGGGATCTCCACATCCAATCCCACCAGGATCTGTCCCATCCATCTCACTGGGGTCTTTGCATCCAATCCCACCAGGATCCATGTGTCACATCTCACTGGGATCTGTCCCATCCCATTGAGGTCTCCGTGCCCCATCCCACCAGGATCCGCATGTCCCATCCCACCAGGATCTGTCCCGTCTCACTGGGGTCTTCTCATCCAATCCCACCAGGATCCACGTGTCCCATCCCACCAGGATCCGTCCCATCCCATCGGGGTCTCCGTGTCCCATCCCAACCCATCAGAATCCACCCGTCCCAAAGATCCAGGATTTATCCAATTAAGGATCCCCCACAAAAACACCCAATTACAGCCCCACGATTTATCCAATTAAGGATTCCCCACAAAAACACCCCACCACCGCCCGAGGGTGACACGGGGTGACACCAGGGTGACACGGGGGTGACACGGGGGTGACACCGGCCCCGGCTCCATCGCGGGTGCCCGGCCGAGGCGCGGCGAGCGCGGGGCCGATCTTTATTGCGCGGCGCCGAGCCCGAGGCGGCAGCGAGCGGAGCGAGAGCGCGGCTGGGGGACGATGTGACGGAAATGTTTCATCTGCCGGGCCCATCTGCGCCGCGCTCCTGCCGCTCGCCCCGAGAGAGGCGCCGCCGCAGCTCCGCATCGCCTTTAATACGCTCCTAAATCACCTCCCCGGCGCGCTTCAAGGGCCATTGCCGCCGCCGCTCGGTTCATCTGGAGTGCACGGCGGAACGAACGGGGCCGCGGCGAGGGCAGGGGGAGGGCAGCGCCGCGGTTCGGCCGCGGCTCCCGGGGATTTGGGGTCCCCGGCGCCCGGGATTGCGGGGGGAGCGAGGAGGAGGGCAAAAAAAGCAAAATGAAAACCCGCAGGGGCTCGCTGGGAGGGTTTGGGGGTGCGGGGATGTCGGGTTTGGGGGTTCGGGGGTGCAGGGATCGGGGGATGCTCGGGATTCAGGAATTTTTGGGGTCCAGGACGATCTGGGGGTACAGGGAGGGTTTGGGGGTGCGGGGATGTCGGGTTTGGGGGTTCGGGGGTGCAGGGATTGGGGGGTGCTCGGGATTCGGGAATTTTTGGGGTCCAGGAGGATCTGGGGGTACAGGGAGGGTTTGGGGGTGCAGGGATGAGCAGAGAGCGGGGGGATGTGCGGGGTCCATGGGATGTGGAGGTTCAGGGATGCAGGGATTGGGGGGAAATGTGCGGGAATTTGGGGGGGTTCGCATCTCCAGGACTACCCGAGGGATGAACTCGGGGATTTGGAGGTTCAGGGATGCAGGAACTGCGGGGGAAAGTGCCAGAATTGGGAGGAATGTGCCGGAATCGGGGTGAAACACTCGGGAATCGGGGCTTGCACCTCTCCAGGAGTGGCGGGGATGAACTGGGGGATTGGGAGGTTCAGG
Source organism: Calcarius lapponicus (assembly GCA_039654755.1). Lineage (NCBI taxonomy): Eukaryota > Metazoa > Chordata > Aves > Passeriformes > Fringillidae > Calcarius > Calcarius lapponicus. Next base: position 6,111,528 of record JBBFKN010000011.1, on the reverse strand, counting down.
GATGCAGGAATTGGGGTGAAACCCATAAAATCGGGGTGAAATGTGCTGGAATTGGGGTGAAAACCTCCAGAATCGGGGTGAAACCCCCAGAATTGGGGTGAAACCCCCCAGAATCGGGGTGAAACCCCCAGAATCGGGGTGAAACCCTCCAGAATTGGGGTGAAACCTCCCAGAATTGGGGTGAAACCTCCCAGAATCGGGGTGAAACTCCCCAGAATCGGGGTGAACCCCCCAGAATCGGGGCGAACCCCCCAGAATCGGGGTGAAACTCCCCAGAATCGGGGTGAACCCCCCAGAATCGGGGTGAAACCTCCCAGAATTGGGGTGAACCCCCCAGAATCGGGGCGAAACCCCCCAGAACCGGGGTGAACCCCCCATAACCGGAGCTCTCCCGTCCCCGGCGGTCCCGGCGCCGCGCTCGGGCTCGGCCGCATCCCGCGCGTTGCCGCGGCAACCGGAGCACCGGAGCGGCCCCGCCGCCGCTGCCCGGGGCGGCTCCACCTGCGCCCCGCGGCCCCCGGCGGGGTCAGCGCGGGGCCGGCAGAATTAATGAAGGCGGCCGCTAATGAGGTGTCGGCGGCTGTTGATGCTCTCCGTGTGTCGGGGGCACTCGCATTTCCAGAGCTCATTATGGGCTGCAATTAGGCTGCGGCACCGCCAGATATTTAGCTCCGGTTTTGTTGTTTTCTTTTTTTTTTTTTTTTTTTCCTTTTTTTTTTCTTTTTTTCTTTTTTTCGCCCCCCCCCACTCTTAAATTAGCATTTTAATAACGCCGCTGCCGAGCGGGGAGAACAACACCAAAATTGGCCGTTTTTCACGGGGAAAAACTTCCCGGCTCGAGTTAATGGCAGAGTTGTGAGGGTGAGAGAGGAAAAAAATGAACCTTTCCCGCCTGTCCCAGCGGGGGGAAAAAAAGGGGGGAAAAATGAAATGAAATGAAATAAAAAAGCGGCGGTGATTTTTATCTGGTTTATCGCACGCTCCCGTTCCGAAATTTGCTCTGAGGCCGATTATTTTCGGCTTGGAAGCCGCGCCTGATGGAGGAGGTCGGGGCTGCGGGAGGGTTTGGGATCGTTCCATCCATCCCCAGCCCCAAATCCCGAACCCCGGGGTGCGGGTTTGGGAGCAGCGAGCGCCGGCTCCGGGATGGATCCGAAACAAAATCGGACCAAAAATCCCGTCAAAAAACACGATTTTAAAACCCGATCAAAAATCCCATTAAAATCCCATTAAAACCCCATCAAAAATCGCTTTCCAGACAGAACCCCAGGGCCGCTTCCCCCTCCAAAAGTCACCGCGATTATTCCCTGAAATTCCCTGGATTTGGGGCCGGGAAAGGGGATTTGGGGACAAGCCGGGGAGGGGGATTGGGAAAGGGGACGCGGGAACGTCACGACTTCATAGGGAATCGGCAGAACCGCCCCTTTTCTTCCCAGATTTCCAACCCGATCCCGATCCCGATCCCGATCCCGATCCCGATTCCAATCCCAATCCCACCCGCTTCCTTTTCCAGCCGGATTCCCGACCCCGGTTATTCGGTGATCCCAAACCCCTGGGATCGGGGAATTCCAGGATTTTCCTTCAGGATTGGGAATTTTGGGGGATTTTTCCCTCGGGATTGGGAATTTTGGGATGTGGGGAAAAGGGGAGGGACCCTGGGGGGGGGGGGGCAACCCATGGGGGCGGAGCTGGGAGAGGGGCCTGGACTGGGGAAACTGGGGAAACTGGGAGAACTGGGATTGGGAGAACTGGGAGAACTGGGAATGGGAGAACTGGGAGAACTGGGATGGAGAGAACTGGGAGAACTGGGATTGGGGAAACTGGGATTGGGAGGGAACTGGGAGAACTGGGATGGAGAGAACTGGGAGAACTGGGGGAACTGGGAATGGGGGAACTGGGAGACTGGGATTGGGAGAACTGGGAGAACTGGGACGGGGGAACTGGGAATGTGCTCCCCACTGGGCTCTGGATCCGGGGGTTACTGGGAATGTGTTCCCCGCTCTGGTCCCAAACTGGGGTTACTGGGATCGGGTTCCCCATTCCCATCCCAAACTGGAGTTACTGGGATCGGGTTCCCCCTTTCCCCTGGCTCACCGGGAATGGCTTTTCCCTCATTCCTCGATCTGGGAATCCCAAGGATCCCATTCCCAGCCCCATCCCAGAATCCCAAACGCAGCGGGAAGCAGGAATCCCATCCATGGATTCCCTCATCCCGGAATCCCCCGAGGTGAATTCCCAGGGCTTTCACTCGATCCCGCATTTACTGGGGACAATTCCCGGCAATTCCAGCCTTTTTTAGGGATCCCGAATTCCCTTTTCCCCCCTTCCACAAAACCGAGGTTTTCCCTCATTTACAGCTTGGAAAAGGGAATTTAAAAATAATAATAATATTAATAAAAAAGGAATAAAGGACGGAGCCAGCGGGATCAGCGGGATTTGGAGCTGGGAAATTCCCATGTTCCCCCCAAATCCAGGCTCCCCCCATCCCGGATTTCCTGCCACTCCTTTTGTTTTTGTGTGTTTGTTGTTGTTTTGGTTTTTGGGGTTTTTTTTTGGGATCGTTTTAAAGTCGGGATTTGTTTGGGATCTGCGGGAAGGGCTCGGGAATTCCGGGAATTCCAGGGATTCCGCAGGGAGGGAATGGAGCCCGGGAATCTCCGGAACGCGCAGAATTCCCGCCGGGATTTGGGGTCAGCTCCGGGAGTTCCGGGATGCTTTGGGATTTCGGCGATTTCTGGGATTTCGGGGATTTCTGGGGTGTTTTGGGATTGGTTTTCTTTCCCCGCAGTTTCTCTGTTTTTCCCGCGGTTTTCCATGGAAAAATTCCCGAATCTGCCGGCAGGGGTGGGTGCGGAGGGATGGAACGGAGGTGGAATAGAGAACGGAGGATGGAAAATAGAAAACGGAAAGTGCAAGAGTCGAAAGTGTAAGAATTTTATATGTAAAATATAAAAATTTTAAAGATATAAATGTAAAGTATAAAACGTAAAATTTAAAATATATAAAAATATATAAGATATAAAAAAAGAGTGAAGTATAACATATAAAATATAACATATAAAGTATCAAATATAAAAAAAAGTATAAGGTACAAAACCTAAAAAATAAAATCTATTTTAAAATATAAAATATAAAAATTAAAATGTAAAATATAAAAGTAAAAGAGAGATAAAATAGAAATTGGAAAATGCAAAATTTAGGAATTAAAATATAAAATGCAAAATATAAAACGTAAAATGCAAAATATAAAACGTTCCAGCCCTGGCTGCCTCTGCATTCCCGGGATTTGCGGGGTGAGGAACAGACCCCAGTTTACCCCGCGATTCCCGGGAGCAGGGACGGAATTCCGGCTTTTCCTGGGGGGTTTATCCCGAGAATGGGCGGGTGAATCCCTGTGGAGGGGGAAATTTGGGATGGAGGTCTGGGATTTGGGATGGAGCGCCAGGAATGTGCAGGTGAATCCCTGTGGAGGGGGGAAATTTGGGATTCAGGATCAGGAATGGGCAGGTGAGGCCCTGAGTGAGGAAAATTCAGGATTCGGGATGAGGAGAGCGCAGGATTCATTCCTGAGCGTGAGGGAAATTCGGGATGCGGAGCTGGGGATGCGCAGGTGAGGCCCTGAGGGCTGGGCACGGTTTGGGACCAGCCTCATCCCCGTCCCTGTCCCTGTCCCTGTCCCCATCCCTGTCCCTGTCCCTGTCCCTGTCCCATCCCTGTCCCCATCCCTGTCCCTGTCCCTGTCCCTGTCCCTGTCCCTGTCCCTGTCCCATCCCTGTCCCTGTCCTTGTCCTTGTCCTTGTCCTTGTCCTTGTCCTTGTCCCTGTCCCTGTCCCTGTCCCTGTCCCTGTCCTTGTCCTTGTCCTTGTCCTTGTCTCTGTCCCTGTCTCATCCCTGTCCCTGTCCTTGTCCTTGTCCTTGTCCCTGTCCCTGTCCCTGTCCTTGTCCTTGTCCCTGTCCTTTTTCTTGGGGTGACCAGGGGGTGTCTGGGGGTGACCAGGGTTGATCGAGGGGTGACCGTAGAGCATCCAAGGAGTGACCGGGGGGTGACCGACGAGTGACCGGGGGGTGATCCGGGATGACTGGGGGATGACCGAGAGGTGACCGAGGGGTGACCGAGGGGTGACCGAGGGGTGACCGAGGGGTGACCGAGGGGTGATCCAGGGGTGACTGAAAGGTGATCCAGGGGTGACTGAAAGGTGATCCAGGGGTGACCGAGGGGTGATCCAGGGGTGACCCAGGGGTGACCGAGGGGTGACCGGGATGAACGGGGGGTGACCGAGAGGTGATCCAGGGGTGACCGAGGGGTGATTCAGGGGTGACCGAGAGGTGATCCAGGAGTGACTGAAAGGTGATCCAGGGGTGACCGAGGGGTGACCGAGGGGTGACCGGGGGGTGACCGAGGGGTGACCGAGGGGTGACCGCTGCCTCCCAGCTGCCGCCATCCCGGCGCTGCCGCCGTTCCCAGCGGGATCATTCCCGGCACCGGGCGCAGCTGAGCCCGGACCGAGCTCATCCCGCGCCGCCTCCGGGGACGGAGCTGGGGGGGAGCTCAGGGCTGGTGCCCGTCCCCAAATCCACGGGAAATGCCGCTAGGTGTCACCCCGCGCCTTCGGCTGCCGGGGCAGCGGGAATTCTCTCCCGGCGCTTCCCTCTCCCGGTGTTAGGGCAGGGATGGAGGGAATGAACGGATCCCGGTTTTAGGGCAGGGATGGAGGGAATGAACGGATCCCGGTTTTAGGGGAAGGGATGGAGGGAATGAACAGATCCCGGTTTTAGGGCAGGGATGGAGGGAATGAGCAGATCCCGGTTTTAGGGCAGGGATGGAGGGAATGAGCGGATCCTGGTTTTAGGGCAGGGATGGAGGGAATGAGCAGATCCCGGTTTTAGGGCAGGGATGGAGGGAATGAACGGATCCCGGTTTTAGGGTGTCCATCACATCCAGCTAAAGCCACAGAGAGCGAGAATTATCCCACAATTATCCTGGAGGAGGAACCGCTGGGATGGGAAAAAGGGAGCAGGGCCAGGAACGGGGATGTGGGAATGGGATTTTTTTGGGATTATGGAATTCCGGGATGGGGTGGGAGGGAAGGAGCTCAAACCCCATCCCATTCCCGCTCCTGCCATGGGCAGGGATCCCTCCCACTGTCCCTGTCCAGCCTGGCCTTGGACAGTTCCAGAGATCGGAATTCGGGATGGGAATTAGGGACGGGAATGACTCTTCCCTTTTCCCAAGTGAATTCCCAGTGTGTTCTCCAGGCAAGGGTTTTGGGAATGGGGCATCGGCATCTTTGGGGTTGTCACCCTGCACCTCCCAGATCCAGGGGGCCCAGGATCCCTTGGGATCAGCATTCCCAGGATTCCTGGGATCAAACAGGGCCCGATTTCCCTGGAAGTGCGCAAGGAACACCGGGGCAGGGTCGGTTTCCACATTGGGGATCAGGCCCAGATCCGGCCTCGACAATTCCACGATTGCCTGACCCCATTCCGCTCCCGGTGCCCAGTTTTCCCGGGAATGCCAGGCCGGGAAGGCGCCAGATGGGATTTTATAGGAGCCGCTATTCCGTGGTCGGAGCCAGCGGGCGCCGCGAGATTAATTCCGCGAAATTAATTGGGACAAGATTGAAAAGGAAATTAAGGCGCAGCTGAGTGAACATTCCCAACCTTTTCCCTCCTCCTCCTCCTCCTCCTCCTCCTCCTCCCATCCCTGCCTCTCTCTGCTTCCCGTATCCTGAATTTATGGGGAAAAGCCCCCGGGATCCGTCGGTTCTGAGCGAGGGATTGGCCGCTGGAGCCGCACCTGGAGCCGCTGGAATTCCCGCCGGGATGGCGGGGAGTGGGCCCGAGCTGCTCCCGGTGTCACCCCCGGATGAGCGCGGCCTGGGGGGGGGATCCCAGCACGGGCAATTCCCCAAATTCCCAAATCGGGAATCCCCCAAAATGGTGTCCAGAGCGGGGTGCAGGGCCAGGAGGGGGAGCTGCTCCTCGCACCCCAAAGCAAGGCCCAAATAGGCCCCAATCCCAGTAAAAAACAGTAAAAAAGAGCAAAACCCAGTAAAAACCATTAAACCACAGTAAAACCAAGTAAAAACCAGTAAAAAAGGGCAAAACCCAGTAAAAACCATTAAACCACAGTAAAACCAAGTAAAAAACAGTAAAAAAGAGCAAAACCCAGTAAAAACCAGTAAACCCCAGTAAAAACCAGTAAACCCAGTAAAACTCAGTAAAACCCAGTAAACCCCAGTGAAACTAACAAACCCCCCCCCTCCTGACGTCATTAATTTAATTTTTAATCTTAATTTTGGATGATTTTAGCACCTTTTCACCTTGAAAATGAGCCCGAATCCCAAAAACTTCCTATTCCTATCTCACTGAGGACACAGACGAAGTCGCCCCATTGGAAACGGGAAGTAAAACAAAAAATAAGCCAAATTACCAAAAAATTGCCAAAAAATGCCCAAAAAAATTCCAAAAAAATTTTCCTAAATATCATCCCAAAAATTCCATCTCCTACCTTGCTGAGGATGTGGATGAGGTCACCCCGTTGGAAGGAGAGCTCGTCGGGATTGTCCCCGCGGCAATCCCACAATCCCTGGTAGTAATTGGAATAATCCCAGTCGGAATTTTCTGGGAAAAAGGGGGAAAAAAGGTGTCAGGTTGCTGAGGGGTTTATAGGTACGGGATCACGGAGGCGATTCCAGAGCCGAAAGTTCTCCTGGAGTTTCTACGGGATGGGAAAGGCCCCCAAATCCATGGGGAATGTTGAATGTTGAGGTTGGGAAATGCCGGGAATTCCATGGAATTCCATCACGGACTGGCTGGCCTGGGGATTGGTGCTCCCCAAAGAGTTTGGTCCCAGTTTTCCAGGAATTCCTTTCCCAGGAATTCTCACCCCAGATCCTCTCCTGCTCCCCAGAGGGGCCGGAGGGCGTGGGAGGCATCCTGGGAATGTCCGGTGGGATCCTGGGGGGTTGGATCCCAAAATTCCTGTGGGATCCCTCCCTGGCTTTTTTAGGGGTAAAAATTCCACTTAAAAAATCCGGAACACCTCCTTCAACCCAGGAATTCTGGGAGATGTCTCACATCGGGAAGAGTCTGCCCAAGAGAAATTCCACCAGTGGGAGGAGTCAGATCCCAGGAATTCTCCCGTTCTCCACATTTTCCACAGCCAAAATCCCAAAATATTCCCCCCATCCTCATCCTGGGAATCCTTTGGATTGGGATCTTACCCTCCTCGCTCCCGAAATCCTCCTCATCCTCCGGGAATGGCGGCTCCAGCTCCTCATCTGGGGAGGAAAAAACAGTGGGAAAAACAGCGGAAAAATCAGGGAAAACCTGGGAATGTTGCAGCTCCGGCAGGTCCAGGGCTCAGAGAGAATCCTGGGAATAAAAAATTCCCGGATTGACGGTGGGGAGAGGAAGTATTGGGGAAGATTTTAATGGAAAACCAGAATTGTCGTGGGCGCTGGGAAAAACAAATCCATGAATTCCAGGCGTCCCCGTGGGAAGAGAGGAAAAGGAAATTCCAGAGGGGAAATTCCAGGCTGGGAATGCGAGGAAGGAAGGAGGAATTAGGGAGGAAGAGGATTTGGGAAGAGGAGGAAGGGATGGAAGGAATGGTTCCGGGGAAAAGGGCGGATTCCAGAGGGGCTGGGAAGGCTTGGGAAAATGAGAAGGGAGTGGAGCATCCCAAATTTCCTTCCTCATCCATGGAAAACCCATTTCCATCCATGGAAAACCCATTTCCCATCCCACGGACATCCCTGCCTGCTCCTTGCCCCGTTCCCAGGCACATTCCCGGAGGATTTGGAGCTGGGAAATCCAGGAATGGGATCCAAGAGGACAGGAGCAGCTCCTCCCCGCCATCCAGGGGTTTTTCCGGAATCAAATCTGATGGATCCAAGGGTTTTCCTGGAATCAAATCCTAGTGGATCCAAGGGTTTTCCTGGAATCAGGCCTGGAAGTGAAGCTCTGCCTTCCCAATCCCACCCAACACTTGGATTCTCCAGGACTGCATCCAAGTGAAAAGCTGGAAAACTTTGGAAAATTCCGCTTCTCCCTCCCACCCCAATTTTGGGATCCTCGTCCCGGGGGTCCGGAGCCGCCGGCGCATCCCGGGAAGCTTCGGAATCTCTGCGGAGCCGAGTTTTTAATGGAGCAATTTGATTCAATTTTCCAGTCGATAAAATTCCCCGGCAGCGCTCGGCGCTTCCGAACGGACACCTTCACTCCTGATTTAACATTCCCATCGAATCCTTCCCGGGAAATTGGAAAAATTTATCACCTGTGAAATTTTATTTGGCCTCGGCCGCGTCTGTTTTTGTAAAACTTCATTAACGCCGAGGAAATTATCTCTCCGTGGCTTTTCCCGGTTTTTTTATTCCCGTCTCCCGGGTTTCTTTTCCGTGGTTTTTGGTCAGGAGGTAAAGGAGGGAGAAGGGGGTGGAGGGAGGATGGGATCGGGGATTTTCCTGGGATTTTGGGGGGTTTGGGATGAAGGAAGATCCCAAAACTTCCCAGCATGAAGAGTTGGGTTATCCCAGGGGAGCTGGGAAGGCTAATCCATGGAAACCCATGGAAATCCATGAAAACCCATGGAAATGCATGGACGTCCATGGAAATCCTTGGAAACCCTTGTCAGGCTACCTCAGGAAAGCTGGAAAACCTAATCCATGCAAATCCATGGGAAAACCATGAAAACCCATGGAAATTCATGGAACTCCATGGGAAAACCATGAAAACCCATGGAAATCCATGGAAAACCATGGAAATCTATAAAACCCCCGTGAAAATCCATGAAAATCCATCAAAGCTCTGAGGGCTGCTCCAGCAGAATCCCCGGATGCGAAATTCCCAGAAAAACAAGGTTTGTATTTGGGAGGTCCACCAAAAGCTTGGGATGAAGAAATGGGATAAACCCTTGGAATTTGGGTGAGATGCGGGAATGGCACCGGCGCAGGAAGGGCCGAGGTTTCCTCACGTTTTTCCAAGGAAAAGTTGGGAATCCGGGAGCTCACCTGGCATCACCTCGTAGATGTCTTCGTCTCCCAGCTCCGGCTCCTCTGGATTCAGGGTGGAATTTTGGGAATTGTTCATGGAATCGGAGCTGTCCCGGTCCTTGGAGGGCTCTTCCTCCTCCTCCTCCTCCTCCTCCTCCTCCTCCTCCTCGTCACAGGGAATGGTCAGGGAGCTCAGGTCTGCCGGGAAAGAGGGAAAAAGGGATGGAAAAGTGGGAATTCTCCTGATTCCAGAGGGGTGGGATCGAGACCCAAATCCTGCACCCGAGAACAGGCAAAAAACGAAGGAAAAACCCAAGGAAAAATGGAAAACCCCAGGAAATAGCCCCAAACTCAACCATGAATCCTGACGGGACACAGCCAGGGGGTTCCAGAGGTTCTGGAAAATTCCAGAGGGTTTCTGGAGTTTTCTTTGTCTCCAGCTGGAACCAGTGCCCACAAATCCGGGCGTGGGTGGACGGGAAGCCCCGATCCAGGTGGGAAAACGCTTCCCAAAGATCCCAAAAACCGGGAGCCGCTCCAGACTCACCCCTGAGGAGGAACCGGATCTGCTCCACCCAGTCCTGGGCCTCGGCCGGGCTCGGAGCTGTGAACTGCCGGGAGAATCCGTTATCCCGGGATCTGGGATTCGGGATTTGGGATGAGGGGACAGGGATCCGCCGTTCCCAACCCCAGGGCACCGGGAAAAGCCATTCCTGGGATTTATCTCTCGGCTCCAAGTGGGAGCGGAACACAGCCTGGATATCCCAGGAAAGGTGGCGAACCTAATCCATGGAAATCCATGGAAATCCATGGAAACCCCAGCCAGGCTATCCCAGGAAAGCTGTCAGGTCTAATCCATGGAAATCCATGGAATTCCATTCCCATTTCTCCCCCGATATCCCTGTTTCCCCTCCAAAATTCCCTTTTATCCCCCATAATTACCATTCCCCCCCCCAAATTTCCACTTTTCCCCCTGAAATTCCCATTTCCCCCCCCAAGAATTCCCATTTTCCTGCCGTCCCCCCACCTCGTAGGAGCGTTTTCCGGGACAGAACAGCTGGAAGCAGCATTTTTTTCCGGGAATCTTTCCGGAGCTGGGGATCCAGGTGGGCCTGGTAGCGCTCGATGGGAAAGGAGCCTTTGGGCTGCTTGCCTGGGAAAAGGGAATTGGGCAAAAATTGGGATTTTCTGGATTTGTTTCCACCCCTGGATGCGGCTCAGGGGGGTTTATCCACGGAGGGAAACTGAGGCACGCGGCTGGACAATTCCAGGGAAGGAGAATGTCCAGAAAATTCTGGGAACACTAAATGGATGGAAAGTTCTAGGAAAAGGGGAAGTGGTCGTGAAAAATCCGGGAAAGGGAAACGGCTGGAAAATTCTGGGAAAGAGGAACGGTCAGAAACTTCCCTTTGCTCCAAAAACCCAAATACAGCTGGGATTTCCCCTTCCAGGAGCTGGGAATTGTGGTTTTCCATGGTCAGATCCCACTCTTCCACCCAAAAGTTGGGAATTCTTTTCCCACTCACTTTTCTCGTTGGCGTAGTAGAGGAAATTCCGCTGGGTGAGGACGCACCAGCGCTTGTGCCACTCGGAGCCGAAAAAGCTGGGCTCTGGAAAATGGGGAAAAATGGGGAAAAGTCAGGAAAAATCAGGAAAAGCAGGAAAAAAACTCCATTTTGTTCCTTTGGGATGCATTTCTCATGGATTCGCTGCGGCCAGGGAACGCGTTTGGGGTTAAATCTCTGGAAAATGTTGTTAAATCAGAAATTAGCGGGAGTTAAGCCAGGCCTAACTCCAAGCTGAGCTCGGGGAAAAGCCAGGAGCTGCTTCTGCCTCTTCCCATCAATAATTCCCGAGAAAATCCCATTAGGGAAGGGAATAATTTGTGGCTTTCACGGGAAAAGGGAGATAAGGCCGAGGCTGATTCCGAGCCCGGCTCTTATCTCCGCATTAAATGTGGGATGATCCTGAATCCCTGGAGCTTTTCCCAGCTTTTTCTCCTCATTAGTTTTGCCCTCCAGGCCTGGGCTGGGCTTAATTTAATTCCAGGATTTAATTTGGATGCTCTGGAAAAGGGAATGAGCCGGGCAAGGCGTTGGAAAAACCTGGAAGCTGCTGCCGGTGGAAATCCGTGGATTTTCCTGATTTTTCCTGGTTTTTTTTAGGCTGGAAATTTGGGATTTTCCCAAATTTTCAGGTGGCAGCCCCTGGACCTTCTCCCAGAATTCCAGGTTTTACCTCGGGATCTCTTCTCCAGGTATCCTTGCTTCAAAATATTCCCGGAATCCTGGATGGGCCGTGGGATCTCCTCCAGGCCTGCAGGGAGCAGAGCAAAGGAAAATCTTGGAATTTTCCATTCCCATCCCAAACATTCCAAGGTTTCCAGCCCCTTCTTTTGGGGAAGCAGCGCTGGGGGTGGAAATCCCAGTTTATAACAATCCTGCTGATATTCCCAGCATTGGGAATAGGGAACAGGGCCTTGGAATTTTGGGATTCAGTGGGATGAGGTTGGATCTGCCCTTTTCCCCTGGAACCTGGTTGGGTTATGGACGTGGAACGCCCATTTCCCATGGAAAACCCAATTCCCACTGTGGATCCGCCCATGGAATCTCATTCTGGAGCTCGGAAGGGCTCTGCCATTCCCAGCTCATCCCAAAAACCTGGGAATCCTGGGACAGTGGGAGGTGACCCTGGATGAGCTTTAGAATCCCTTCCATCTCAAATTATCCCCTGAAATCCACATAAAAGTGAAAAACATGGAGATAAAAATATAAAAATATAAAAATAAATATAAAAATATAAAAATACGGATCCATAACTTGAAAATCCCTGGAATTCCTTCCCTGTTCCCCAATTCTTCCCTAATCCCAACATTCCGACCCCAGCCCTGCCCGGCCGAGCCCTCCCTGATCCACAATGAGCCGGAAAATCCTAAATCATTCCCTAATGGAGCGTCCACCCCATCCATCAGCGGGCGGGAATTCATCCCCATTAATTCCCTAATCCATGATAAACTTCCCGTCCTTTCCTGTCCGCGCGGGGACTCCGTAAATCCCGACTTTTGCTCCGGCTCCACCGGAGCGTTCAGGTGTGCTCCGACCATTCCTCGTTAGCCCGACGGCCTCATTTTCCCGGGAATGGCCTTGGAGGCCTCATTTTCCCGGGAATGGCCTTGGAGGCCTCGTTTTGTGGGAATGGTGAGGCCTTGGGAGCCCCATTTTCCTGGGAATGGCCTTGGAGGCCTCATTCCGTAGGCGGCAAACTTGGGGAAAAGTTTGGAATTCTGGGAAAACTTGGGAATTCCTGAGGCAGCAAATTTGGGAATTTCAGGCGTGGCAAACTCAGGAATTCCAGAGGCAGAGAACTCGGGAATTCCGGAGACAGCGAACTCAGGGATTCCAAAGGCAACAAATTTGGGACTTCCAGAGGCAGGAAACTTGGGATGACTTGGGATGACTTGGGATGACTTGGGATGACTTGGCAGATCCGGGGGGGGATCCAGCATTTTTTGGGATCCTGTCCAAGATGCCGTTTGGCAGGGCCGGGGAACGGCTTCCATAAATCCCGGCTCATCCCGGGAACACGCGGAAGGCCGGGATCAGCCCCCGCATCCGGCCGGGAAGCGCGGCCAGAGCTCGACCGCGGCTTTTCCGTGTTCCCGATAAGGAGCCCATCCATCAGGGCCGGGGGAAGGCAGAAGGGCGGGATCTGGGTTGGATTTATCGGGAATGTGTCATTCCCTCCACACGCCCCGCGGGATAAATGGATCCTCCATCATCCCCGGCCGCTCCGCACCTGCGGCCGCGCGCGCTCCGCGGTCACCGGAGCCAAGGATTTGATGGATCTTCCCGGCTTTAATGAACGTAAACAAACAAAGGAGAGAGGGAAACATCAAATAATTCCCGTGACAGCTCCCAAAAGGAGCCGGGAGAGCGGGAAGCGCTTCCCAAAGGGAGCCGCGTTTGATGTGGGATCGGGATTTGTAAACAGCGGCAGCTCCGGATCGCGCCTTATCCAAATATTTCCCTTTCCCAGCGCCGGCTGAAAGTCGGGATTGACGGCTTTGGACTCTTCAACTTTCAGCTTTCACCCCACGGCTCCGGTGGGAGGGAGGGAGACCCCACCCCCCGTTCCCGCTGGAATTTGTTCCCTAATTTCCCCTTGGAAAAGCTGATATGGGGCAGCTGGAGATCAGACTCCCAGAGCTGCTTTCCCCCGGCATTCCCGCTTTTCCAGAGGGTCCCAAGCCCCTCCAGGGACTTCTCAGCCCCAAAGGAGGAGGGAGGGGGGAGTGACCTCAATTCCTGTTGGGATTTATTCCCTAATTCCCCCTTGGAAAGCTGATATGGGACACCTGGAGATCAAACCGGTCCCGCTCTTCCCGCTCATTCCCAGTTTTCCAGAGGGTCCCGAGCCCCTCCAAGGACCCCGCGGACCCAAATGGAACCAGTGGAGGAGGGAGAGAGGGAATGGGAGGGGTGAGCCCCATTCCTGCGGGGATTTATTCCCAATCTCCCCATGGAAAAGCCGATCTGGGGCACCTGGAGATCAAACTGGAGCCGCTCATTCCTGGTTTTCCAGAGGTCTCCCATTTTTCTCAGCCCTCATCCAATCCATCCCTTTTTCCCATGGGTCAGTCCCAGAGGGACGGATCTCCCCCAGCCATGGATAAACGGGATTTGGGATGCTGAGCCTTGGGAGCAAATCCCAAATCCCAGTGGGATCCTCCCGCCCAGCCACCCCTTTTCCTTATTCCCAACAGGGGCAGCAATCCCAGGGGAAATCCCAAATTCTGGGGGGCTGAGGGTGTCACAGAGCAGGAATTCCACCTTTAATCCCGAGCTGAAATTCAGGAATAAAAGGAAGGGAAAGAAAGGACCTTCCTGCCATAAATATCCCGGGAATTCCCACCGGCACTCCGGGGTTATATCCCGGCTCTTTAAAAACGCATCCCAAGAAAATCAAGCACCTCCATCACCTTCCCGGGAATATTTACGGCCTCTGGGAAGGGTTCACCAACAGAATTCCCACTTGGAATTCTCCAGGAGCCGGCAAAGGTCAGCGCAGGGATGGACCCGGCTGAAGGATTTCCCTCCCGGGATTCCAGGGCCGGGAGATCCCAACCCTGGAGCTGCTCCCAAGGGATTCTCCCGGGGTTTGGGGTCGCGTCCCGGGCCAGGAATTCAGGGAAAGGCCGTGTCATTCCAAGATTTTGCCACAAGGAAGCAGCAGAAGCTCAGGATTGGAGCCGGGAGAGGGAGCGGCCCCGGTGGGAGGGGCAGCGGGGGGCTGGGATCCCAGGTCCCAATTTTCCCATCCCAAAAAGGAGCTGGGAACGCGGGCTGGGATCCCAAATCCCAAACTTCCCACCCCAGGAGCTGGGAACCCTGGCTGGGATCCCAAATCCCAAATTTCTCATCCCAAAAAGGGGCTGCGCTGATCCCTAAAATCCCCTGTCCCGGGGGGCTCCAGACCTCACCTTTTCCCCAGTTTTAGGGTGGCAGCTCCGTGTCCCCATTCCCACTGGGAATTCCAAAGGAAGCAGAGAGGGGGTTGGCAGGTCCCTGTCCTGTTCCCTGTCCCTTTTTCTCATCCCATTGATCCCATCCCATCCCAGTCCCCCAAAACCCATTTTGCCTGGTTTTAGGGTGCCAGCTCCGAGCCTCATTCCCATTAGGAATTCCAAGGGAAGTGGGTGAGGGTTGGCAGGTCCCTCTCCCTGTCCCTGTCCCCATCCCTGTCCCCATCCCAGACCCTCCAAACCCCTTTTCCCCCATTTTAGGGTGGCAGTTCCATGCCCCATTCCCTTTAGGAATTCCAAGGGAAGCGGATGGGGGTTGGCAGGTCCCTGTACCCTTTTCTGTCCCTTTTCCCATCCATCCCATTGATCCCATCCCATCGATCCCATCCCATCCCAGTCCCCCCCAAACTCTTTTTCCCATTTTTGGGGTGACAGCTCCATGTCCCATTCCTGCTGGGAATTCCACGGGAAGCGGATGGGGATTGGCAGGTGCCTGTCCCCATCCCTGTCCGTTTTCCCATCCCATCCCATCCCATCCCATCCCATCCCATCCCATCCCATCCCAGTCCCCCCAAACCCCCTTTCCCATTTTTGGGGTGGCCCCTCCGTGCCCCATTCCCGCTGGGAACTCCGCGGGAAGCTCCAGCCCCGCTCCCTCCCTCTCCCCCTCCTGACCTCATCACTTTTCCCCCCTCTCCAAAAGTGCTGAGCGCGGCTTTCCCGGGAATTATTTATCCGAGGGAGAAATGATTAAAAAAATTATTGGGAAAAAAAGGGAGATAAAACAAAACATCGATCGCTGCGGCCGCATCCGCCTCTGGGAGCGCTGGGAATGACAGCGGATAAAGGATGGCGGGGCCGGAAAAACAGGGAACGGCTTTTTATGGCAGCTCGGATTCCCACAAAGCCATAAATCCGGGATGCGGGGGGTCGGGAGAAAAGCTCCAAATGGGGTTTGGGGAACTTTGGGTGGGAATCCTGGTGGGATCAGAGCTCTGGGAGCCCAAAATCCAGGTGGGATGAGGGTTCTGGGATCCAGGGGGGACACTCAACTGCTATCCCAAAATCCTGGTGGGATCAGAGCTCCGGGACCTCAAATCCAGGTGGGATCAGGGCTCCGGGACCCCAAAAATCACAGCTGGATCAGGGTTTTGGGATCCAGAGCAAACATTCAACCCCCATCCCAAAATCCTGGTTAGATCAGGGTTCCAGGACCCCAAAATCCAGGTGGGATCAGGATTCCAGGAATCAAATCAAAATCCCAGCTGGATCAGGGTTTTGGGATCCAGGGGGGACATTGGGACCTTATCCCTAAATCCAGGTGGGATCAGGGCTCCCAGACCCCAAAATCCAGGTGGGATCAGGGCTCCGGGATCCAGGGCAGACATTGGGCCCTTCCCCTACATTCCAGGGATTTGGGATTGAACAGAACCTTAGCAATGGGATTTCATGGGAATGCAGCCCCTTCCCAGCCCGGATCCGATCCCAAACTTCCCCCTCTGGGCTGTTCCCTCATTCCCCCTTTCCCTGGGAAGGGAGGGACGGGAACATCGCCGGGAATTTGTAACGCGGCGCTGACATTTATGGGAAATTGGGAAAGTGAGGATTTTATTGCTCTCTCCGTCAAAACCCGCGGCTCCATCCGAGGCCCGGCAAATGTGGGATCGATATCCCGGCCTTTAATATCATCCCAGAAAACAAAAAAAAATCATTATCCCGTTATTTTTATTATGGAGTTACGGCTGAAAAATGGGACCTGGGGTGGTTTCCATTTCCTCGGCGTTTTTTACGTTTTTTTTTTTACGGGGTTTTTCCCTTTCCTGCTGCCTCTGGATCAAATCCTGCCGGGATGGGAAGCAGGGTTTGGGTGGGGATGGGAAGGGCCTAGCTCTGCTCCGGGATGGGATTTTGGGAGTCCCAAAGCTCTGGGATGGGATTTTGGGCGCTCCAAATCTCCAGGATGGGATTTTGGGAGCCCCAGAGTTCCAGGGTGGGATTTTGGGAGCCTCGGGGTTCTGGGATGGGATTTTGGGAATCCCAGAGATTCCCACAGCTCTGAGATGGGGATTTTGGGAGTCCCAAATCTTCGGGATGGGATTTTGGGAGTCTCAGGGTTCTGGGATGGGTTTTTGGGAGATCCAAATCTTCAGGATGGGATTTTGGGAGTCTCGGGGTTCCAGGATGGGACTTTGGGAGATCCAAATATTCAGGATGGGATTTTGGGAGCCCCACACCCCTCCTGACCCTTGGAAAGACAAACTCATCCCCACAAAGTCGCAGACTGGGAGCGGATTCCCACTGGGACAAAATTCCCAATGTCCTGCCAGGGCCTTGGTGGTGTCCCCCCATCTCCCTGCCAGGCACTCCAGGATTCCCAGGATTTATGGAATGGGGGAACACCGGGAGAGCCAAATCCTCGACCCCACCTCGGAACCGGGATGAGACGGATCCGGGATGGCTCCTGGGATCCATCCCACGGTCCCAGCTCCCATTCCAGCTGCTGGGAGGCCGGGACCGGGATGGGAAATCCCAGCCTGGAGCACATGTGGGACACGAGGATTCCCGGGATTTGTGGAATGGGGGAACACAGAGCCGACACCTCCACCTCACTCTGGAGCCAGACAGATCCGGGATGGTTTCCAGGATCCATCCCATGATCCCAACTTTTTCCAGCCTCCCCAGGGGTCCCTGCAGCACCCGGAATGCCGGGACCAGGGCGGTGAATCCCAGCCTGGAGCAGCATCCCGGCAATCCCCGGGAATCCTCTCCGTGCCCTCCTCATTATCCCATTCCCAGCGGGAAGTTCTGAGCTCCTTCCCAGCTCCTGCTATAAAAAAGTGATGGATGGCCGGGAAAGCTCCGGGAGTTCATCCATTCTCCCATTAAATTTTCCTTTAATTGGTCCCGGAGTCAATCAGGAACTCGCCGGGCAGTGAATTAAGGAAAAGAAAAAGAGGGAAAAAAATCCACGGAGCGGGGGGGGGAGTCTTTGTGCTGTTCCTGGGTTAAAAAATGCTGGATTTGCTTCCAGAGGGGCTGGAATTCCACACCGTGAGGGTCCTGCATGGATTGAGGGAACTCCAGGAGCGGGGAATCACCAAAAAATCCTTGGAAAACAAGAGGAAATCAGGGCGGGAGCGACAATGAAGCGATGGGAGAGGGAGGATGGGAAGGGCTGGATAATGAATCCGTGATATTCCCTGGGACAAGGACGGCATTCCCGAGGCATGGAAAACTCTGGGAATACACAGCAGGAATTCCTGGATTGGCTGGCTGGGAATGAGCCGGGGCAAAGCCAAGAGCAGCACTTGGAGGCCCTTGGAGACCCATCCTGAGTTTTCTGGGAATACTCAAGGAAGGACCAATGACCATGGAAAATTCCTAAAATTCCTTTGGAAATGGGGAGAGGGGAAAGCTGGAATGGGCCATTCCAAGGCTATTCCTGGGCCATCCCCATGGGATTCCAACTCCTTCATCCCTTTGCCTACGGATCCAAAGTTTGGGATTGACAGATCCCAACCCCACCTGAGCCCTGGAATTTTCTTCTCTTCCCCATTTCCCCCGTTTTTTATGGGATTTCAGAGCGGGATCAAACCTCTCCCTGCCCTACACCCACATTCCCACCCCAAGCCAGAGCAGGATTTTCCCTCCCGGAATGTTTTTCTGTTCCCCACTTTCCCCGTTTCTCGTGGAATTCCAGGGAACGGAATTAAACCGCGCTCTCTTCCCCATTTCCCCCTTTTTTTTTTTGTGTGGAATTTCGGAGTGGGATCAAACCTCTCCCTGCCTTACACCCACCACCCACCTCCCGCCCCTCCATCCCTCAGGAACGCCGGGATCGGCTCCGTTCCCCCTTCCAGGAGCCCCAGGACCGGCTCCATCCCTCAGGAACACCGGGATCAGCTCCGTTCCCCCTTCCAGGAGCGCTGGGAACGGCTCCATTCCCCCTTCCAGGAGCCCTAAATCTCCTGGCGGGAGATTTACGATTCCCATTCCCGTTCTTTACTGCAAATCCAATCGGGCAGTAATGGTGGAACACGGGAACGCCGTCACCCAGGGCTGATGGCTCCCATAAAACCGATGTCATTCCAAACGGATGAGTTTATAAACGGGAACAAACCCTCGGCGCTGACAGGAACATGAAACCCATTCACCATTTAAACGCTTCCCATTTTTTATTCCGAGGATTCGCGGCTGCCGGGGAACGCGGAGCGCGGCCGCAGGGAGGGGATGGGCTCGGGATCCTAAAGCCGGCCTTAAAATCACCCTGGACCTGCTCAGTCCAGCAGGATTTATCCACCTCCCGCTTTGGAAAAGCTCCTGGTGACCCCAAGGTGCCATAAATCCCAAAATCAGCCCTAAAACCAGCCCTAAAACCATCCCTAAAACCATCTTGGATCTCAGTATCCAGCAGGATTTATCCCTTTTCTACTTTGAAAAGCTCACAGTGGCCCCAAGATGTCATTAACCCCCAAATCAGCCCTAAAACCAGCCCCAAAAGCAGCCCTAAAACCAGCCCCAAAAGCAGCCTTAAAACCAGTCCTAAAATCAGCCCTAAAACCATCTTGGATCTCAGTATCCATCAGGGATTTATCCCTTTTCCACTACGGAAAAGCTTCCAGTGCCCCCAAGGTCCCCAAAATCCTAAAACCAGCCCTAAAGGCAGCCCTAAAACCAGCCTGGACCTGCGTGGCATCCATCAGGATTTATCCCCTTCCCACTTTGGAGAGGCTCCCGGCGATCCCGGAGGATCCCCGATTATCGCCATGGCGACGGGAGCGGATCAATCCCCGCTCCAGGTGTGTTTGGATTGCTCCTCCCGGAGATTTTCCGGCCGCTCCGGGGCTCTTTCGGCACCTCCTCATTTCCCCGAGCAAATATTTATGGAATATTGTCCTGGAGCTGAGAGGGGGGGAAAGGGGGAGAGCTCCACCTGCTCCCAGAAATCCATGCTGGTTTTCTCTGGGATATTTCGCTGGAAAACCAGGGAAAATCCCAAATAGGGAATGGTGGGATGGTTTGGGATGGAAGCGCCTTAAATCCCATCCCATTCCCATCCCATTCCATGGGCATGGACAATTCCCCTTATCCCAGGGTGCTCCAGCATGGCCTGGGAGAATTCCAGGGATCCAGGGAATCCCGAAATCCCACCTGAACAACTCTTTTTCCACTTGGAACACATCCCAATTCCCGATTAAAATATCCAGGATATCACCCCGAAGGATGGGGAATGTCCCTGCCTGGTGCCGGATCCTGGGAAAAGCCCAAAAATCCAATTTATCTCTCCAATGATGGATTTTCTCCTTCTGGAAAACCGGGATAACACCGGAGAGCTTCTCCTGGGAAGGGCCGGATGATCCTTGGCCCCAGTGGGAAAACAGATGGAATTTTTCCCTGGCATTCCAGGAATTAGGATGGGAATGATCCTCGACCAGCCGGATCCAGCTCTTTTCCTTGGGAAGAGGGAGCGGGAATATCATTGGCTCCATGGGAGGATTCCTTTGGAGAGATCCGTGATCCCTGAGGACCCACGGAATCACGGAATGGGATCAGGATGGGAGCGACCCCCAGGCCCAGAATTCCAGGAATTGCAAATCCTCAGGGATCTCCTTCCAAGCCCCTCCCACCTGAGCAGGCTCAAACCATTGATCCATGGATAAAACCACGGAAAACCGGGAAAAAGAGAGGGAAAAAAAATCCCATACAAACATCCCGGAGCCGGCTTTTCCAGGCCCGGCCATCCCGGATCCGGGGGCGTTCCTGGTGCCCACGGATCCCACCGGGATCTCCTCCCTTCCTTCCTTCCTTCCTGCCCTGGGAACAGCCTGGAATCCCGTCCCAGAGGGAAGGAAGCTCCACCAGAGCCTCCAGCCCTAAATCCGGGCCCATCCCATGGAAATTCCGGAGCCGGGAACGTTTCCTCCTTCCCTGAGCAAATTCCGAGCCTTTGGGTGCATCCTTGTTTTTATTGGGAACGGGAGCAGCCCCTCCCCTAAAAATCCCATTTCCACCCAAAAAACCCCAGGAAAAGCTGGAGCAGCGCCTGGATCCCATCCCGGGAAAACCTCTGGAATATTTGCAGCAGGGATCACAAAATTCTGGGATTAATTAAGGCCCCTAATTAATAACAAATAATTAATGACAGGCTGGCATTAATCAGGACAAGCAGCCTCCACTTCCAAGAGTTTTCCAAAGGTTTTTCCCATCCTGCCCAGGGAACGGATGTCCCAATGTGGTTTTAGCTGGGATTCAGAGGGATCAGGAATAAAACCAGGGAATTTGGAGGAGGGGTTCAGTTGAAATCTGGGATTTGGGATGCTCCAGCTCCTTCCCAGATTGCAAGAGCACGGGAACTCGGGAATCATCCCTGAATCCCCTTTTTCTTTAGGGACCAAGGCCCAGTTTTTCCCACCCCAAACCAGGAACACGCAAAAAAAAACTGGGAATTTTTCCAGGCTCGTCCCTTGAATATTTAACCAAGCCATTTTTTAAGGAAAAGCTCCAATCCTGAGGGAAGGATTTTTATCCTTTTCCATGTGGGAGCCGATGTTTCCCAGGATGAACGGCCCCTGTTCGGCCCCTGTTTTCCCAAGCCTTCAAATCCCACTAAATTTCCGTTTCCCTGGAAGAACTCCGCAGAATCCCATAAAATTTGATTTATCCGCCTGCGTGAGCCGCACGGAACCGCAATTTCCAGGATAAATGCCGGGTGTAAATTGTGGTTTATGTCGGATTCCGACCGGCTTTACGAGTTTCCCCGAGAAAACGGGATCTTCCCGCCTTTATTTCTTCCGTCGGAGCCTCCCCGGCCCACGAGAAGTTCTCGGGACTGGGGGCACAGCCAGGAATTGCTTTTTTCCCACTTTTTTTTCCCCAGGGGGAATTGTGGGAGTTCCGGGATTTGGGGTTGGTTTAAATCAGGTGAATTTTGAGTGAATTCCCAGTGCCGTTCTGGGGGTTTTCTTTCGAGGATCAGCCAGGATTCTCTGGAAAATCCTGGTTGGGAAAAACTCTTATTCCTATCCAAAATTTGGGCACAGCCAAGGGGAGAATTCCTCGGGAATGGGGGGTGGGAAAAGCTGCTCATTCCCACCCAAAATCCAGCCTCAGCCAGCAGAGAATCCCTCGGGAATTTGGCTGGGGAAAACTCTGAGTTCCCACCCAAATTCCTGTCACAGCCAGTGCAGAATCCCTCAGGAACTCCTGTGAAAAGCCCCTCATTCCCACCCCAAAATCCAGCCCCAAAGAGCAGAGAATCCCTTGGGAATCGTCCTGGAATGCCGGGATGGGAAATGGAATGGGACAGCGCCCGAGAAATCCCTGGGAAAAGCAAATCCCAAAACGCTCCACGCCACGGGAATCACCCAAGCCCTTTCCATGGGACACCAATCCATCCTTTCCCCCGCTTCCAGAGGGAAGGGGACCCAATCCGTTCCCTGGATTCTCCCAAAAAAATCCTCACCACAGCAACAACCCCCGAATCCAAGGCAACTTTTCCTCCAGCGAAAGCTGGGAAAAGGTCAGGGAGCGGGAAAAATAATAAGATTTTCTAACGGCTTCCTTCGGAGCAAAATATTATCTGTTCTCCCGCTTTTTTTCCGGCTTTTATGGAAGGAGATTCTGCCAATTCCAAAGAAAAAGGAGGATTAAATGAGCTTCTGCACCTTCGGGGGCCCATTTGGAAGTTTTACTGTACGGAGCTGACAGGAAAAATCGGGAATTAATATCCCGGAGCCGCTTCCGAGCTGCAATAGCAATTATTGGACTCCGTGTCCCTGGATAAATAATGGGGCCATTCCGCTAATTAGCTCCGACGATCCCGGCTCCGTGGAAATCCTCCCCTGCCCGGAAAAACAATGCCGGGTTTTTGGGAATGGCGGCTTTTTCCACCTGGAAAATGGGGGGGAAATGGTGGAAAAATGAAGGGGGAAATGGTGGGAAAATCCAGGAGTTGTTCCCATGTTTGGGTGTGGAATGGGAGGTGTTGGTGGAAAAATTGGGAATGTTGACAGGGAATTGAAAATGTTACGGATTTCTGAGTCCCCACTCCATGGAAATCCTTCCCTGCCCAGAAAACGAACTCCGGATTTTCAGGAATGGCGGCTTTTTCCACCTGGAGAAAGGTGGGGAAATGGTGAGAAAATGGTGGGAAAATCCAGGAGTTGTTCCCACGTCCAGGTGTGGAATGGGAGGTGTTGGCGGAAAAATCAGGAATGTTGATAGGGAGTTGAAAATTTCATGGATTGCCGGTTATTCCTAATAAAATTATCCCGGTGATTCCCGCTCCTGTGGGACTCCATTAATTCCGGAGGTGTTAACTGGGAGCAGAGCTCGGAATTAATTAATCAATCAATCAATCAATCAATCAGTGTTCCGGGATGGTTTTCCCACTTCAGATCCTGGGGTTTTTTGCGTTATTCCCTAATTATTCTCCAGCCTTGGGATTGCAACAGGAGCTGCTGTTCCCCAGCATATCCCAATTTATTCCAAGGAAAAAGAGGATCTCCATCTCCAGCCCATCCTCACCCCCCAGATTCCCAGGATGGGATGCTCCCGGGAATTGCAGCCTCGTCCCAAATATTCCAAAATTAAAATACAAAAACCTCGGGTTTTTCCGGATGTTAAATCCCCTTTTCTCACTTTTTTCCCACGTCCCATCCATCCTGGATTTTCCATGGGATCAGTCCCCACTGAAAATGCTCCTTGCGATTATTGGGATCACATTCCAAGCTCCCTGAATTCCCAGTAACCCACTGATCCCTGGGATTACCCCATATCCACTTTTTCCAGAGGTTTTGGAGCAGGGAAGCAAAACTTTATCCCAGAAATTCCTTTCTTTTTTTTTTTTTTTAAAGCCTTGATGATCCAAGAAATTCAAGGTGCTGAAAAATTCCCAGCTCATTCCATGCTTGGAATTTGAGCACTTCCTTATTCCCTTCCCGGACCATCCGGATGTGCCAAAAATCCCAGATCCCAAATCCCATATCCCTTATCCCGTATCCCAAATCCCATATCCCAAATCCCGTATCCCAAATTCCATATCCCTTATCCCAAGTCCCGTATCCCAAATTCCATATCCCTTATCCCATATCCCAAATTCCATATCCCGTATCCGGGTCCCTCCCGGCTCCGCAGGCAGGGGGCAGTGGCGCCATTTCCCGGAGAACATTCCCAGCTGGAAATCTCCAAAGCGGGAACAGGAGAAGGGCCGGGAATGAGCCCCCCCAAAAAACCACCGGGAATTCTCCCCCTCCATGGATCCACCGGCTCCAAAAAATCCCTCAGCGGGGCAGGGACGGAGCCAATCCCTGAGAAAATCCGGGAATGGGAGTTGGATGTGCCGGGGTTTCATCCCATTCGCAGAAAATGATGGATCAGGGATTGCGCCTCTGAAATTCCAAGATGAGCCTCCAATTCCCTCCCATTCCAAGAATTCCTCTGTTTTTCCAAAGGCCTCACTGCAAAACCCCACAAATCCAAGGATCCACGGTGGGAAATCCCTCTGGGAAAGCCATTCCCACTCTGATGTTCCAAGGAAATGAAAAACCTTGGGAATAACTCCGTGATCCCTCCTTGGACCCTCATTCCCGGGAATGGGAATTCCCAGGGATGGCATTCCCTGCTCCCTCCCGCTGTGCTTTTGGGATCTGAGCTGCCTCCTCCTCCTCTCCCGAGGCTTTTCCCGGTGTTCCCGGTGCCGGATCCCAGCCTGGAATTCCCGGCCCCGTTCCATGAGGAGAATTCCCTGACCCTTCTCTTCCCTGAGCTGGAAAACCGGGAATTCATCCCCGCACCGCTCCTGAGTTTGGATCCTCAGGATTTGGTTTTTCCCTGCCCAGTCCAGAGAAATGGGAAAACCGGGAAAAGTCATTCCCAAGGATTCAGCCCAGACCAAGGATTGGTTATTCCCAATCCCGATCCAAAGAGATGAGTCGGGAGGAGAATCCGGAGCTCGGGAATTCCAGGAAAATTCCTGAGTGGGATCCAACAGCATCAAAATTGCTGGGATAGACCTGGGGGAAAACAGGAATAGCACCGGGATCGAGGGACGTGCAGATGGGAAGTGGGAAAATGAGCAGGGAATTCTGGATCCTGGAGCAGGGATGCAACAAATACATTGAATTTTTAGGGAGAGAATCCCAAATCCTGAGGGTTCAAGAACTCCTGAGGATCTTGGGAACATCAGATTCCCAAATCCCAAAAGTTCAAGAATTCCTGAGGATCTCAACACCTTCAGAATCCCAAATGTCCAAGAATTCCCAAGGACCCCCGGAACCTTTAGAATCCCAGATCCTCAAGATAAAAGAATTCCTGGAAAACCCCACTCCAGCCCTTCCCAGAAACCAAAATCCAGGATTTTTCCCACCCCCAAATCCTCCTCCTTCCCCAAATCCAGGATGGGATTTCTCTGTGTGTTCACCTTTCCCATAAAAACCCTTTCCCTTCAAACTTCCTCTGGAAAAGGAGAGGAAAAGCTGAATTTTCCCAATTTTTTTCCTGGATTTATTCCTTTCTTATTTTTAATGGGAATTAATAATTCCTGTAGGATGGGGGCTGGAAAATCCCTCTCCCTGCCCCAAACCGAACCCTTTTTGTTGTTTCCTTCCCGTTTCCCATCAGAATTCCACAGATTTGATGGATTTTCCCTTAAAACCCTTCCCAACATTCCCAAATTCCCCCAAAGCCGCTCTGGGAGCTGCAGCCCCCGTGCAGTTGCCAAGGAAAAACCCGCAGCCTTCCCAATCCTTCCTAGAATTCCCAATAAAAGCCGAGGCCGTGAACTCCAGGCGGGAATGGCCTGGATTTGACCGCGGGATGACCTCGCCCGACGGACACCGGCACCATCCGTCCTTTTTTACAGCATTCCCATTTTTTTTCCCTTGGAAAACGGATCCCCAAAGCATCCCTGACCCTGCCCCGGGCGCTGGGAATTCATCCTGGGAAAAAGGGACAGCTCCTCTTTCACACAGCCCCCGGATTCCTGGGAGAATTCCGGGAGAATCCTGGAAATAAAAGGGGGAAAGAGGATGTGGGGCTCGGGATAAAGGGGAAGAGGGGAATCTCGGATCTGCTTCTGTTTCCCACTGCTGGGATTTGGGGTTTTCTCGAATAAATGTTAAAAATCCCGATTTAAATATTCCTAAATATTCCCAAATATCCCTGCATAAATTTCCTTAAATATCCCAAAATATCTGTATTTAAATATCCCCAAATACTCCGAAATGTTGCTAAATATTCCCAAATATTCCTGTATAAATATTCCTAAATATCCCAACTGAAATACCCCTAAATATCCCCAAATTGCCTAGTTTAAATATTACTAAATATCCCTAAATACCCTTAAAAAATATCCTTAAATATTCATTTTTAAATATTCCTAAATATTCCTAAGTATCCCAATTTAAGCATCCCCAAACATTCCCAAATATCCTGATTTGAATATCCCTACATATCCCCAAATATCCCTGTTTAAATGTCCCAAAATATTCCCATAAAAATCCATGGGAAAGTCTCCAATCCCCTCCTCCTGGGAAGAGGATTGGGAAGTTCCAGGATTCTCCTTCCAAAGCTCCCCAGAAAACCCTGGAATGGTTTGGGATGAAGGGACCTCAAGGCTCATCCCGTGCCCACCCCCCTCTGTTCTCCTGGATTGCTCCCACCTGGCCTTGGGCATTTCCAGGGATGCGGAATCCTGGAATTCCCCTGGGAAATCCATCCCAGCCCCTCCCCGCCCTCACAGGAAGGAATTCCTCCCAAATTCCCAATGGAAATCCTTCTTTTCCAGCCTGGAACCTCCTCTCCATCCCAAAATTCTCCTTGGACCCCCATTCCCGGGATTTCCCCCAAATTCCCAATCCAGACCCCTCTTTTCTCCCATCCCAAAATTTCCCTTGGACCCCATTCCTGGGCTTTGCCAGGAAGGGATTTTTCCTGAATTCCCATTTTCCCCCTAATTCCCAATCTAAATCCCTCTCTTCCAGCCTAAAATCTCCTTCCTCCCATCCCGAAATTCCCCTGGAACTCCATTCCCAGGCTCTGCCGGGAATCTGCTCCAGGGATGGGATTTGAGCTGGCCCAGCTCTGGAATTCTCTGGAAGAACCCCCAGAATCCCTGAGGAAAAGGAGAAAAATGTGGGAATGCCCCGGGAATGCCAAAGGTGGGGGGAAATGGGCAATAAAATCCTGGGATTTGTCGGGAAAAGCAATTCCAGAGTTAATCAAGGCAGAGGTCCCAAAAAAAGGGACTTTTGCCATTGATCCGGGAATATTCCGGATGAAGGAATTCCCGGCTCCTGCACTGTGACCCGGCGGGAAATGAAACATCTGCCCCTTTCCCTCTCCGGCTTTTATTCCTGACATTAATCCATGCCGCAAAAATCCATTTCCCCATTTTATTTTTAAAGGGAAAAAAAAGCCAAGTGAATTTTCTGGCAAAAGGGGAAAAATTTGAGTTTTTTTTTTATAGTTGGGAGTTTTTATTTTAATTAAAAATCGTGGGGTTTGGAATGAAGTTCATCAACAAATCAAAATTCCTACAACGGGCCCGGATCAAAGGTTAAATCCTGGGGTCATCCCAGCAATTCCTCGGGAAAAGCTTTCTTTGGATGAATTTTGAATGGAAAAACCTGGATATTTTTGCTGGACAGAGGATTTTTTATGGGGAAAAAACAATCCAAAGAGGTTTTCCCAGATCCCAAATGTTTGGAATTCCAAGGTGGGATTGGATATCCGTGGATGGATCCCAATCCAAAGCTTTCGCGGGGTTGGGATGTTTGAGCTCCCACAGGATCCCTGTGCCCATCCAGGAGATTTATTCCTCCCCTTTTCTCTTGGAATTGCACAGAAATCCAAGGAAATTCAACCCCAGCACAAAAATTCCATGGAATTCACCCCAAACCGGCCAAGAGGTCAAAAAATCAAAGCAACAATGGTGCCAAAACCTCCCTGAAAATCAGGATAAAAGCCAAAATTACAGAATTCCTCCCAAATCAGAGGAGGAAAATTCAAAGCGACGACGGCGCCGAAACGCCCTGAAAATCCAGATAAAAGCCAAAATCCCGGAATTCCGGGCAGGAATCCAAGCCAGCATTTCCCCCCCCCCCACCTCAGATCCCCACGGGGATAAACAAATTCCAGCGGGGCAGGGAGCACGGAAAATCGGGATGGAGGCCACGGAATGACCCCCGGAGAGGGCCAGGAATGTCACCACGGCCCGGCGCTCCCCGTTCCACCTGGGCGGGCGCGGCGCACCTGGAGAAATCCATCACAATTCCGGGCCCCAGGAATGCGGGGACGGGGTTAATCTTTAACCAGACCCCCCCGGAAACCTCGGAAAATTCCCAGGAGCCGCTCCCGGGTTGTTTCGGGAGCCACCTCGGGAAGGACCCGTCGGGAAGGAGCCGGAATTCCGCGGCTCCGTCCGGAATTTGCCGCTCCAAGGTCGCCGGGAGTGAGGCGGGACACGGGAAACGGGAAAACGAAGGGGTCGGGTGGAGGGAGGTCCCTGGAAATGTGGGGTTTGCTGGGAAAAGGGAGGAAAATTGGAAACACAAAATTCCTGGATTTTGCGTGGGGATGGGGAAGGGGCCTTGGCCTCACCAGAAATTCCATCACCTGGAACCCCTGAATCCTGGAATCCCTGAATCCCTGGAATCCCAGAATCTCTGGAATCCCTGCAATACCAGAATCTCTGGAATTCAGGGTCAGACCCGTGCCGGCGCTTTCCCCAAAATTCTTTCCCCATCCCAAGCCCTGCCTGCCCTCCTCCAACCCCGAACCCTTTGGAATATCCACAAATCCAGGGAAAAGTGATGGGAACAAGGAGCTCTCAATGGGCTGGGGCATCGGGATCCTCCATGGATCCCTTTGGCCGGGAAGCCCTGAAATTCCCATTCCATGAAAACCAAGTATGCCATGAAAATCAGATATTCCACAAGAATCAAATATTCCACGCTCATCATTCCCGGCCACAGGTGTTCCCTTGGAATTAGGAGAAGTTTTCCAGAATTCCCTCCCTCGGAGCAGAACTGGAATTTTCAATTCATTTATTCCTGGAGTCGGGAATGTGGAAGGGGAGACAGGGATGGGAATTATTCCCGATGCCTGAGATGGGGGAAAAAGCCGGGAATTGGTTCCGAGCTGCAAGGAAACGTTTTTGGGGAGTGGGGGGAATGGTGGGAAGGGGAAAAGATTAAAATGAAATGAAATGAAATGAATAAAATAAAGTCAAAATGGAATAAAGTGAAATAAGATAAAGTAGAAATAAAATAAAATAAAATAAAGTAGAATAAGACATAGTAAAGTGAAAATGAAATAAAACAAGTCCTTCCCAATGCCTTCTGTAAATCCCACGGTGTTTCACGACCCAGGAATATCCAAGCACACCCAGACCCTGATTTAAATCCGGCCTCCCTGCATTTCCGAACCATTTCCATGGATTTTATACAATCCCACTTTTTCCATTCCGTCCTTTTTCAACTCCGACAAAAGGGAAAAATCTCCTCAGCTCTGAGGCTGAAAGGACTTTTTGGGAACATCTGTCGCCGTAAAAGTGCAAAACCAACCCGAGCAGCAGCGGATTCCCTTTTATTCCCTTTTATTCCCTTTTTTATTCCCTTTTATTCCCTGTTTTATTCCCTGCTCTGAAATTCCCACTGCAAAACTTTCCCTCTGAAGCGTTTCCCAGCCTGGATTTCTTTTTTGTTTTGTTTTGGTTTTTACCATTTTAAAAATCCTTTCGATTTTTGTTTCCCAGCCCAGGTTTATTTTATCATTAAAAAATAATTTTGATTAAAAAAAAAATTAAAGCCATAAAAAATATACAAAATGGGGAGCGAATTGGAGTTGAAAAAGCGGGGGGAAGATGACGATACGCGGGAAGAATCAGATTTATTTATTTCCCCCATCAATTGATGGGGAGAAAGGGAATTTTTTTCCGCGGATGAGGGGAGGGAAGGGGCCGACGCCGGAGTTGTCGCTGGCTGTTTACACCGGGAGCCATCTGGCAGCAGAGATATAATAACAATTATTCCGTGGAGATTCCGTTGAGGAATCGCATCCCCCGTAAATCAAATTAACACCCCCTGCCCCTCCCCGCCTTTCCCGCTTTTCCCCTTCCTTCCCTGCTCCCGTTTAAACCCTGGGAATGCTCCCGAACAAGGCGCCCTCATCATTAAGAATTGATTTTTTATTTATGGCCGCGGTGCCGCCCCGCGATATCCCGCCGTAATTCCGCCTTTGGAAACCCCATGTTTACGCCGAGATTTGTGCTTCCCGAATCCCATTTTTTTGTGTTTTTTTATCCCTCTCTCCCCCGGCGTGGAAATATCCGATATCCTTCATTAGCTCGATTACATCGGATAAGGGGTTTATTCCTTTAAATTATTTAACCTTGGGAGAACCCGCTGGGACCCCATAAATTCCGGCCCCGCTAATGAAAATCATCCGTTAGGGCCGTTCCCGAAGACAACGGGAAAAGGGATTAAAATATCTCGGAAAATCAACTCCTGTTTGGTTTTTTTTTTTATCCTTGGAATCTGACAG
Source organism: Calcarius lapponicus (assembly GCA_039654755.1). Classification (NCBI taxonomy): domain Eukaryota; kingdom Metazoa; phylum Chordata; class Aves; order Passeriformes; family Fringillidae; genus Calcarius; species Calcarius lapponicus. The sequence goes on along the minus strand of JBBFKN010000011.1, from coordinate 6,081,468 downwards.
ACTCCATAATTCACCAAAAAAACCTCCTTTCCTTCCCCTACCTCGGCGCTGATCCCAAAACTTTTCTGTAGGATATCCGATTTTTCACGGATTTTTGGAAAAGCCCCTTTGGAAGGAGAAAACTCCCCTTTTTTTAGCTGAATTTGGCAGAATTTAGCTCCTAATTCCAGAATAAACATCTGGCACTTCTTGTGGCTTTCCCTGATTTCCCTGGAATTTTGATCCAGACCCGGAAATGGGAAGGGATGGAGCTCAACCCCAAAAATTGGATTAAAAACTAACAGGGTTGGTGGAGCTCCCCACAGGACAAGCACTGAGAAATTTTGGGAGGGTTTGAGGAAAAACAATGGGATTTGGGGGGGATTTTCAAGGAAAAAGGCCCAAAAAGCATCATCTGCCCTCTTTTCCTCATTGGGTTTTTTGTTTGGTTTTGGAGGGGTTTTTAAAGCAGCTGAGAAGAGCCAAACAACCCCAAAATTCACCCAGCTGACCCTAAAGATGACTCGGGAATTCGGGCACGGAATGATTTCGGAATAATCAGGAATTCTCCCGTTTTCTCACAGGACATTCCGAGCGGGATGGGATTCACCGGGATCAGCCAAAGATCTTGGAAGAGCCGAGATCTGAGAAAGGAGAACCAACCATCCCCTCCCCAACCCAAGCAACTCCAGAAAGCCACAAAAATTCAAATAACCAAAGATTTGGAGACGGAAATGTCCCATTTCTGTCCTGCCCCGGAAGTGGAAGCGGGAGCTGCTGGACTTACGGAGCTCCGGAAGTTCCAGGGAGCCACCAGGAAGGACCAGGCCACTCTTGGGCCACTGGTGGCCGCCAGACCGGGCAGTCCTGGCCAAACCAGGCCCCCCAGAGGCCTCCAAAATCATCAGTAAATGGAATTTAAAGGGATCGGAGCTGGAGCTGCTCTCCTGGACTTGCCCAAATCTGGAGCAACCTCACCGGGATAAAAGCAGAACCGAGGGGAAGAGCCTGGGATCAATCCCAGGAGGAAATCAGAGGCTCTGGATCCTCATTTTTTCCCTGGATCCCATTCCCAGAGTGTGCAGGAACACGACCACCCCGACCCTGATAAAATCCCGGGTTTAAAACCTCGGTTTAAGGGCGGCTCCTCAACTTCCCAGCTCCAACAGATTCCAGTTCCAACCTCCTGCTCCAGCCTGGAGCGACTTCACCGGGATGAAACCAGAGCCAAGAGCTCGGGATGGATTCCAGGCAGGAATCAAAGGCTCTGGATCCTCATTTTTCCCCGGATCCCTTTCCCAGTGCGAACACGACCACCCTGACCCCGCTAAAACCCCACATTTAAACAGGGGGTTAAGGACGGCTCCGTTTCCCAGCTCCGACCGATCCCGGTTCCAATCTGGGATAAAACCAGAGCTGAAGGAAGATCCGGGGAGGAACCAGAGACTCTGGACCTTCACCTTCCCCCGGATCCCATCCCCAGAGCAGGCAGGAACACGACCACCCTGACCCCTGGAAAACCCCACATTTGAAGGATGATTTAAGGACGGCTCCTCAATTTCCCAGCTTCCCAACCCTCCTGGAAACCAAACCCAATTTCCCTGCTTTAATCACCGCGCCTCGCTTTGTCTCCGAGCCCTTTCTTTGCCTTTCTCTCCCTTTCTTCTCCATTTATTTCCTTTCTTTTTGTTGGTGTGGTGGTTTTTTTTTTGGTTTTTTTTTTGTGCTAAACCTGTAAAAGGCGCCGGGCTCGGAGTTCATTTGGCTGCGGAGCTGATAAGCCATGAAAAACACGGAGCCGGCGATGGAAGCGCTGACAGCGCCCGCTCCGCCGCGGGCCCAGCTGCAATTTGCCTTCCAGGGCTGTCTCCGAAAACAAAAACGCTCCACACGCAGCATGCAAAGAAGTTCCGAGTGCGTTGGGGGGCTCGGGGAAAGAGGAGAAGGGGGTGGAAAAAGCCACATGGAAGACGAGAAGGGCGGGCGGCGCTGGGAGTGGGGAGAGAGCTGCAGATCAATCATTTATAATTAACAAAAATCCGATTGGGGCTTTAAATAGAGATCAATGTGCGGCGGGGCTGAGTGGATTGCGAGGATGTATTCACCTTCTCGTAACTCTCCTCGCGAGCTGTCACACCTCCCGAACCCCCATTTGTTTTGTTAACAAAGCTTCAGGGGGCGCCGGGCTCTCATTGAAATTTCTCATTGAAATCTTCATTAATCTAATGGAGTAAGAGTCCTGGAGAGGGGAAAAAAAAAAAAAGAAAAAAATCAAATTCTCGTTGGGCGAGATGGTACCTGGGAAAGATAACCTCTGGTTCTGAACTCCCCGCCTCGGCGGGCTCTGCCCATCAGTCTGGGAGCAGACAGCAGCGGGATGATTTGCAGCCACCGGCCGCAGATCCTTCTTCTGCTGCCGCTGCTGCCGCTGCCGCCGCTGCTGCTGCGTCCCCCCCGCGCCCCCCGGCCCAGCGCCGGCGCCGCCGGCCACGCGCTGGAACCCCAGCGGGGTCACGGCTGGGGACAGGGACAGGGTCAGGTGTCGAAATCACCATGGGTTGGTGTACAAATCACCATGGGTTGGGTCTGGAACCCCAGCGGGGTCACGGCTGGGACAGGGACAGGGTCAGGTGTGAAATCACCATGGGCTGGTGTAAAATCACCATGGATTGAGTCTGGAACTGCATTGGGGGTCACGGCTGGGAGCCAGGGTCAGGTGTGAAATCACCATGGGTTGGGTCTGGAACTGCACTGAGGTCATGGCTGGGACAGGGGTCAGGTGTGAAATCATCCTGGGTTTGGGTCTCTGGAACTGCACTGGGGTCACAACAGGGACTGGGACAGAGGGTTGGGTCTCAAATGACCTTGAGCTTGGTTCTGGAATCACAAGCAGGGTCATGGCTGGGACTGGACAGGGGTCAGGGTCTAAAATCACCATGGATTCGGTTCTGGACCCACCATGGATTCAGTTCTGGACCCACCATGGATTCAGGTTCTGGACCCACCATGGGCTCAGCTCTGGACCCAGACACGTCCCTCCCCAGATGTCCCCTCATGGAATCCCAGAATTGCTGAGGTTGGAAAAGACCTCTCCAAGATCAAGTCCAAACCCCTGCCCAAGCCCTGCCGCGGAATCGTGGGAAGGGTTTGGGGTGGGAAGGGACCTTGAAGCCCATCCGGGGACACCTCCCACTGTCCCAGGTGCTCCAAGGCCCAGGGTCCAACCCGGCCAGGGACACTTCCAGGGATCCAGGGGCAGCCACAGCTGCTCTGGGACCCGGGCCACCCCTCCCACGTCCCCAGTGCCACATCCGCGCACCCCTTAAATCCCTCGGCGGCAGGAAATGGAGGGGTCTTTTTTGGGATATCCCCACTCCTCCGCTCCAGCTACAAATCCCAAACTTCTTCTCTCCCCACCCCCTCCACCCTCAGCTTCTCCTTGAAAACCCTCGGGGATTTTGAGGAGGTTTCCGAGGCGGAGAGTACCGGGGGGGTTTCTCCTGAAAAGCTCCGCGTTCCTGCCGCTGCTGGGGATGCGTGACCTTCCCGGCAGCTCCCGCCAGCTTTCCGGGGATGTTGTATTCCGAATATTCCAGGAATCCAACAATCTGGAGTGGCACAGCCACAGGAGACTCTCCAACTTTCAGTTCACGCTCCTGGCAAATTCCTCGTCCTCCTGGCTGTGGGAAAGAGCAGGAAACTTGAATCCAAGCGAGGCAAGACCGTTAAAAAAGCGGAAATCTCACGGGTTCCTCAATGCCTGGCACGGCAGGCAGGGCAGGAATCTTTGGAAAACTCCGGGAATTCGAGAGGGTGGTTATAAAGCTGAGCACAGACATCTGCACGGCCCCATTCCGCTCCAGCAGCGGCAGTTATTCCACAAGTTCTTCCTAAATTTATTGGAAAAATGAAATCGTCCTTTCCCCAGCTCCAAAATCCAGGGTGAGGATAAAATCCAGCTGCAATTTTTATTTGGGATAATCCCAGGCAGCGCCAGCTGTGCGGAGGGCCTTGGCTGCAACTCCCAAATCCTGCCTTGATTTCCCATTTAAAGGAGCCCATAGAAATCCAGGAAATCAAACTCTGGAAAATCCTGATTTAAATCCATCTGATGGCCCTCACGGTGTCCCCAGCTTGTCCCCACTCCCGGTCCCACAGAGGTGGCACCGAGGGGGACTCAGAAGATCCAGATCCCTCTCAGGACGTCCCCTGTGTCATTTTTTGGCTTTTTCCCTCCCCTCCTTCCTCTTCCCCAAGGTCTTTCCTCTCCCAGCCCCTGAGTTTTCCAAGCTTTCCCGCGGGTGGGTGGAGAGGGGGCAGATCCTCCCTGTCCTGGGAAAACCGGGATCGGGGATTCCATGGGAAACCCCAGCTCCTTCTCCCGCTCCACAGGGCACCGGGATCCGCGTCCTTGGACGAGCTGCTCCTCGCGGTGGGGCTTCCCTCAGGGGATGGAATTTCCCAGGGGGTCTGGGGCTGCCCCATCCCGGGAATTGTCCCAACCTGGATAAACGGGAATTGTCCCAACCCTGGATAACGGGAATTGTCCCCAAATGGGACTGGAGAGGGTTTATTGTCCTTTCCACCCCAAACCCATTCCAGGGTTTCTGGAATGCTCCCCTGGCCCACCCCAAGCGCCTCCTTCCCGCTCCAGGTTTCCCAGGCTGTGATCCTGCCTGACTTTCAGGGGATCAGAGGGAAAAAAAGCAGGAAAAACATGGAATGGAGGGAAGGGACAGAGTGACCAGGGACAGGAGTGGACCAGTGACAGAGTGACCTGGCCAGGACAAGATGGACACGGCCAGGCTCGGAGGGGGCTGAGCCAGCGTGATCCCAGCCTGGAACTTTCCAGCAGTGAAAACAGGGAATTTTGGCGCATTAACACTGATTTCTCCATGCCACAGCCCAAAAAACTCCCATTTATTTTGGGCAGAGACAACAGAATTCGCAAGAACATCCAGGGAGGGAGGATGGAGCGAGCCAGGGATTCAAGGAGAGGGCAAACATTGAGCCAGGAAAATTCCCAGAGGGAGTTCTGGAGCTGATACCCCACAGATATCCCACATTCCCAAACCTCTGCTTTTCCACAGAAATTCCTCTCTTGGTCCCACCCTGACCACAGGGTATCCCAAATTCCCACATTCCCCATGGGTATCCCACATTCCCAACCCCTCTCTGGTCGGTGCTTCCCACCCGGATCCACCTGCGGAATCCACCCCCCATCCCTTCCCATTTATCCCGTTCCAGCCCCGCTCCAGAATCGCCTTTTTCCTTCCATGATCCAACACAGGATAAAGGACGAGCAGGGAGAGAAAGAAAGAAAAAATCTCTCCCACAGAACATTCCAGACGGGAATAAAACAATCCCAAAATAAAATTAATTTTTTTTTTTTTTTTTAAAGCGTGGCACCTTTTTGGGAATTGTGATGCAGGAGCAGGGAAGCGAGGAAAATCTGAGGAATGAGGGGGAGAGGCGCACGCACGGCCCCGATTTCCAAACACACAACACGGACGAGCCTTGGGGGAAATTGGGTGAACTTTTGAACCAGAGCTGCGCAGAGACAGAGCCGAGAGCCTGTTCCCACTTTAATAAACAATTCCCTTTTTGTTTTTTTCTCTTCTCTCTCTCTTTTTTTTTTTTTTTCCCCTCAATTAATTAAGGTTTGGGAAGGAAAAAAAATGGCAGGAGAGGAAGTAATGGAGCCAGGCGGCGCTGTTCCTTACAGATGGGAATCCTACCTGTTGGCTGCTTATTAAATCTCTGCATGATTGCGCTGCAGAACAATTAATCGCATTGTTTTCCCCTTTTTCCGAGGGCTCTGCAAACAGCTCGGGGAGCGCGGCTGGGCTCCGCTGCCCTCTCCCCCTTCCTGCCCGGAAAACGCGGCCGGGATGGCGGAGCGCCGGCTGCTTTCACCCGTGCTGGTTTTCACCCGCGCTGGTTTCAACCCCTGCTCGTTTCACCCACAGGGTCCTGGTGCTGGGGGAGCTGGGAAGGGTTTTTGGGGAATTTCGGGATTTTCGTGTTTGGGTGAGGCAGGAGCTGGGTGGAAAATAGGGAAAGGGTTGGGGGAAATGTTGGGAGAAATGTGCGGGAACACAGGGGGACGGGATCTGGGTTCCTGCAGGGTCGGGATGGTGGAGGATGGAGCCCAGCTCTGGCTCCTCCTCATCCTCATCCTCAGTCCTCATCCTCCTCCTCCTCATCCCTCCTCCTCCCTCCTCATCCGTGATCCTCAGCTGCCTCCTCCTCATCCTGGTCCTCATCCTCCTCCTCCTCATTCCTCCTCCTCATCCTGGTCCTCACCCTGATCTTCTGATCTTCATCCTGCTCCTCATCCCTCATCCTGATCTTCATCCTGACCCTGATCCTTCAACCTCTTCTTCGTCAATCTCATCCTCATCCTGAATCCTGATCTTCATCCTCACCCTTGAACCTTGACCTCACCCTGATCCTGATCCTCGGCCGCCTCTTTCCTCCTCCTCCCATCCCCAAAGGCCCCAGCACCGACCCAGGGTTCCCAGTTTGAGCCCCAGACTGGGACTGGGAGGTGAGGAGCCCACCCCCGAGCCCTTTGGCCCGGATTTGCATTCCCATTGTTTGGAGCGGGCTGAGCACTTCCACAGCTGCTCCCGGGCCCTCTGGAATTTCCATCCAGGCCCTTTGGACACCAGAACCTGGGAAAAACAATGGAGCAGGTGTGGGACTGAGGGAAATCCCTTTGTGCTCCTGTGGACAGGGCCAGGGCACGGCCCCGGTCCAAAAATACCCAAGAATAACCCCCGGCAAC
>JBBFKN010000011.1:6006378-6074599 GCA_039654755.1 Calcarius lapponicus | reverse complement strand
CGTTAATTCCAAATTCTGGTAATTTTTAATTCCGGCTTATTTTTAATTCTGTTTGGTTTTGTTTCGGATTTTTTCCCTTTTTCAGCCAAATCCGCCCTGTTTTCCCCACCCCGAACTCCCGGCGTTTTGCCCCATCTGCCTTTCCCATTTCACGACTTTTCCCAGGAAAATTTCTCAGGAATTTGAGCTTTTGCCTGAAGGAGCCGCAAATCCCCCCCGAGCGTCCCCGGCTGGGCTCGGCCGGGATTGCCCTCTCCTGGAGGACGGCGAATTCGCATCCCAAAATCCCAAAAATCCCTGTTTGGGCTGGAATTCCCACCCCAAAATCCCCAAATCCTTCCCTTCGGGGCTGGAATTGCCGCACCTGGAGGATGCAGAAATTCCCATCCCAAAATAAATTTAAAATAAACTTTATTTTACGGCTGGAATTCCCATCCCAAAAATCCAGAATTCTTCATTTGGGGCTGAAATTCCCGCACCTGGAGGATGCAGATCCCAAAATCCCTCAAATCCTTCTTTTAGGGCCGGAATTCCCACACCTGGAGAACGGGGAAATTCCCATCCCAAAATACCCAAAAATCTTATTTGGGGCTGGAATTCATTAAATAAAATTTATTTAAACGAAATAAACGTATTGATTGATAAAAATATTGATTGAAATACAATTTGAATTCAAACCGAACAAAGCTGCCCCGGCCCAGGAATTTTTCGACCCCGGCTCCTCCCAGATGTCGGGCCATTCCCAGCTCAGTTTTCCACACCTGACATTTGAATTTCCTGCCCCTTTTCCCAGGAATTGGAGGCAATTCCCGCTTTCTCCGAGGTTTAATTGCGGCTCGTTAATTAACCGAGCCCGGGGCTCCCTCTAGCGGCGCTCGGGGCCCTTCCCGACCCTTTCCCGACCCTTTCCCACCGTTCCCGACCCTTTCCCAGGCCTTGAATTGGGCAGGAAAGCCCCTCCAAGTCCCTCTCTGTGGGGTTTTATTTAAAATCTTTTAAAATCCCGAATTCCTTTTTCTTTTTCTCCTTTTCTCCTTCTCTCCTTTTCTCCTTTTCTCCTTTTTTCCATTCCCGGGGCCTCCGGGGCCATAAATCGCGGGGTGGCGGCTGCGGCCCCTCCCTCCCTCCCATCATTCTGCCCCAAATTTGGTGCTTTTCCCCCAGTTCCGCTTTGGGGTTTTCCCCCCAATTCCCCTTGGTGGTTTTTCCCCCAATTCCCCTTTGGGTTTTGTCCCCTTTGGGTTTTTCCCCCAATTCCCTTTTGGGGTTTTTCCCCCCAATTCCCCTTTGTGGGTTTTTTCCTCAATTCCTTTTTGGGTGTTTTTCCCCTTTGGGTTTTTCCCCCCAATTCCCCTTTGTGGGTTTTCCCCCCCCAATTCCCCTTTGTGAGTTTTTCCCCCAATTCCCCTTTGGGGTTTTTCCCCCCAATTCCCTTTTGGTTTTTTCCCCAATTCCCCTTTGTGGGTTTTCCCCCCAGTTCCCCTTTGGGTTTTTCCCCCCAATTCCCCTTTGTGAGTTTTCCCCCAATTCCCCTTTGGGTTTTTTCCCTTCTGGGTTTTTCCCCCAATTCCCCTTTGGGTCTTTTCCCCCAATTCCCTTTTGTTTTTTTTCTCCTTTTGGGTTTCCCCCCCCCAATTCCCCTTTGGGTTTTTTCCCTTTGGGTTTTTCCCCCAATTCCCCTTTGGGTTTTTTCCCTTTTGGGGTTTTTCCCCCCAATTCCCCTTTGGCTTTTCCCCTCCCTGGGGTTTCCAGCCCCGCACTCGAGACCGTGACCCGCGGCCCCCAAGGTCAGACGGCTCCGATCCCGAAAGAAAACAGCCCCGAGTCCGTCTGTCCGTCCGTCTGTCCGTCTGTCCGTCCGTCTGTCCGTCCCGACATCCCTCCGCGCTAATCCCTCCCCCGCCGCCTCCTCCTCCTCCTGGGAAGGGGAAGAAAGGGAAACGAACCGTCCCCAATGAATAAAGTAAAATATGGGGTGGGGAGAGACCTTCCAAAGAGCAGAGGGGACCTTAAAAGGCCCCGCTCAGCCAGGCCGGGATTAAACGGGCTCGGGATGTTCCCCGGCATCCCCGCTCGGCCCTGCCATCCCGGCTCTGTTTTATTTTATTTTATTTTATTTTACTTTATTTTACTCTACTTATTTTATTTTACTTTATTTTACTTTATTTTATTTTATTTTACTTTATTTTACTTTATTTTATTTTACTTTATTTTACTTTATTTTATTTTGGGGCGTTCGGATGGATTCGATGCCTCCGCGGTCCATGAGGCGCGCGGGAAGCAGCGCCGGGATGGAGTTTTGGGGTTTTTGGGTTTTTTTTTTGCTATATTTTTTTGCTCTCTTCGGGATCTGAACTTCGCGGAGGAGGAGAGGCTCGGCCGGGTGTGAAGCGCTGACACCGCGCAGCCCCAGGGGCCATAAAATCCCGGGAAAAAGCGGAAAAAGAGGCAAAAAGCAGCGCGGAGAGGGAGGAGGGCTCGCACCGTGCGCCCATCCCTGGAGCTCCTCACCCGGCGCGGATTTTCCTTCCCCCAAACCCGCCCGAGGCTCCCAAATCCCCGTTCGGGAGGGAAAAGCAGCGGGAGCCGCTCCCAGGACGGGATTTTCACCCTCGGGATATCCCGGACCGGCCCGGGACACGCGAGGAGCGTCCCCAAAAATCCCCAAAATCCCCAAAATCCCCAAAATTCCCAAATTTCCCCGCTGGAATCCGAGCTCAGCTCCGGACGCTCCCGAACCCCCGCGGCTCCAGGCCGGCTCTGAACCAGCGCTCGCTGCCAGGTTTGGGGTTAAACTCGGCCTAAACCCGGGAGAAACGGGGGAGAGGGATGGGGAGGGAAGGGCGGGACGGGGCTTTGTCCCGGGATGGGAGCGGGACCGAACTTTGTCCGGGAGTGGGATGGAACTTTGTCCCGGAATGGAACAGAACTTTGTCCGGGAGTGGGACCGAGCTTTGTCCCGGGAATGGGATGGAACTTTGTCCCGGAATGGGATGGAACTTTGTTCAGGAGTGGGATGGAATTTTGTCCTGGGAGTGGGATCGGGACCAAACTTTGTCCCGGGAGTAGGACGGGGCTTTGTCCCGGGAATGGGGTGGAACTTTGTCCCGGGAATGCGGTGGAATTTTGTCCCGGGAATGGGACCGGGACCGAACTTTGTCCCAGAGTGGGACCGAGCTTTGTCCCGGAATGGAACAGAACTTTGCCCGGGAGTGGGACGGAATTTTGTCCCGGAATGGGATGGAATTTTGTTCACGAGTGGGATGGAATTTTGTCCCGGGAGTGGGATCGGGACCAAACTTTGTCCCGGGAGTGGGACGGGGCTTTGTCCCGGAATGGAACAGAACTTTGTTCAGGAGTGGGATGGAATTTTGTCCCGGGAGTGGGATCAGGACCGAAATTTGTCCCGGGAGTGGGACGGAATTTTGTCCGGGAATGGGATGGAACTTTGTCCAGGAGTGGGATGGAAATTTGTCCGGGAATGGGACTGAACTTTGTCCCGGGAGTTGGACGGCGCTTTGTCCCGGAATGGGATGGAATTTTGTTCAGGAGTGGGATGGAATTTTGTCCCGGGAGTGGGATCGGGACCGAGCTTTGTCCCAGAGTGGGACGGAATTTTGTCCGGGAATGGGATGGAACTTTGTCCAGGAGTGGGATGGAATTTTGTCCGGGAATGGAACAGAACTTTGTCCCTGGAGTGAGACGGAGCTTTGAATGGGGTGGAATTCTGTCCCAGGAATGGGGTGGAACTCTGTCCATGGAATGGGGTGGAACTCTGTCCCGGAACTCTGTCCCGGGGGCGGCTGGAATTTTGTCCCGGGCTCGTAAAAAGCCCTTCCCGGGCGGTTTCGGGGCCGCGGGGATTTTACGAGGGCGGTTTGGCCGCGCAGCGGGCGGAGCGCGCCGGGCCTGGCTCCTCTCCAGGGGCCTTGTCCTTCAAGCTGACTTTAATTAATTAAAATTAAAAAAAAAACCAAAAATTAAAAAAAAAAAAAAAAAGGAGAAAAGGCCCCTTTTAGCCGAGACACCCTGGAATTTTAATCCCGGCTTTTTCGTCCCGGTTTTCCTCCCCAATTCCCTGAAATTTTAATCCCGAGAATTTCTTGGTTTCCTCCCATGGTTTTCCCCCAATTCCCTGAAGTTTTTATCCCGGGATTTTCCCAGTTTCCTCCCATGGTTTTCCTCTCCAATTCCCCGCCGGCTCCGGGAACGGGGAGGGAGCAAATGTCGGGAGCGGGGACACGGCGGGACCGTCCCGGTTTGTCCCGGTCTGTCCGTCTGTCCTGGTTTATCCCCTCTGTCCCGGTTTGTCGCTCGATCCCGGTTTGTCCCTCGGTCTCGGTTTATCCCCTCAGTCCCGGTCTGTCCGTCTGTCCTGGTTTATCCGCTCGATCCCGGTCTGTCCCTCGGTCTCGGTTTATCCCCTCAGTCCCGGTCTGTCCGTCTGTCCCGGTTTAGCCCCTCTGTCCCGAGTTTATCCCGTCGGTCCCGGTCTGTCCCTCTGTCCTGGTTTCTCTCTTTGTCCCCTCGGTCCCGGTTTGTCCATCTGTCCCGGGTTTATCCCTTCTGTCCCGGGTTTATCCCCTCTGTCCCGGGTTTATCCCTTCTGTCCCGGTTTCTCTCTCTGTCCCCTCTGTCCCGGTTTATCCCCTCTGTCCCGGTCCGTCCGTCTGTCCCGGTCTATCCCGTCGGTCCCGGTCTGTCCGTCTGTCCTGGTTTATTCCCTCAATCCCGGTCTGTCCCACAGTCCTGGTTTATCCCCTCTGTCCCGGTCCGTCTGTCTGTCTCGGTCCGTCCGTCTGTCCCGGTTTATCCCCTCTGTCCCGGTCCGTCCGTCTGTCCCGGTTTATCCCCTCGGTGCCGTCCCAGCCCCGGGACCAGCGGCAAAGCGGGGCCGGACTCGAGAAAATCCCCGGGGTTTTAAAAAGGGTTGGGGGGGGGTTTAATTAAGAATTTAATGAAGGGATTTAATTAAGGAACGAGGGAGGCGTCTGGGAGAGGAGACGGGAGACAAAAACGGGGGGAAAATCGGGGAAATTGGGGAAAAGCGGGAGGAATTCACAGGGAGAGGCTCGGGCAGAGGGGAAGGGCCGGGAAACGGCGGGGACGGGAAAAAGGATGGAAAATAATGGGAAAGGGATGGGAAAGGGGATGGGAAAGGACGGGAAAAGGACGGGAAAAGCAGGGAAAGGGATGGGAATAGAATGGGAAAGGGATGGGAAAGGGAAAGGACTGGGAAAGGATGGAAAATGGGCCCTGGAAAAAGGGTGGGAAAAGGCTTGGAAAGGGCTGGGAAAGGGTCCTGGAAAAAGGATGGGAAATAATGGAAAAGGGATGGAAAAGGGATGGAAAAGGATGGGAAAGGGCCTGGAAAAAAGGGTTGGGAAAGGCTTGGAAAGGGCTGGAAAAGGGTCCTGGAAAAGGGATGGAAAAGGATGGGAAAGGAGCTGGAAAAGGCTGGAAAAAAGGGTTGGGAAAGGCTTGGAAAGGGCTGGAAAATGAGCCGGGAAAGGGGCTGGAAAAGGGCTGGGAAAATGATGGAAAAGTGCTGGGAAAGTGTTAAAAAAGGGCCTGGAAAAGGTTGGAAAAAAGGGTTGGAAAAGGCTTGGGACGGGCTGGGAAAGGGTCCTGGAAAAGGGACGGGAAATAATGGAAAAGGGATGGAAATGGGATGGAAAAGGATGGGAAAGGGGCTGGAAAAAGGCTGGAAAAAAGGGTTGGGAAAGGCCTGGAAAAGGGGCTGGGAAATGAGCCGGGAAAGGGCCCTGGAAAAGGGCTGGAAATGGGCTGGAAAAAGGCTGGAAAAAGGGTTGGGAAAGGCTTGGAAAGGGCTGGAAAACGGTCCTGGAAAAGGGGTGGAAAAGGATGGGAAAGGAGCTGGGAAAAGACTGGGAAAAAGGGTTGGGAAAGGCTTGAAAAGGGCTGGAAAAGGGGCTGGAAAATGAGCCGGGAAAGGGGCTGGGAAAATGATGGAAAAGTGCTGGGAAAGGGCTAAAAAAGGGTCTGGAAAAGGTTGGAAAAAAGGGTTGGGAAAGTCTTGGAAATGGCTGGAAAAGGAGCTGGAAAAAGGCTGGGAAGGGGCTGGAAAATGCCTGAAAAAGGGCCCTGGAAAAGAGATGGGAAAGGCTGGAAAAAGGGCTGGGAAAATGCCTGAAAAGGGCTGGAAAAGGAGCTGGGAAAAGCTGGAAAAGGAGTTGGGAAAGGCTGGAAAAGTTCTGATCCTCCCTCGAGCTCCCCCGGGGCAGCTGATCATGGGGTATTTCAGACAGAATATATTGAATATATTGGTATTTTATACAGAATATATTGAATTTTATACAGAATATATTGAATTTTGCCCCTCTCTGCGGCAAGGTTTCATATTGGGGGAGTTTTACATTCAATCAAATCCTCCCAAAAACGGGAAATTTCAATTCAAACCGAGCAGGGAGGGCTTGCGCGGGTTTTGTGAAATTAAATCCTCTAAAACGCGGCATTTTCCCTTAAAACCGAGCCCGGGGCTTGGGCCGAGCTTTGTTAAACCCGGATTGGTCGGAGCCGGGAATTCCAGCGCAGGGACCGCCCCCAAATCGGCCCCGCCCCCAAAACAACCCCGCCCCCAAATCGGCCCCGCCCCCAAATCGGCCCCGCCCCCTCCCGCCCCCTCCCCCCCCCGCCCTTTTCCCGCCCGGATTTTGGGGTCGGGACCCCCCTCCCGGCCCAAAGAAATCGATTTTATACATTTGATTTTCGGTCTATTATGTATTTAAAATAGTTTTATTTTGGTTTATTTTACATATATATATATATGTAAATTTTATCTTCTTTTATTCTATTTTATTTTCTTCTATTTTCTTCTATTTTCTTCTGTTTTATTTCACTTTTACGAGGCAGGGCTGCAGCTGCTGAGACAAACCCATAAAACTCCCGGCTCCGCTCCCGGATTTTTACAGCGAGAGAAGAAAAAGGAGCAAAAGGAGCCGGAACTGGGGCGGGAGCGGCGGAGGCGTCAAAACAGCGCCGGATCCAGACGGGGCCGGACGCCGCCGCAATTTCCCTTTTTTCCCTTTTTTTTTCCCACTTTTTTCCCCATTTTTCCCCCATTTTTCCCAATTTTTTTCCATTTTCCCCACTTTTTTCCCCGTTTTTCCCTCTCTGACCCAACGCCCCTCGGGTTCAAAATTCATCCGAGGCCCCCTCGGTCTAAAAAACGGCGCCAGGAGCAGCGGCCGGGCTGGAAAATCCCCCCAAAAATGAAAATATTGAGGAATTGAAAGGGGCCGGGATGGAGCGAGAGGGGCCTGGGAGGGAATTCGGGATTTTTAATGGGATTTCGGCATTTCCCGGGGTTTTTAGTCGGACTTTTAATGAGAATTCGGCATTTCCCGGCATTTTTAAATGGGATTTTCAATGGGAATTCGGCATTTCCCGGCATTTTTAACGGGCTATTCCCGCATTTCCCAGAAAATCCATTTCTACTGGATTATTTCTGCGTTTCCCGGCATTTTGAAGGTGATGGGAAATGTTTGGATTTATTAAAAATAAAAGGAAAATCGGCGAGGAAAGGGTGAGTGCTGCTGCTCAGGTTTGCGGGGGTTTCTCTGCTTTGGATCATTTTCGTGTTGATGATTTTAATTCTGATTCTTTTTCATTTTGATGTTTTTGATTCAGGTAGTTTTAAAATGGAGACCTTTTGATAATTTGGATTTTCCCCGGGAATGTTTTTTCCTCATCGGGGTAAAAACCCTCGGGGCGAGCTCGGGTTAATTCCTTTATAAATTCCTTTTTCATTTCATTTTTTCACCATAAAATCCTCTCTGGGGTCAAAGCCGAGGGTTGGAGAGGGAGAAATTCCCGGCTCCAAACTCTGGGGAAACTTTGGGAATATCCTGCCTGAATTGCGGCTTTTGCTTGGATTTAAAATAATAGAATTGGGATGAAAATTGGAAATGAAATGAAAATTCAAATGAAGATGAAAACTAGAATTAGAATTAGAATTAGAATTAGAATTAGAATTAGAATTAGAATTAGAATTAGAATTATACTCGTGAGCCCTAAGTAGGAAAATTAAATTGAATTTATGGATTAATGTTTTTCATATTAAAATTGGGAATGGGATTGGGATGAGAATGGGATTGGGGTCGGGATTGGATTGGGATGGGATTGGGAATGGGAATGGGATCAGGATCGGGAATGGGATTGGGACTGGGATGGGATCGGGATTGGGTTGGGATTGGGAATGGGATTGGAAACGGGATCAGGAATGGGAATGGGATCGGGATTGGGTTGGGTTGGGATTGGAAATGGGATCGGGATTGGGAATGGGATGGGATTGGGGACTGGCAAATGGGATGAGAATGGGATTAGGGTTGGGATTGGGGTCGGGATTGGAATTGGGAATGGGATGGGGAAGGGGATCAGGATTGGGTTGGGGATGGGGATCAGGATCAGAGTCGGGATCGGGATCAGGATCAGGATCAGGATCAGGAATGGGATGGGGAATGGGAATGGGATTGGAATCGGGATGGGGATGGGAATGAGAACGGGATCAGGACGGGCATCAGGATTGGGAATGAGATCAGGATTGGGACTGGAACTGGGACTGGGATCGGAATCGGGATGGGAGTTGGGATCAGAATTGGAATTGGGATTGGGATCGGGATCTGGACTGCAATGGGGATGGGGATCAGGATCGGGAATGGGATCGTGACTGGGAATTGGGATCCCGGCTAGGATCTGGGCTGGGATCGGAATCGGGACTGGGATGGCGATTGGGATTGGATCCGAGCAGGGATTGGGGTCTGGAATGGGATGGGGAATGGGAATGGGATTGGAATCGGGATGGGAATGAAAATGGGATCAGGACGGGCATCAGGATTGGGAATGAGATCAGGATTGGGACTGGAACTGGGACTGGGATCGGAATCGGGATGGGAGTTGGGATCAGGATTGGAATTGGGATTGGGATGGGGATGGGGGTTGGAATTGGGACTGGGATTGGGATCTGGACTGCAATGGGGATGGGGATCGGGATCGGGATTGGGAATGGGATCGTGACTGGGATGGGGATTGGGATTGGATCCAGGCTGGGATCGGGACTGGGATCGGGATCAGGATTGGGATCAGGATGGGAATTGGGATTGGGATTGAGATTGGGATCGGGGTCTGGACTGCAATGGGGATAGGGATCAGGATCGGGAATGGGATCGTGACTGGGAATTGGGATTGGGATTGGATCCAGACTGGGATCGGGATCGAGACTGGGATCGGGACCGCTTCCTCTCACAGATCCCGGGGGCGAATCCCAGCCAAGCCCCCCCGGCCCAGTTTGGCCCCGGTTTGGGTGTCCCGGTTTGGGGTGCCCCGGTTTGGGGTGTCCCGGTTTGGGGTTCGTTCACTTTTTCTGGGCTCCACGTTGGGTTTGTCCCTGGTTTGGGGGCTCTGCTGAGATTTGTTCGCATTTTAGGGCGCCCTGTTGGGCCTCGTTTCATTTTATTTTCATTTACTTCCTTTTAATTCACTCCATTTAACTTTTTTTTTTTTAATTATAATTTCACCTTTCCTTAAGTCCAAAACCTTAATTTTGACTCCGAACCTTTTTTGCTTTTCCCTCCTTTCCCTCGGGGTGAAAATAAAAAAGGGGGAAAAGAGGAACAAGGAACTCAGGGCGGTGTTAAAGAAACTCAGGGCGAGGTTTTTCCTCCTGGTGCCGAGGGAACAAAAAGGCTCCGAGCGCCGCCCCGAGGCCGGAATTAATGGCGGGATTAATTATCGCTGGAATTGATTATTTATTAGTGGAATCATTGGTGGAATTATCGACGCGATTATTGGCGGAATAATTTATTTATTATTGGAATTATCGGTGGAATCATTGCTCTATTGACGGAATTTTGATGGAATTGTGACCATGGCCAGGACTGGTGTTTTTCTTGTATTTTATCGCATTTTCTTGCATTTTTCTTACATTATCCTGTATTTTATTGCAATTTTTTTTGGTATTTTCCTGTATTTTATTGTATTTTTCTGTATTTCCGGCCCCACAGGTTTCCATCCCGGCTCTTTCCACGGAAACGGAGCCGAGTTCTGGCCAAGTTTCTGCCTCCTCTGAACTTTTCAACTCGCCCCAAATTTGCCCTTTTCAACCCAGCCAGGGCTGAGTTTGAATTCCCTTCCCCCGGTGAATTATTTAATTCGCCCTGAGGACAAACCCCAGGTAAGAACTGGAATTTCTATCCATTAAATATTTGAAATATATTCAATTCATTCGATATATGTTAATGTTTATAGAGGAAAAGCAGTTTGTGGCCTGAGCCTGTTGGCTGGGGAAGTAGCGTCCTTATATTTATATACGTAAATATGAAAAAACTTCCCCAAATTCTCCTTTTTCCCCCTCAGAACTCTCTGCTTTTACTCTGCACAAACTTGCCCAAAATCTCCTTTTTTTCCCCCAGAACTCCCTGCAAAAAAACTTCACCAAGTTCTCCTTTTCCCCCTCAGAACTCCCCTGCAAAAACATCTCAAAATTCTCTTTTTTCCCCTCCAGAACTCTCTGCTTTTACTCTGCAAAATCTTCCCCAAAATCTCCTTTCCCCCCCCCCCCAGAATTCCCGGAAAAAACTCCCCCAAATTCTCCTTTTTTTCCCCCAAAACTCCCTTCATTTACTCCACAAAAACTTCCCAAAGTTCTCCATTTTTCCCTTTAGAACTCCCTGCAAAATTCCCCCCAAATTTTCCTTTTTCCCCCCAGAACTCCCTGCTCCAACCCTACCCCAACTCCTCCAATTTTCCACCTAACAAAAAGATTTAAAAATCCACTAAAACGCAAAGAAAATCCCCCGATAATTAAATTTTAATGAGAACCGCCGCTCAATCAGCCTCGTGCAGGAAACGAGCTCTCAAACGGCCGAGGCGGGGGAAGAATTTGGGGTTTTTTTCTCCTTTTTATGGCTGCGAAAATCGCTTTTTTCTCCCTTTTCAAGGCGTTTTACCGTTTCCCTCCGCGCTCTTTGCGAATCCCGCGGGGGGGAATCGTCCCCTCCATCATTTCCCCCCAAATCCGCGGGGTTTTTATTTCGGGTTTTTTTTTTTCATTATTTTCATTATTTTCATTCTTTCGGGGCCCTTTTGTGGAGCCTTTTGTGCCTTTTTGTTCCCCCGGCAACTGCGCCGCGCTCCAAGTTCAGCCCCACAAAATGGCTGCGAGGGCGGTTTTGGGGCTGGTTTGGTATTTTTTTTTATTATTTTTTAGGGGTTTTTGGGGTTTTTTCGGGGTTTTTTAGGGTTTGTAGGGTATTTTTTAGAAGTTTTTTAAGGGGTTGGGGGCTTTTTTAGGGTTTTATTCGGGTTTTGTAGGGTGGTTTGGGGGGGGTTTAGGTGGTTTTTAAGTTGTTTTGGGGGTTGTTTTTAGGATTTTTTAGGGAGTTGGGGGTTTTTTAGGGTTTATTAGGGTTTTATTAGGGGTTTTGGGGGCGGTTTAGGGTTTTTAGGGTCTTTTAAGGGTTGTTTTTTTGTGCGTGTTTTTTAGAGGCTTTTAAAGGCTTTTTAAAGGAGTTTTAGGGTTTTTTTAGAGGTTTTTTAGGGACTTTGGGCTTTTTTGGGGTATTATTAGGGGGTTCTTAGGGGTTTTATTCGGGTTTTATTCGGGTTGCATTCGGGTTGCATTCGGGTTGCATTCGGGGGTTTTTTGGGGTTGTATGAGGGATTTTAGGGGGGGTTTAGGGTTGTTTTAGGGGGTTTGGGAGTTTCTTTAGGGTTTTTTTAAGTTTTTTTAAGGCTCGAGGGGTTTTTCGGGCGTTTTTGGGTTTTCTCGAGGCTTTTTTGGGCTTTGCCCGCGGCCGGAGCGGCGCTGCCCGGTGGGTTCGGTGGTTCCGTCTTGTCGGGCTGGAGCTCGCAAACGCAGCGACGTCCAAGTGCCCGCTCCGCTGGGGACACCGACTGGGCCCTGGCCCCTGTCCCCTGTCCCCTCCCTGCCAGCCCCGACTGTCCCCTGTCCCCTCATTGCCAGCCTCGATTGTCCCCTCATTGCCAGCCCCGACTGTCCCCTCATTGCCAGCCCCGACTGTCCCCTGTCCCCTCACTGCGATCCCCGGTTGTCCCCTGTCCCCTCATTGCCAGCCCCGATCGTCCCCTCACTGCAGCCCCGATTGTCCCCTCTCTCTGCGGCTGCCATCCCCTCTTGTCCCCCTCTCTGGGTCCCCGTCCCTTCTCTGGGTCCGTGTCCCCTTTCCGTGTCCCCTTTCCGGGTCCGTGTCCCCTCTCTGGGTCCGTGTCCCCTTTCCGGGTCCGTGTCCCTTCTCTGGGTCCGTGCCCCTTCTCCCGGGACTTTGTCCCCACTCGGGACCGTGTCCCCACTCTGCGTCCCTGTCCCCTTTCCGGGTCCGTGTCCCTTCTCTGGGTCCCTGTCCCCTTTCCGTGTCCCCCTTCCGGGTCCGTGTCCCCTTTCCGTGTCCCCTTTCCGGATCCGTGTCCCCCTCTCTGGGTCCGTGCCCCTTCTCCCGGGACTTTGTCCCCACTCTCTGGACCGTGTCCGCTTTCCAGATCCGTGTCCCCTTTCCGGGTCCGTGTCCCCTTTCCGGGTCCCCTTTCCGGGTCCCCTTTCCGGGTCCGTGTCCCCTCTCTGGGTCCGTGTCCCCCTTCCGGGTCCGTGTCCCCTTTCCGTGTCCCCATTCCGGGTCCCCTTTCCGGGTCCCCTTTCTGGGTCCGTGTCCCCCTTCCGGGTCCGTGTCCCCTTTCCGGGTCCGTGTCCCCTTTCTGTGTCCCCTTTCCGGGTCCGTGTCCCCTTTCTGGGTCCGTGTCCCCCTTCCGGGTCCGTGTCCCTTCTCTGGGTCCGTGTCCCCTTTCCGGGTCCGTGTCCCTTCTTCCGGGACTTTGTCCCCTTTCCGTGTCCCCTTTCCGGGTCCCTGTCCCCTTTCCGGGTCCCCTTCCGGGTCCGGGTCCCCTTCCGGGTCCGTGTCCCTTCTCCCGGCACTTTGTCCCCACTCTCTGGACCGTGTCCCCTTCCCAGATCCACCCACGGATTCTTCTCCTGGGGCCGTGTCCCCCTCTCCGCGTCCATGTCCCCTCCCAGATCCGTGTCCCTTCTCCCGGGACTTTGTCCCCTCCTGGATCTGCGTCCCCCCTCCCCTCCCAGCGCCGTGTCCCCACCCGTGACCTTGTCCCCTTTCCCGGGACGTGGCTCCTCTTCATCCCCAGCTCCGTGTCCCTTTTCCGGGTCCGTGTCCCCTCTCTGGGTCCCTGTCCCCTCTCTGGGTCCGTGTCCCCTCTCTGGGTCTTTGTCCTCAGTCCCCGGACCCGATCCCCCTCCTAGAGCCGTGTCCCCACTCGGGACTGTCACTGCCCTTCATCCCCGGCCCGGTTCCCCCTTCTGGGCCCGGTTGTTTGTCCCGGTTGTTTGTCCCGGCTGTTTGTCCCTGAGTGCTGAGGAAGGGCTGCCAGCCCAACGTCCCCTCCTGTCCATGCTCGGCACCTCACCGGGACTGGAGCCACCGGTTCCCTGTCCCCAGCCCGGATCCGTGTCCCCTGACCCACCTCCGTGTCCCTAACCCCAGCTCGGTGTCCCCTACTCCAAACCCGTGTCCCCATCCCAGCTCTTTGTCCCTCACCCCATATCGGCGTCCCCCACCCCAAATCCGTGTCCCCCACCCCATATCGGTGTCCCCCACCCCATATCGGTGTCCTCATCTCCGTGTCCCCACCCCAGCTCTGTCCTCCCCCCCCCATATCATTGTCCCCCGCCCCAGCTCGGTGTCCCCAGCCCGGCTCAATGTCCCCATATCAGCGTCCCCACCCCAGCTCGGTGTCCCCCACCCCATATTGGTGTCCCCACCTCGGTGTCCCCACCTCGCTGTCCCCAGCCCTGCTCAATGCCCCCATATCAGTGTCCCCACCCCATATCGATGTCCCCTGCCCCATATCGATGTCCCCTACTCCATATTGGTGTCCCCACCCCATATCGTTGTCCTCAACCCCATATCGATGTCCCCCACCCCAGCCCGGTGTCCCCTTTGCCCGGCCCAGCCCAGCCCAGCCCAGCCCAGCCCGGCCCAGCCCAGCCCGGCCCAGCCCGGCCCAGCCCAGCCCAGCCCAGCCCAGCCCAGCCCGGCTCAGCCCAGCCCAGCCCAGCCCAGCCCGGCCCAGCCCAGCCCAGCCCAGCCCAGCCCAGCCCAGCCCAGCCCAGCCCGGCCCAGCCCAGCCCAGCCCGGCCCGGCCCGGCCCAGCCCAGCCCAGCCCGGCCCGGCCCGGCCCAGCCCAGCCCAGCCCAGCCCAGCCCAGCCCAGCCCAGCCCAGCCCAGCCCAGCCCAGCCCAGCCCACCCCACATGGGTGTCCCCAGCCCAGCCCGGCCCAGCCCAGCCCGGGTCCATTTCTTTGTTCCCCTGCGGCCCCGGGGTCCCTCCAGGCCCGCCCGGAGCCGTCGGGCGCCGATTTTGGCTCTGACGAGGCTGCGGCGCCTCTCAGAGGCTGAAACCCCGCAAACCCCGCGGGCCGGGCCCCCGAGCGCCTCCGCCCGTGGAAATCCATCCCATAAACACCCCAGGGAACCGATCTGGGGGCTTCGGGCGGCACAAAAGGGCTGCAGCAGCTCTCGGGTTTAATTATTCCGCTGGATAAAATGAGTTTATTAAACCCCCCCGGTCATTTTTATAGGGACGGGGCTGGGCAGCGAGTCCTGCCCAATTTTCCTATGGAAAAATCGGGATTTAGCTCTGGGGCTGTCGAATGTTTGCTCGCTCTGACTGGGAAATGACGGCTGCGAGCTGAAATCTTTAATTTCATCACCCCTAACTCCAAATTCATCATCTGCAGCATCCTCAGGGCGCCCAAGAAAAGGATTTTTTAGGTGGCCGCCACAGTCTGGCCACATCCTTCCTCCCGACGCGCTGCGCGTGGGAATAGATCGATTAAAAAATGAGGAAAAAATCACCCAAAAGCACCGAACAAAGCCCCAGGAGTGTAAAATTTCAGGGAGGAAGGCAGAGCCCCAACGCGCTGTGCGTGGGAATCGATTGATTAAAAAATAGGGGGAAAAAAACACCCAAAAGCACCGAACAAAGCCCCGGGAGTGTAAAATTTCAGGGAGGAAGACAGAGCCCCAACGCGCTGCGCGTGGGAATAGATTGATTAAAAATTGGGAAAAAATCACCCAAAAGCACCGAACAAAGCCCCAGGAGTGTAAAATTTCAGGGAGGAAGGCAGAGCCCGGCTTTGTGGGGATGAAATTCACGCCCTCCCCCTCCGGAGCTCGGGGTTTGTGTGTGAGCGCGCACGGAGCCCCAAATCCGCGATTTTCCCCGTTCCCAGCCCTCGTAAAAGCGAATTTCGCATGCTCCAGGCCGGGGCTAAGCGAGCCTGGGAATTGATCTCCCTGCCAGGTTTAAAGAATTCGGCTTTGATACCAAACCCAGCGCCTCGCCCGCCATCTGCTCCTACTTTTTGCGGCCGAGCCTGTTAGTTCTTTTTAAATTTTTTTTTAGTTTAAGCTGGGTTTTTTTACAATTTTCTTCCGCTGTCGCAAGAAAACCAAACCAAACAAACGCCCGGCTTGGCTGGGGGGTTAAACCCGCGGTTTAAAAGCGGCGGCTCTCGCCTATAAACAAACATTTATAGGAGGGGAGGAGAGGGGAAAGTCAAACAGCGTCAAAGGACCGGGAGTTTTAGGGCTCCCGGTGCCTCCCGGCCCGGGAAGCGGCCGCTGCCTCAAAGCCCTAAAACGGAAAAGGACAATCTGGGGCAGTTAATGATAAACCCGGGCCCAGAGCGGCCCCGGAGCTGCCCCGGAGCTGCCCGGCACCGTCTGGGGCCGCTGAGCCCGAG
The DNA here is from genome assembly GCA_039654755.1 of Calcarius lapponicus. NCBI lineage: Eukaryota > Metazoa > Chordata > Aves > Passeriformes > Fringillidae > Calcarius > Calcarius lapponicus. Next base: position 6,058,809 of record JBBFKN010000011.1, on the reverse strand, counting down.
CGCAGCCACCCGGGAGGGGCAGGGATGGGGATCGGCGCCCCAAAGCCGGGTTTGGGGTTTGGGGTTTGGGGTTTGGGGTTTGGGGCTCCTTTCCATGGAAAAACCGAGGGCAGAGATCGGGATCAGCCCCCCCAGAGCCGGGTTTGGAGGGGCAGAGATGGAGGTCGGTCCCCCCAGAGTCGGGTTTGGGGCTCCTTGCCCGGCCAAAAACGAGGGAAGGGATGGGGATCAGCCTCCCCAAAGCCGGGTTTGGGGTTTGGGGCTCCTTTCCATGGAAAAACCGAGGGCAGAGATGGGGGTCAGGCCCCCCAAAGCCGGGTTTGGGGCTCCTTCCCCCGGGAGGGGCAGAGATCGGGATCGTCCCCCCCAAAGCCGGGTTTGGAGGGGCAGGGATGGGGATCAGAGCCCCCAAAGCCGGGTTTGGGGTCTGGGGCTCCTTCCTCAGGGAAAGGAGAGGGCAGAGATCGGGATCGCCCCCCCCCCCCCCCCCCCCCAAAGCGGAATTTGGAGTTTGGGGCTCCTTCCCATAGAAAAACCGAGGACAGAGATCGGGATCAACCTCCTCAAAGCCGGGTTTGGAGGGGCAGAGATGGGGATCAGCCTCCCCAAAGCCGTGTTTGGGGTTTGGGGCTCCTTCCCATAGAAAAACGAAGGAAGAGATCGGAATCGGCCCCCCCAAAGCCGGGTTTGGCGGGGCAGAGATCGGGATCGTCCCCCCCAAAGCAGGTTTGGGGTTTGGGGCTCCTTTCCATGGAAAAACCGAGGGCAGAGATGGGGATCAGCCCCCCCAAAGCGGAATTTGGGGTTTGGGGCTCCTTCCCCCGGGAGGGGCAGAGATCGGGATCGTCCCCCCCAAAGCCGAGTTTGGAGGGGCAGGGATGGGGATCAGCCTCCCCAAAGCCGGGTTTGGAGTTTGGGGCTCCTTCCTCAGGGAAAGGCGAGTGCAGAGATCGGGATCAGCCTCCCCAAAGCCGGGTTTGGAGGGGCAGAGATGGGGATCGGTCCCCCCAAAGCGGAATTTGGGGTTTGGGGCTCCTTGCCCGGGCAAAGCCGAGGGTGAGGGGTGCAAAGATCGGGATCGTCCCCCCCCCCCAACGCCGGGTTTGGGGCTCCTTCCTCGGGGAAAGGCGAGGGCAGAGATCGGGACCAGCCCCCTCAAAGCGGAATTTGGGGCTCCGTCCCCCGGGAGGGGCAGAAATCGGGATCAGCCCCCCCAAAGCCGGGTTTGGGGTTTGGGGCTCCTTCCCATAGAAAAAACGAGGGCAGAGATGGGGATCGTCCCCCCCAAAGCAGGTTTGGGGTTTGGGGCTCCTTCCTCAGGAAAAACCGAGGGCAGAGATCGGGACCAGCCCCCTCAAAGTGGAATTTGGGGCTCCTTCCCCCGGGAGGGGCAGAAATCGGGATCAGCCTCCCCAAAGCCGGGTTTGGAGGGGCGGAGATGGGGATCGTCCCCCCCAAAGCGGAATTTGGGGCTCCTTTCCATGGAAAAGCCGAGGGCGGAGATGGGGATCAGGCCCCGCTGGGTTTTTGGCGTTTCCCGGATCAAGAACCCCCAAATTCGGAGCTTACCTGAGCACGGCGCGGGATTCTCCTCCGGCCGCGCAGCTCCGCGCTCGCCCACGAGGGAAAAGCTCGGCTTTAAATCCGCCTTTCCCCCCCCAAATCCCGCTCCTGCCAAAGCTCAGCCCGGCTGGGTTTCCCCCCCAACCCGCGACCGGGTTTAACTGGGAGGGGGAAGCGAGGGGAGCCCATCCCAAAGGAAGAAATTCCCTTTTAATTTCTTTTTTTTTGTATTTTTTTGGGAAATAATTCCAGCCCTGCTGCCGTACCTGTGCCTGCCCTGTCCCCTCCTGTCGCCACTTTTGTCACCGGCGCGGGACGTTCCCCCCCTTCCTCCCCGCCTTTGGGGCTTTTTTGGGGTTTCTTAGGAAATTTAGCCCAATTACACCCCAAAGCAGAGCCAGCGGAATCCCCTAAACGCGAGCTGGGTGAAGGGTTTGGGGTTCTTTTGGGTTTTTTGGGGGGGATTTTTGGGGTTTTTTTTTAGGGATATCTCAATTACACCGCGGGCACCCCAAAGCAGAGCCAGCAGAATCCCCTAAACGCGAGCTGGACGAAGCTTTTGGGGTTTTTTGGGTTTTTCTTTTGGAGGAGTATCCCGATTAAACCACCGGCACTCCAAAGCAGAGCCTAAACACGAGTTGGACAATGGTTATGGGATTTTTGGGGGGCTTTTAAGGGCTTTTTTTTGGTTTTTTTTGGAGGGGTATCCTGGTTACACCGCGGACACCCCAAAGCAGAGCCAGCAGAATTTGCTCAACGCGAGCTGGACGATGGATTTGTGGTTTTTGGGGCTTTTTTGTGGGTTTTTTTGAGGGGTATCCCAATTACACAGCAGGCGCCCCAAAGCAGAGCCAGCAGAATTTGCTCAACGCGAGCTGGATGATGGATTTGGGGTATTTTGGGGTTTTTTGAGGGGTATCCGGTCACACCCCACAGCAGAACCAGCAGAATTTGCTAACCGCGACTTGGACGCTGGTTTTGGGGTATTTTGGGGTTTTTTTGAGGGGGATCCCCGTCAGAACCGCAGGAATTCCCTGGAAGCCGAAGAGGGGAGGGAGGGGAACCGGCCCAGAACGGGGGTCCCGAACAACAAACCCGATTTTATTTTCATTTTCCCTTTCCCAAACTCACACACGCTCCAACAAACCCGATTTTATTTATTTCCCTTTTTTCCTTCCCAAACTCACGCACGCTCCCGCTTCCCAAGGGCTCGGATTATATGAACTGCCGAGGTTAAAAATCTCATTTAAAATCGGGGTTTTTTTAGGGTTTTTTTTCGCTTTTTTTTCCAGCCAGGGTAAACTTTGGGTCCTTGGAAAGCCGCCCGCGTGTGTGAGTTGTTTTTGCTTCTCCTCAGCCAAGGAATTCCCCCCTCCTCTCCCTCCTTCTCCCTCCTCTCCCTCCCTCCCGCAGCATTCAAACCCGACACAGGAAATGGCCAAGGTAGATCCTTTTAGGCCACAAAAAAAAACTTATTTCAGGCTTTTTTCCCCCAAATTTTAACCCTTCGGGCGGGAATTTCGCGTCCTGAGGAAGGGGAGCCCCCGGCTGAAGTTTCTCTCAGAGCGTTTCACACGCCTGAAGATATTCATAAATGACGGTGGGGTTTTAATTCTGTTTGCTGACCCTCAAAAGCCAAAAAAAAAAAACCAAAAATTTTTCTCGTTGTTGCGGTTATCGGCGTTATTATAATGATAATATTGGAATGTTTAATACGATTTAAAATAAACGCTTTGAGGTCAGGGATTTGTCTCCATAGACGCGAAGTTCACCCGCAGCTTTTATCCTCCCAAACCGGCCCAGGAAAAACCCTAAAATCGCTGAAATCCTGAGAAATGGCCCCAAAATCCGGCCCGGGCTGCGCTTCAGGGCAGGGGGAAAACACCAAATCTCCTCCGGAGCTCAGGAGGCGAAACCAGGCGGAAGAAGTCCCAGATTTAATTAAAAAAATAACCAAAAAAAACCCTTTAAAAGAGGTTTAAAGGCGTCTCCGGGAAGACCCAGCTGCAATTGCTCCTTCCTTAAGCCAAAACTTAGAAATCAGCGAAAGGCAAGGGCCGAAAATGGGAATATTTCAGGAATATTTTGTGGTTTTGGCAGCCGGGAGGTGCCGATCTGCCCGCCGGGAGGGGGTTTGGGAATTTCTGGGAATTTCTGGGCAAAATGTTCCTTCTGTGCAGAGCCGAGAAAGAACCGAGATCAGAGGAAGAGAATTGGGATCAGAGAAACAGAATTGAGGTCAGATAAAGAGAATTGAGATCAGAGGAAGAGAATTGGAATCAGAGAATTGAACTGAAATCAGAGAATTGAACTGAAATAAGAGCCCGGCCCCAGAAAATCCCGAATTTTCCCTCCCGGCCAAACCCGCCCTGCGCTGACTCAGCAAAGCCCCGCTCCGAATTTTATTTCTTATTATTTTATTTCATCCCATTTCTGCCTCGTTTCTCCCCGAAAATTCCGACTTTGGGGTTTCCCTGCTCCAGTTTTTGGGTTTGCTTTGCGAGCGGAGCTTTCTGATTTGGTTTGGGATGGGTTTGAAGGAAGGATCTCGAATCCAGGTCTCCAAGGCACAGAAACCTCGGGAGGAGCGAGAGCAAAGGGATTTTCCGGATTTCCTTGTCAGGTTTGGATTTTCCGTGCAGCAGGATTGGAATCCCCTCGGTTTCTGCTCCGGATCCTCCCAGGCTGGGATTTATTCCCTCTCACCCGCTGCCAGAGCGGCCTTATTTATAGGAGGCGCTCCGGGAGGCTTTTTTATTTTATTTTTATTATTATTATCATTTATTTTTGCCTTGCCGGGGATGTATTTATTACAGGTGAGCGCACGAACAGGTGTTCGCCTTCAATAATTCCGTTTTTCTCCTTTTTCAGCGCCGTTTATCCGTCAGCCGCGGAAACACCAGCGAGCTGCGACCTTAAATCTGAATTTTTTTATTATTTTTTTCTCCCCGGTTTGAAGATTTTCCCCCGAATCTCATGGTGGAACAGCCTGGTTTGGTTATTTCAATAATAATAATAGTAATAATAATAATAATTTCTGAGGGGTAATCAAGTGTGGCAGCGCTAGCCGCCCGCTCGTATTTCCCTCCCCCGAGCCCCTGGGCGGGTTGGAAACAGAAATAAAATGAAAATTATTTATTTTATACATCAGAGAGAAAGGCGGGAAGTTGGGAAATTCAGGGATTCGCCCCCGAGGGTTTGGGGTTAATTATCAATTATTAATTAATTGTTATTTCGGAATAATCGCGGGAAGGAGAGGGGACCTGGTGGCTCGCTCAGCTGGGGGCGTTCCAGCTCGGCTGGGCCCCGAAGTGGCCCCAAAATGTCCCCAAAGTGTCCCCAAAGTGTCCCCAGAGTGTCCCCGGAATGTCCCCAGAGTGTCCTCAAAGATTCCCCAAAGTGTCCCCAAAGTGTCCCCAAATTGTCCCTAAAGTGTCCCCAAAATGGCCCCAAAGTGTCCCCGGAATGTCCCCAGAGTGTCCCCAAAGTGTCCCCAGTGTCCCCAAAGCCCCCAAAGTGTCCTCACAGTGTCCCCAAATTGTTTGCAGTGTCCCCAAAATGTCCCCAAAGTGTCCCCAAAGTGTCCCCAAAGTGTACCCAGAATGTCCCCAGTGTCCCCACTGTGTCCCCCAAATTGTTCCCAAAGTGTCACCAAATTGTCCCCCAAAGTGTCCCCAAACTGTCCCCAAAATGTCCCCACAGTGCCCCAAAAGTCTCCCCAGTGTCCCCAAATTGTCCCCACAGTGTCCCCACAGTGTCCCCACAGTGTCCCCAAAGTGTCCCCAATGTCCCTAAATTGTTCCCAAAGTGTCACCAAACCGTCTCCAAAATGTGCCCCCAGAATGTGTCCAGTGTCCCCCACAGTGTCCCCCAATTGTCCCAGTGTCCCCAAATTGTTCTGAAAGTGTCCCCAAAATGTCCCCACAGTGTCCCCAAATTGTCCCAGAGTGTCACCAAACTGTCCCCAAATTGTTCTGAAAGTGTCCCCAAAATGTCCCCACAGTGTCCCCAAATTGTCCCAGAGTGTCACCAAACTGTCCCCAAATTGTCCCCAAAGTGTCCCCCGAATGTCCCCACAGTGTCCCCACAGTGTCCCCCACAGTGTCCCCACAGTGTCCCCAAATTGTCCCCACAGTGTTCCCACTGTGCCCCCAAATGTCCCCAGTGTCCCAAAATTGTTCCCAAAGTGTCCCCAGTGTCACCAAACTGTCCCCAAAATGTCCCCACAGTGTCCCCAAAATGTCCCCACAGTGTCCCCAAATTGTCCCAGAGTGTCCCCAGTGTCCCCAAAGTCTCTCCAAACTGTTCCCAAAATGTCCCCACAGCGTCCCCAATTTGTCCCCAGAATGTCCCCACAGTGTCCCCACAGTGTCCCCAGTGTCCCCAAAGTGTCCCCAATGTCCCCAAAATGTCCCCAAAGTGTCCCCACAGCGTCCCCCCGGCTCTGCCCGCGGCCGGAGCTGCCCAGGCTGCGATTGAACCCCAAATTTCCGGATTTGTTTCGGTTTTTACCAAACGAGCCCCGAAATCGCCTCTTTTGGAGCAAATCGGGGCGGGGGGAAAGCTCAGCTTCGGGTGGGGGGGGGGCTTTTCATCACCTTCATCACCATCATCACCTTCATCACCATCATCACCATCATCACCTTCATCATCATCACCATCGCCACCCCTGCAGCACCGAAACACCTCAGCCCGCTCCGAGCGGCTGCGGAAGGCGAAAATGCGAATTTCCCCCTCATTTTAGCGCCTGGAAAATGAAAATTTCTGCCATTTATCCTGGCTGGAAATGGTGAAAATGCGAATTTCCCCTCATTTTAGCGCCTGTGCCGCTCATTCCGGGCCTGGAAATGAAAATTTCTGTGATTCATCCTGGCGGAAAATCTCCCGGCTGTGGGGTGACGAGGGGAAGGGAATAAAGGAGGAAAATTGAGCCCAAATCGAGGAAAATCGCTTTAAAAACAAAATTATTTTCATTTTATTTTCCCCGGGGTCATGGGCAGCACCTTTCCCCTTCAAGGAGGGCCGCAGGACCGCTGGGAATAAATGGATTTATCCTCAAGGTTTGGGGAGCGCGGGGAAGTAAAACAAAACCACCCCGAAATCTCAGATTTTGGTGGGAAAACGTGGATAAAAGATGAGGCAAATTGAGCCCGATTGTCGTGGCCCAAATCGGGAAAATCGCTTCTTAAAATATTTTATTTTATTTTATTTCTCTTCCCAGCACCTTTCCCTTCACCCAACATTTACGAGGCCGCAGAACCCCTGGAAATAAATCGATTTATCCTCCGGGTTTGGGAGCACCGAGGGACCAAACACACCCTGAAATCTCCGGGTTTGGGGGAAAATAAATAAAGAGAAGCAAATCGAGCCCGACTGTTACAGCCCCGAATCCAGGAAAATCACTTTTTCATTTATTTCTTGTTTTATTTTCTTTCCCCTGGATCATGGGCAGCACCTTTCACTTCACCCAACATTTACGAGGCCGCAGAACCCGAGGAAATAAATCGATTTATTCAGGATTTAGGAGCACTGGGGAGTTCAAAACCGCCCCGAAATTCCAGATTTTGGGGGGGAAAATGGCAAAATAAATGAGCGGGGGTGGCTTTGGCCACCGGGTCCCTTTTTTCCCCCCTTTTTCCCCCTTTTTTCCCCTTTTTTCTCTCTTCCCCGGGCAATAAACCCGCGGCTATAAAAACCAAAGCCAATGTGAGTTTTATGAAACTCTGGCAGCATCTCGAGTTTGGGGCATTCCGGAACAAAGCTCTGCCTTTTACTGGCCTCGTAAACTTCGGGCAGAGCTTCTGAATTTCGGGAATTCCCCCGCCTTTTGTCCGGCCCCCGGCCAGATTCCCAAATTTTCCAGTCATTTCTGAGAAAACCCCGCAGCGCCGAGCCCGAGGAACGCTTTCCATTGAAATACTGGAAATGTTTATTTCTGGAAATATTTGATTATTGGTTTTCGGCGTGTTGAGCATCCTTCGTCCCGCGCCGGACAGTTCATTCTTTATAATTATTTCTAATTATTTCTATCGCGCTCCGGGGCGCGGTTTTGCTGCCCAAAACTGGGAATTTTTGCGGGTTTTGGTGCCGATGTGTGACCAGAAGGAAATAGCGGCCGGGACGGGGGGGTGGGGGCTGTTTGGGTTTATTCCCATTTTGATTGTGTTTATTCCCTTTTCCTATTCTGTTTATTCCCTTCTTCTATTCTGTTTATTCCCTTTTTCTATTCTGTTTATTCCCTTTTTCTATTCTGTTTATTCCCTTTTTCATTTTCTTTCCCCCCCTGTGGTTCTGAGGAGCCCGAGCGGTGAAGAAGAAATGAAGGAATGAAGGAGAAAATGAAGGAACGAAGAAAGGAAGAAATAGAAACGAAATGAAGAAATGAACGAAGAAACGGCTTTTATCTCTATTCCCCCGCGCTCCCTATTCAAGGCATCAGCATCTCCCTTCAACAGCACCGCAACAAAAAGAAATAAATAAAAAAATAAATAAATTCAAACCCCCCAAATCCCACCCCTCCTTCCCGACCCCTCCCCGCCTCATCCCGGCAGCAAAACCCGCGCGGGGTGGGGAGGAGGAAAAAGCGGAAATTTCCAAAGATCGGCCTCGGCGCTTTGCATTCTTTCTTTATTTAATTATTTATTTTATTTATTTCATTTTTTTTCCTTTCCTGACGTTCGGCGGCGCAGCCCCGGAGCGCTCCGGGCTGGGAAGGAGCGCGCGGGCGGATGACAGCGGCGCGCAGCCCCCGGGCGCGGGTGATTTACGCGCTGCCGACGCTTTATCAGGCTCAGGGAGAAAACTTTGACCAATCAGTGCGGCGGCGGCGCGGCTCGGCAGCCCCGCTGCACTTCCCGGGCCGGGAACTTGGGCAAAGAGCGCAAATCCGGGGCTGCCCGCTCTCCTTCCGCACGCAGATCCTGTCGTTTTGATTCTTTTATCATTTTATTTCATTTTTTAAATTTTTTTCAATATATTTTTAAATTTTTTCATTATTTTATGGTTTGTTTCTTTTAATTTGATGGGTTTTTTATGTTAGGGTTTGTTTCCTTTTAATTCTAGGGTCTGGGGTTGTTTTAAGTTTAGGGTCTTTTTTGAAATTTGAGGGTCCGTTTTCTTTCAAGTTTAGGGTTTATTGTTTAATTTTAGGGTCTATTTTTAAATTTGATTCTTTCTTTTCTTTCAATGTTATGCTCTTTTCATTGTGTGCTCTCTTCTCTTATAATTGTATGCTTTCCTCTCTTTTAGTGTTATGCTTTCCTCTCTTTTAATGTTATGCTTCCTTCTCTTTTAATGTTATGCTTCCTTCTCTTTTCATTTCGTGCTTCCTTCTCTTTTCATCTCATGCTTCCTTTTCTTTTCCTTTTAGCCTTTGCTTTCTTTTCAATTTAGGAGCTTTCCTTTTGATTTGAACGGGTTTTTAGATATATATATATTTCATTTTAAGGGGTTTTTTTGGGTTTTTTTTCCCCATTTTAAATTTTTTCCCCCCAAGCACCGCCCCGTACGATGCCTCACAATGTCCATCTCGGGCACCCTCAGCAATTACTATGTCGACTCCATCATAAGCCACGAGAGCGACGATTCCCCCTCCCCTAAATTCGCCCCGGCTCCGTTCTCGGCCCCCCGAGCCCCGGGCGAGCCGCTGGAGTTCCCCTCGTGCAGCTTCCAGCCCAAAGCGGCCCCGTTCGGCCCCTCCTGGGCCCCGCTCGCCTCCCCCGCCGCCTTCCCCGCCTTCCTCCCGCAGCCCTGGCTGGAGCCGGGCTCCGCTAAACCCGACCCCGCGCTAGGCCGGGCTTTGGACGGGCCCAAGGGCGGCTTCGCCTTGGAGCAGCCCCGAGACGCGCTGGGCATCGGCCCCGAGCCGCGGCGAGGCGGATTCGAGGATCGTAAAGGCGGCGAAGGGAGCGAGGACAAAGACGGGCGAGATCAAAGTAAGTGATAAAAGTGAGGAAGCGGCGCAATAAAAATAAAAATAAAAAGGGGAAAGGGTGGGGGGGAAAAGGGGGGGGGGGAAAGTTGAAAATCGGGGCTGGGGAGGGGAGGGGAAGGGGAGGGGAGGGGCGGGAGGGGAGCGGAGGTGAGGAAATGGGAATAAAATGGGAATTTGGGGCCGCCCGCGGAGCGAGTGCGGAGCGGAGAGAGCGCGGGAGGGACCGGGGAGCCCGGCGGCGGCAAAACGCAGGAAAACGGCAGGAAAATGCAGCAAAACGGCAGGAAAATGCAGGAAAACGCAGCAAAACGGCAGCAAAATGCAGCAAAACGGCAGGAAAATGCAGGAAAACGCAGGAAAACGGCAGGAAAGTGCAGGAAAATTGAGGAAAACGGGAAGAAATTAGGCGGTGGCCGGCGGAAATGCCGCGGGGGTGGAGAGAGAGAGAGGAAAGGGGGGAAAAGGGGGAAAAAGAAAGAAATGGAAGGGGAAGAGTTCGCCGGGGGAAGCGCGGAAACGCCGCGGGGTGGAAAGGAAGGGGAAAGAGGGGAAATGGGAAAAAAGGAAAAATTGGCCGGAGAAAGTTCACGGGGGAAAGCGCGGAAACACCGCGGGGGCGGAGAGAGAGCGAGGGAAGAGGAAAAATGGGGAAAAAAGGAAAATTCTCCAGGGAAAAGCTGATGGAGGGAAGCGCGGAAACTCCGCAGGAGAGAGAGAAAAGGGGGGAAAATAAAAAGGGAAAATCTCCAGGAAAAAGTTCAGCGCGGAGCAGCGCGGAAAGCGAAAGAGAAAAAAGGGGGAAAAAAGGGGGAATAAAGGGGAAAAACGGCCGGGGAAATGTTCCCGGCGGAGGTTCCGCGCTGCCTCCCGGCCGCGGAGTTAATTTGCGCCGTTAATTGTTCCTTTATTAACGGGTAGGAATATTTCAGAGCCGCGCTCCTTTCCCTGCTTTAAAAACAAAAACAAACCCAAAATACAACCGGAGAAGGAAGGAGGGGGTGTTGGAGTTAATTAGCTTTTATATCAGCTTTTATATCGCTTTTATATCGCTTTTATATCGCTTTTATATCAGCTTTTATATCTGTTTTATATCGGTTTTATATCAGCTTTTATTCGTAATTTAGCCAGGCTGGGGAGACGCTTCAACTCCAGTTCGGGCGCCTTTTTGCCGCTTGAAATATGTATTGAAAATAATCCTAATCATCGGCCCGGGGGGTGGTTAATGCTGTTAATATTATTAGTAATATTATTTTTAATGCTAATATTGGGCCTGGAGGGAGGGAGCAGCGGCGTTGCCACCTGGGTCCGCTCCAAGGTGACCCCGGAGTGGTTTTACCCTCCCGGGAATGATTTTTCCATCAAAAACGCGGATTTTTTCCATCAAAACCCGATCTTTTCCCTTAAAATACCCCGATTTTTCCCCCTTTAAATGAACTTTTTTCCCATTAAAACCACGGGATTTTCTCTTCTCCCCCCTCGCCATTTCCTCCCGCGCTCTCGCAGGGCGCTCTGGTGGCGCTTTGCTTTTATTTTAATTTACTTTTAATTTATTTTCCTTTTCCCCTCTCATTGAACCCGCCAGAAGAAAAGTCCTTTTCTATTGCGCTGGGCAGGGATCCAGAACAAACTCGAGACGGGCGCGGAACGACGGGGCCAAACAAAACACCCGAAAATGGAACATTTTGTCCCAAAATAATCGCCGCTCAAGCCGCCAGCGTGGGCGCGCTCTGCTTCCCGTGCGGTTGTTTTTAACTTCCAATAATAATTAAATCTCGTGCTGGCGTTCCGGGGCTGTTTTGCAGCCAGTCCTGATTCCGATTTTCCCGATTTCCCCTTTTTTTGTTGTTTCTCCCTAATGAATCCCTGCCTGGAAGCTGTTCGTTTATTTTGCTGGATTTTAAAGGAAATAAAATTAAAATAAAAGAGGTGCCAGGACCTCTCTCCATTCTCTTTCCTGTCCGAGCGGCGAAGAAATAAAAAAATCAATTTTAATGACCCCAAAATGCCCCAAAGCCGCCGGTCTGGAGCGCAGCCATTAAAGGATTAACAATATCAATTATTAACAGCTTTCCTCCTCTTTAATTATTAATTCTGCATATTAGACCGAGTCCATTGCGGGGAGGAAACAGCCCTGCGAAACTCGGAAGGGGCGGGAAGATCCAGGGGTTGATATTTTATATTATTTTAATGGAAATATTCAATATATTGAGTTTTTGGAGGGTCCCGAGGCGCGTTTGGGGGTGTTTGTGGTGTTTCCGAGCGGGATTTTGGCAGAAAAAAGGGAATCAAAGAGGAATTTGTGCCTTGGCCAGAGCCCCGCGCGTTCCTCCCTCCCCGTTGCCGGTGTTTGCACGTGATTAGCGAAAATCCCAATATTTACCCTCAAACCGCTTCACTTGCGGGTGCGATTTTCGCCACCTCGGCCGCCGCCAGCCGGGGCGGGTTCTGCTCCCAAAATTTCGTGTGTCCCTCCCCTCCCTCCATGGGAAAAATCCCCGAATATCCCCCCAAAAATTTTAATTTTTATTCCACCATTCCCACACAGCTTCTCCCGCCCGCGAGCGTGACGGGCCGGCTTGTATTTATTTCTAATTTTAATCAATTTATTTTATTTTATTTCTTTATTTTTAACATTATTTACTTATTCCCTTACACGTCTTCATGTTAGATTTTATTTCTTGTATAAATTCATCCAAAACCCCCAGAAATTCACCCGAAAACCCCGGGGAAATGAACCCAAAACCTGGAGAAATGAACCCAAAAACCTCGGGGTGCAGCCCAATCCCACAGAAATTCACCCCCAAAACCTCGAGGTGCACCCAAATCCCACAGAAATTCACCCCAAAAACCTCGGGGTGCAGCCCAATCCCAGAGAAATTCACCCCCAAAACCTCGGGGTGCACCCAAATCCCACAGAAATTCACCCAAAACCCGCAGAAATTCACCCAAAGACCTCTGCGGTGGGACCCCAAACACCTCGGGGATGTGCCCGAATCCCCCAGGAATGAACCCAAAACCCTCGGGGTGCACCCAAAACCCGCAGAACTTCCCCCAGACCTCACAAAAATCCACCCAAAACTCCCCGGGATGCGCCCAAAACCCTCAGGAATTCACCCAAAAGCTGCAGAAACGAACCCAAAAACCTCGGGGTGCACCCAAATCCCACAGAAATTCACCCCAAACCCGCAGAAATTCCCCCAGAAACCTCGGGGTTCACCCCAGATTTGCCCAACTCCCTTGGCCCCAGTCCCAGCTCCTCTGGGAGGTTTTTTGGGGGTTTTTTTCCGTTTTTTGGGGTTTGGTTTAGCTCCGTTTGTTTTTAGTTTTGGTTTTGATGTTTTGGTTTTGCTGCTTTGTTTGCTTGGTTTGTGTGGTTTTTGTTGGCACGGGTTTAGTTTTGGCTTTGGCTTTGTTTTTTTGGTTGGTTGGGTTTTGGGTTTGGTTTGGGTTGGGTTGCTTGGTTTGGTTTGGCTGGGTTTGGTTGGTTTGGTTTGGTTGGGTTTGGTTTGGTTTGGTATGGTTGGTTGGGTTGGGTTGGGTTGGGTTTGGTTGGGTTGGGTTTGGTTGGGTTTGGCTGGTTTGGTTTGGATTGCGTTGGGTTTGGGTTGGTTTGGGTTTGGTTTGGTTTGGGTTGGTTTGGTTTGATTGGGTTGGTTTAGGTGGGTTGGGTTGGTTTGTTTGGTTTAGTTGGGTTTGGTTGGTTTGGGTTGGTTTGGTTGGTTTGGGTTGGTTTGGTTGGGTTGGGTTTGGCTGGTTTGGCTTGGTTTGGCTTGGTTTGGTTTGGGTTGGTTTAGGTGGGTTGGGTTCAGTTTGTTTGGTTTGGGTTGGTTTGGTTGGTTTGGTTGGTTTAGGTGGGTTGGGTTCAGTTTGTTTGGGTTGGATTTGGCTGGTTTGGGTTGGTTTGGCTTGGTTTGGGTTGGTTTGGTTGGGTTGGTTTGGGTTTGTTTGGTTTAGTTGGGTTTGGTTGGTTTGGGTTGGTTTGGGTTGGTTTGGTTGGGTTGGTTTAGGTGGGTTGGGTTCGGTTTGTTTGGTTTGGGTTTGGTTTAGTTGGGTTGGGTTGGTTTGGGTTGGTTTAGTTGGGTTGGGTTGGTTTGGGTTGGTTTTAGGTGGGTTGGTTTGGGTTTGGTTTGTTTGGTTTGTTTGGTTGGTTTGGGTTGGTTCAATTTGGTTTGGGTTGGTTTGCTTTGGTTGGGTTGTGTTGGTTTCCTTTCGTTTGTTTTGTTTTTTGTTTCATTTCATTTCATTTAATCTTCTTTGATTTCATTCCATTGTCCCCCCAACACCCCCACACCCCCCCTTAACAAAACCCAAAAAAAACCCACAAAACCCCACTAAAACTCCAATTTCTCCCCTTTTTTCCTTGAAACCTCCCCTTTTCCAGCCAACCCCGCCGCCAGCTGGCTGCAGGCGCGCTCCTCGCGCAAGAAGCGCTGCCCGTACAGCAAATTCCAGACGCTGGAGCTGGAGAAGGAGTTCCTGTTCAACATGTACCTGAGCCGCGAGCGGCGGCACGAGGTGGCGCGGCTGCTCAACCTCAGCGAGCGCCAGGTCAAGATCTGGTTCCAGAACCGCCGCATGAAGATGAAGAAGATGAACAAGGAGCAGGGCAAGGAGTGACGGCGCGGGCGGCGCCCCCGAAACTCAGCGCTTTCCTCCAAACTGCCCCAAAAGCGGCGCCGGATCCTCCCTCAGTCTGTTGTTCCAGCTGAAATTTGGGTTATTTCCATTTTTAAATCTCTTGAGGACAACGGAGGAGAAAGGAGCCCAAAGAGCCGCTCCTTTCGGGGCAAGGAGCGAGAGAACACAGGGGCAGCGCCCCCAAATCTCAGAGTTTTCCTCCAAACCGCCCCAAAAGCAGCGCCGGATCCTTCCCCCGTCTGTTGTTCCAGCTGAAATTTGGGTTATTTCCATTTTTAAACCTCTTGAGGAGAACGGAGGCGAAAGGAGCCCAAAGCGCGGCTCCCTTCAGGGGTAAGGAGTGACAGGAGAGGCAGCGGCCCCAAAACTCAGCGTTTTTCACCAAACTGTCCCAAAAGCGGCCCTGGATCCTCCCCCTGCGCTGTTCCGGCTGAAATTCTGATTATTTTCCTCTTTAAAAATCTCTTTTCGCCAAGCGCGGCTCCTTTTTGGGGGGCAAGGAGTGACAGGAGAGGCAGCGCCCTCAAAATTCAGCGTTTTTCTCCAAAAGCAGCGCTGGATCCTCCCCCGGTCCATTTCCAGATGAAATTCTGGTTCTTTTCCTCTTTCAAAATCCCTTTTCGTCTTTTGGAGCGGCTCAGCCCGAACCGCGGCTCCTCTTGGGGGAAAGGAGTGAGAGGAGAAAGCGGCGGCGGCCCCAAATCTCAGAGTTTTCCTCCAAACTGCCCCAAAAGCGGCGCCGGATCCTTCCCCGTCTGCTGTTCCAGCTGAAATTTGGGATATTTCCATTTTTTAAACCTCTTGCGGAGAACGGAGGCGAAAGGAGCCCAAAGCGCGGCTCCTTTTGGGGGAAAGGAGTGAGAGGAGAAAGCGGCGGCGGCCCCGAATCTCGGGTTTTTTCCTCCGAACTGCCCCAAAAGCGGCGCTGGATCCTCCCCCCACAGCCGTTCCAGCTGAAATTTGGGTTCTTTCCGTTTTTCAAAATCTCTTCTCCTCTGGAGGGGACTCAGCCCAAAGCGCGGCTCCTTTAGGGGGAAAGGAGCGAGAGAACTGCGAGGCAGCGCCCCCAAATCTCGGAGTCTTTCCCCAAAAGCGGCGCTGGATCCTCCCTCAGCCCCAGCTCCGCTGAAATGTTGAATATTTGAAATATTTCAATCTCTTTTCGCCTCCTGGAGGTAACTCAGCCCCAAGCGGGGCGAGGAGTGAGAGAGGCAAAAGAGGAGAAAGTGGCGGCGGCCCCAAATCTCAGAGTTTTCCTCCAAACTGCCCCAAAAGCGGCGCCGGATCCTCCCCCGTCTGCTGTTCCAGCTGAAATTTGGGATATTTCCATTTTTTAAACCTCTTGCGGAGAACGGAGGCGAAAGGAGCCCAAAGCGCGGCTCCTTTTGGGGGAAAGGAGTGACAGGAGAGGCAGCGCCCCCAAAACTCAGCGCTTTTCTCCAAACTGCCCCAAAAGCGGCCCTGGATCCTCCTCCGCGCTGTTCCAGCCGAAATTCTGCTTCTTCTCCTCTTTAAAAAAATCTGTTTTCCGCCCAAAACTCAGCTCCTTTTGGGGCGAGGAGAGGCGGGAGACAGAGGCGGCGGCCCCAAATCTCAGACTTTTCCTCCAAACTGCCCCAAAAGCGCCGCGGGATCCTCCCCCCAGCCCCAGCTCCGCTGTTCCGGCTGGAATTTGGGTTATTTTCATTTTTTTAACCCCTTTTTCTTCTTCCGGTGCGACTCAGCCCAAAGCGTGGCTCCTTTTTTGGGGCGAGGATTGAGAAAGGCAGAGCCCCCAAATCTCAGCCCCCAAATCTCAGCCCCCAAATCTCAGCGTTTTCCTCGAAACCGCCCCAAAAGCAGCGCTGGATCCTTCCCTCAGTCCCAGCTCCGCTGTTCTGGATGAAATTTTGGTTCTTTTAAATCTTTAAATCTCTTTTCTTCTTCTGGTGCAATTCAACCCAAAGCTCGGCTCCTTTTTTGGGGCTCGTTTCCCTTCCCTTGTTTCATTTTTGGGTTAATTTCCCTCCCCTTGTTTCATTTTTGGGGTTCGTTTCCCTTCCCTTGTTTCATTTTTGGGTTAATTTCCCTCCCCTTGTTTCATTTTTGGGTTAATTTCCCTCCCCTTGTTTCCTTTTTGGGGTTCGTTTCCCTTCCCTTGTTTCATTTTTGGGTTGATTTCCCTTCCCTCGTTTCTTTTTGGGGTTCGTTTCCCTTCCCTTGTTTCTTTTTGGGGTTCGTTTCCCTTCCCTTGTTTCTTTTTGGGATTCCTTTCTTTTCCCTTCTTTCCTTTTTGCCTTTTCTCACCCCCTTTTTCCCCCCCTCCTCAGGGTCGGACGAACTTTTTCCCCTTTTTTAATTTCATTTTTCCCCCGAAAACTCAAAGTAAACCCCAACCCTGCCCCCCTCAAACCTCACCGTCATTTCCTCCAGGCCCGCACGAAGATTTTGGGGTTTTTCCCCCCAAAATCCCCCACCCCAAAGCCTCCCAGCCGCTCTGGAGGCGGCCACGCACCCAGACGCTTTAATTAAAACTGCAAGACAGACACGTTCATTAAGGCTCGCCTTTAATTACAGCCAACAAATCATTTACCAGCCCCGGACAGCCCCGCTTTGGGGTCCCCCCCTTTTCATTTTTCCCTTTTTGTTTCGCTTTTTGCCGCGCGGAATTCCCATGATTGGAATTTGGATCCCGGCCGCGCTTTTGGAGGAAATCGGGACTTGGAGGAAAAGTTGCTTTTTTGGGGCAGAAGCGCCTGGATTTGGGTGTTTTGTGCTGGGAAGGAGAAAAATAAAAGAGGGAGAGAAAGGAGGGGGGAGCGTGGGGCACCCCCCGAGCCGCCGTGTAAATTATTGAGGAGAAAAAGAAAAGGGGCGGAAGAACCCCCGCCAACTTTTTAGAGAGGGGGGGAAAACGGGATTTTCTAGGTTAAAAATTAAAAAAAAAGAAAAAAAAGGAAAAGAAAACCCAAAAAATGGAAAATAAACTACCTTAGTGGAGCTTTCAGGGAGGGCCCGGTCGTTGGTAGCGCTCGATATTTATAATTTATTGAGGAATTTTGGACTTTTTGGTTGTTCTTTTTTTGTTTTCCTGGAGCTGCTGCAGAGATCAAAGCGCCAACCCCAGCCCGGCTTCTTGTTTTGCTTTTTTTGGGGGGGAATTCTTATTTTTCAATACTTGAACCGGCCGCGCCGGGCTCGGGGCGGCCCCGAGGGGATTTTTGGGCGGATTTCCCGAGGTTTCCCCATCCTCATCCTCAGCGCGGATCCAGGGCGGGGTTTGGGGTTTTTTTGGTCTTTTTTGGGGTGAATTTGGGGTTCTGGGAGGGATGGGGAGGGCAAGGGGGGGGTTTAGTTCAGCTCGGTTCCGTGTGGCTGTTCGTGACCCGTGTTCGTGCTCGTGTTTCTGTCAGTGCTGTGTGGCTTTGAATTCCTATTTTAAAATAATTTTTTTAAATTTTAAATCAGTTTTTTGAAGAGTTCTGCCGTTGGTAGTGGCTGGAAAACAAAAACAGAAAAAAAAATCGAAATAAACTTCTCCAGTTGGCTCCGTGCGCGGAATTTGGACTCGGAGGCTTCCGAGGGGCTCCGGGATGGGGAGAGGGGCTGAAAAAAAGCCCAGAAAAGTCAAATTTTCCCTGCGCTTTATCAGGAGGAACCAGCGCGAATCTGTTTCCAGACTCCTCCAGGGAAAGTTTTATCAGCGGGGCCGGGGCCGCTCTGGGCAGCAGCGATAGCGAAACTCCCCGGATTCGCAGTTTTGGGAAACTTCTCCTGCTTATTTTCTGGTTTTTGTGGGTTTTTTATTTCTATTTTTCCTTCCCCTCCCTCCGCCACCCCGAGATAAAACCCGAGGAGCTGCGCTGAAATTTCCGCCGCTCCAAACCCTCTCAAAAAGGGTTAAAAAACCCCAAAAAAACTCAAATTATCTCTCTCCCCTCGACGAGAAACCAGAGCTGAAGGGTTTGGAGAGAATTCCACAGAAATTCGTTCGGGTTTTGGGGTTTAGATTTGGGGTTTTTCTGGTGCAAAACTTTCCAGCCCCACGTTTAACCCTTCTGCTGCCGGGGGGAGTTCAGCGCCGCCCAACTTCGCTCTGGGTTTTAAAATCCAAAAAAAATTTCAATTTTTGAGGCGTTTCGAGCTGCAGGAAGGTTTCTCTAAATCCCGGTTGATTTCTTTTTTAAAAAGGCGATGAAATGAATGAAAACGGGGTGGGAGACGATGTTTGAATGTTCCAGGCCGGTTCGGTTCCCCCGTCGTCTCCAACGGAGCCCGGATTTGCCCAAATCCTCTTTATTTTCACTTCCAGACGCGTTTTCCGCCAGTTCCTCGAATTTTCGCCACCCCATCGGCCACGGGGATTTAGGAACGGCTTTTTCCTCGCTTTCCTTAGAGTTGTGCTAAAGAGCAGATATTTTTAAGAGGACGACGATGAGGTTCTTTGAGAATAGAATGGAAGATGTTAGCTGATTTTATTAGGAAATACTCTTTGAAAAAAAAGAAAAAAAATTGAGAAAATGTTGAAAATTTTGTTTTCTTGTAGCATCAGCCCGGATGTATTTTCCAGAGATGTTTTAACGCTCCAGAATAAAAATGGATTTTAGAACAACGAGCGGCGCTCTGTCTTTGTGTTCCTCACCCCCAATCCCGGAATTATTGGTTTTTCCTCCCTTTTTTGGGGGTTCAGGTTGCCAAAAATCAGCCCAGGAGAAGTGGAAATAATCCCAAAACCATTCGGCTCGGGAGCAGCAAGTGTTCGCTGGGTCCCGCCCAAACTCGCTGCTCTCCCGAACGCTTCCAAATCAAAATTATTGATTTAAAATTACGGATTTCATTTGAAATCCTGGCGCCCGAGGCTGGGGCTGCCTTTCCCCCCCTTGTTCGCGGGTTTATTTCTCATTTTTTTGAGCTTTCTTCTCTTTCTTTCCCCGCCCCAGCCTGAGTGGAAAAGGCTCCGTGTGGATTTTCTGCCTTCATCCCCCTCTCGCCCAAGGAAAAACTTTCCCAGAAAGATGAAAAAGCCCTTAAAAAGCCAGAAAAACCACACGAAACCCCCCAAAAAACCCCAAAACCCCCCCAAAAACCCAGCAGGGAAACCCCGCCCGGCGTCACCTCGGCTTTGACGCGCGGTTCCTTTTCCAGGAGCGATTCCTGCGATTCCCTCCCGAAATTCCTTTGACCTTTCATCGCTCACGAAGCCCCGCGAGTGCCCCGAAAAGGGTTTTATATTTAAAATGAAATAAAATAAAATAACAACAATTGAAAAGCGCCGAAACAAGCCCCGAGTCCCGCTGACCCCGCAGGGAACAGGTAGCGAGGAACAGAACCCAGAATCTCCTTCCCACTAATTTTGAACAAAACGGAGCCGCTCTAAAGGGCAATATTTCACTTCTTAAGGGGGGAAAAAATCTCCTTTCTTTGGGGCGGCTCTGAAAAGAAAACAAAAGAAGAAGAAAAGACGAAGGAAGAATTTTTTCGGAGCTCGCGGAGGGGAAGGGAGAGAAAGGGAAGGAACTTGTCATAAAGAAAGGAAAATTCAGCGCAGCGCGCTGCCATAAAAGAATATGACCGCTATAAAACTTTATAGGGTATAAATTTCTGAAGGTTAAGGAACTGAGCGGCTGTAAAGGAAACGGCGCAAGAAAACTTTCAGGAACTCCTAAATTACCGCGAGGAGCGAGCGGGAGCGCGGGGAAGCCCCGCGCGGAACCGCGCTCGGGCTGCCCCTCACCGGCTTCCCCTCGTTTTGCTTTATTTTGCTTTTATTTTTCTTATCTTTTTCCTTTTTTTTGCTTTTTTTACTGAGGGAGGGGGCAGCTCAAAAAAAGTCAGAATTGGAGGGGAAAAAAGAACCAAAAAAGAAAAGCTGGGGAGGGACTTTGGCTAATTTATTCTTCTCTTGCAGATGCCGTGAAAATCCAGCGCTCGGGACGATTCCCTTTGTTCTTCTTCTCTTTTTTTTAAACCTTTTTTCCCCTTTTTTTTTTTTTTTAATTATTCTCCCTTTAAAGCGATTCCAGGCCTGCACACAACAACAACAACGCACGCACAGAAGGCACCCCCAGCGCTCGCACACTCGAAGTTCTGGCGAGACGTCTGGGCTGGGGAAGCTCTTTATGACTTTACAGCCCCGGCCGTGCCCCCCCGCGCCTCCCGGGCGGCAGAATGACCAATTGTTTAGTCTCGGAATTTGAAACAATAGCGCGTTTCAAAAGCGAACCCTCTTCGCCTCTTTTTTCTTTTTAAATTTTATCTTTTTATGGCCGCACTTTGAGAAAACTCCAGCCGGGCGAAGAGGCGACAAAAAGCCTCATTCTCCTCTCCCTCCTCTTTTCCTCCCTCTCCTCCTTTCCTTTTTGTATTTTTTGCGCTGTTTCATCCTCCCAGCGTGGATACAATTCTTTATTTTGATGCTTTTTTCCCTTTTTTGGGGTTTTCCCCCCGCCGGGGACGCTCCGGCTGCAGTTCCGCGCGCGGCCGCGAGGTGGCGCCGTTGCTCCACGTTCGAGGCGCCCCCCGGGCGCGAACACCTTGATCCCATTAGGTAAAATATTGGGTTAATTAGCGCTGTTTTGCCCGTTTTATAGCTTACATCTCCTCTCTTTTTGTGATCCAGGCTAAATTATGTGAGGCTGGGAAGGGGAAAAACACCGCGGCAACGCGGCGGCGGAGCTGCGCTGAGAGGTGGGGCGCGCATCCCTGCGAAATGTTCGTTTAAAAGGGAATAAAAAAGCGCCGGGTTTTGTTTTCTGCTGCTCTGGAGGTGGGAGGACAGCTGAAATCACCCCGAGCCCGCAGATTTACGTGTGCGGGGTTGAAAAAGGAGAGCGGCTCGAAGATTTGGGGGAGCCGGGACGATATTTTTCCTCTCGGCCGTTAGGATGATCTGCGCTTTCCCCGCTCGGTGTTTTATGTGTTTTATAATCCCAGCCACCGCAGGAAAAAAAATAAATTAAATAAAATTTAAAAAACCGACTCAACCATGCAACAAAACAAGAGCATTTGGGTTTTTTTAGAAGTTGAACCACTCATTGGCCGCCGTCTTTTGGCACTGCTGACGCTCTTCGCTCGAATTCTTCACTTTAACAGCTCAAGAAATGTTTTTTTGTTTAATGCCACAAACGAGCAAATGAACCCAAAATGCTCTTAAAGCACGGCGGTTTGGGGCACATAGAAATACACCCCCGATGCGGCGGCAATAATGTCAACTTTTAACTCCGCCAGTTCACTTTGATTTCGGCCTTTGATTCCTCAGAATTACGAGGCAAAAAGAAAAGACTCAGATGTTGTAAATTCTTCCGCTACAAACGGCGGCAATAATTTCAAGATGGGTTTTCTTTCAAATCGGTATAAACGGGGGGGTTTTCCCTGACCGAGAATCACTCCCAGGTTCCACCAGAAACCGCTCCAAAAATCGAGATTTTGGGTGAGGGCGGAACGATTCCAACCCACCCGCAGCAGCGCAGGGTGGGAAATCTGATTTTAGGAGGCAAAGTTTCGGCATCTCGAGGCTCCGTTTCATCGCCCCGGCGTGAAATACGAGCGCAAACAGAAATAAATGAGCGAAATGAAGAAAAATCTCGCCCCTGTGCATTCGGCGAGGGGCAGAGCAGAGCAAACTTGAGGTTTAGCGAGGAAAGGATTTGAGGCTCTTTCATTTTTTTTTAATTTTTTTGCTTTATGAATTCCCAATAAATCTTTTCCTCCGCCGGGTGTTTATAAATTATCTCTCCCCGACACCCAGCCCGCGCACTCGCTGGGTTTTCCTTGGAATGGAAACATTTTCCTTTCATCGGGAGCCGGCTCCGGCGCGGCGATGATTTAGGATCAGCCATTGATTTCCGCGCTTTGCGGAGCTCCCGGAGCCCCCAAATCCTCCCGCACTGGGGCAAAACCTCCCTCTCCCCGCGCAAATCCCCATTCCTGCCCCTTCTCCCCTTCCCAAACTTCGCCAGGAGAAACTTCTGCCCCGAATTCGCTTCACTCGAATTTTCACCTCATTTTCTCCTCCCCTCCCCTGAATATTCCAGCATTTCCCCCTTCGCCAGGCTCCAAAGCTCTGTTTACTTCTCCGCACCATTTTCGGGGCTTTTTTGGGTGGTTTTATGAAACCCAAAGCTGCTCCACGGGCCATAAAAGCGGGGAGAGAAAAAGAAAATGTGAACTCGTCTTTTGGAGGGGCGAGCGGAGCCTCAATGGCAGCGCCGCAAGTGCTCCGGCAGCGATAATTCCTGCGAAAGGCTCTTGGGCTCGGCTGGAATTATCCCTGCACAAAATAAAGGAAGCGGATTTACTTAAATTATTTCTCTAAGGATGCCTTTAAAGTTTTATTCCGTTGCTGTCTTGGCTTTTCTTTCTTTTTTTCCCTCTTCCTTTCCGCCTTCCTTCTCTCCCCGCCTTTCCCCACTGAGGATCTCAGCGAGGATTTTTAAATATTTCCTTTTTCAAACCAAGGTGGGAAAACGGAAAGATTTCAACTTTTCCCCTCTTTTGAGGTTGGATTTTGTCCCCTGGGCTGCGGCGGAACCCTCCTAAAATTCAGTTTTTGCCTCCAGCCCCGCTCGGACGGAGGCGATGGGGAAAGAGCAGAAACCCAAAGCCGGGGAAAAGCCCCAAACTGAGGTGGGAAAGAGAGGCTGGGAAGGCTGGGGAGCCCCGCAGGAATTGCGGGGGGCTCTGGGGGGCCGGGGCAGCGCTCGGGCTGGGAGGGCTGGGATGGTTATTAGCGGAGAAAACGTCTGGGTAATATTTGCTGAGTGCGAGAAATGAATTTCCAAATCTACCCCCTGTGTGTTCCGGCGCTGCGAAATTGCAGCGCTGGCATCCGAGGGGCAACTTGGGCTCCGCCGCTACCAAATGCCAATAAAAGAGAAATTTCTCCGCTCTCCCTCCCCCCCTCCCGGGTTTCACCCAGGGAAGAAGGGGAAAAAATAATAATAAAATAAATTAAATTTAAAAAAAGAGAAGTAAGGAAGGAGGGAGTGAAGAATCATGAAATAAAGGAGTGGATAGAGGTGGGGTCGGAGGGGAGGGGGCGATGGGAGCCGCAAATTTGGAGTTTTGGGTCATCCCCGAGCGCATCCCCAGCGCGGAGGAGGAGGAGGAGGAGGAGGAGGAGGAGGCAGCGCAAAGCCGCCGCTCCCCATGAAAAACTGCGCCGCTTTTAATTCAATATCGACACCTCCGCGCCCGGCCGCGGCCGCGCAAGGCTCCGGCGCGGAGCTCGGCGTTTATGGCGCCGGAGGAGCGCGCTCGTAAAAAGCCGAGCGGCTTTTATGGAGTGCGGCATAAACAACAACAACATCCCCGGCTTTATGGCGCTTTATAGTTTGTTAAACAGTTTACGGCCCTTTTTTGGGGCCGTTACCAACGCAATTCCCTTCATGCGATAGTTAAACCTTTATCAATAATAAGGAAATTGATCATTAAAATGTTAAATATGACTACCTCGTTTGTTTTAAAATATGTTTAGGATAAGAAGCTGTATGATTTGATAACTTGTATTAAAATACCAATTACATTTATAGGACCTTTTAAAACTGGTAGCAATTAAATCGTGTTCTTTTACAGTTTTCCAAAGCGACCCTGACATTTAAAAAGGCTAAAACTGCCTCGTTAAAATTTCGAAATTAACGGCGGCGAGCGCTCCTCTTTAATTTTCCAGCACTCCCCAAAAATCAATCTTTTGGGTGGTCTGGGCGCGTGATTTGTTGTGAGGCGAGCGATACCTCATTAATGGAGGTAGTTAAACATATTTAATCCGTATATTCACCCCACCTCCTTCTCCCTTCCCCTCTCCCTCCCTCTCCCTCGCTCGCTCCCCCTCGCTCGCTTTTCCTTCTTTATTCTCCCACACTCTTCCTTTCACAATCATGCGGTGCAGAGTCCGTGTGGAGTAAGGAGAAGCCAATAGGATGAGGTTTTGGTAATAGATGCAAATGATCATGAAAAGACACTGCAAAATATGAAACAACTCATTTGCGCCGAAGTAAATCACTGAAAACTGTTTATGAACTGGCATCTCTTCTTGGAAATGTAAAGCGAGAACTCTTTAAGTGGCGATTTTTTTTTTTTTTTTTTTTTTTTAGGGGTGGGGGGGGAGGAAAGAATTCAATATCATGCAGGCTTAGAGTTTTGATTATATCCTCCTTTTATATTCCTGGAAATCGCAAAGTGTCGTTGCTTAGCGTCTTAGCGCGCTTTCTTTTTTGGCTAATAGATTCTCGTGGTCTGGTTTGTTGTGGGGGTGATTTTTTTTTTTTTTAATATTTTTTTAATTTTTTTTTTCTGCCTGCTCAGAGGAAAAAAAAAGAAGGAGGAGGAAAAACAACGTAGATTTTTTGGCTAATAGATTCTCGCGGGCTAGTTTGTTGTGGGGGGTGATTTTTTAAAGGATATTTTGAATTTTGTTTTCCGGCTGCTTAAGGAAAAAAAAAAAGGACGAGAGAGAGAGAGGGGGAAGGAAAAAAAAAAGAAAAACAACAAAAAAAAACCCCGCAATTGAAATTAAAATGAGCTCCTATTTTGTCAACTCACTCTTCTCCAAATACAAAACCGGCGACTCCCTGCGCCCCAACTACTACGACTGCGGCTTCGCGCAGGATCTGGGGGGCAGACCCACCGTGGTGTACGGCCCCGGCGCGGGGGGCACCTTCCAGCCCCCGCCGCAGCTGCAGGACTTCTACCACGGCGCCTCGTCGCTCTCCAGCGCTCCGTACCAGCAGAACCCGTGCGCCGTGGCGTGCCATGGCGAGCCGGGCAACTTCTACGGCTACGAGCCGCTGCAGCGGCAGAGCCTGTTCGGGGCGCAGGAGCCCGAGCTGGTGCAGTACGCGGACTGCAAGCTGGCCGGCGGCCTCGCCGAGGAGGCGGAGAGCTCGGAGCAGAGCCCTTCTCCCACCCAGCTCTTCCCCTGGATGCGACCGCAAGGTGAGCCCCCGGCTCCCCTCCCTCCCCTTCGCCTCGGTGGTGGCGTTTTCCTTCTCTTTCTGCCCTTTCTTCGCCTGCCTCTCTCTTTTATTTCGTATTTTACTGCTTTACGGGGGTAAACTTTTGCACTTGTAAATTGCTTTATAGTTTAATTACCCTGAAGGAGACCTTTTCTTCTGGGGGCTGAGCGAGCCGGGCTTTCTGTGGGAGGAAGCGTCCCTTAAAGTTTATGGCACTTTTATAGCCTGAAAAAAGCCCCCTCGGTTTTTGTTCGCCGGCTCGGCCGCGCTGCCGCCTCTCTCCGGGCTGCGGGTTTTTATTTATTTCAATTTTTGGGGGTTGTTTTTTTGGGGGGGGGTGATCATCGGTGCGCGCAAGGCGCAGCTCCAGCCGGGGTGGGCTGAGGGTGACCCCCCTCCCTTCCCCTCCTCTCCGTCCCCTTTTCCTCCCCTTCCCTTCCTCCATCTCCCCCCTGGAACTCGGAATTCCCTGCCCGGCCCTTCCCGGCCGCTCCGCCGCCTCTCGCCCGAGCCTGGTTTATGTTTTTCTCAAGCTCCTTCTCTGCTTTCCCCCCCTTCTCTCCCACCGCAACCTTTGCCATCCCCCAGCAGCCGCCGGACGCAGGAGGGGGAGGCAAACCTACAGCCGCTACCAGACGCTGGAGCTGGAGAAGGAATTCCTCTTTAATCCCTACCTGACCCGCAAGCGGAGGATCGAGGTCTCGCACGCCCTGGGGTTGACAGAGAGGCAGGTCAAGATCTGGTTCCAGAACAGGAGGATGAAATGGAAAAAGGAGAACAACAAAGACAAGTTTCCCAGCAGCAAATGCGAGCAGGAAGAACTGGAAAAGCAGAAAATGGAAAGGGCCCAGGAGGTGGACGAGGAAGGGGAAGCACAGAAGGCGGACAAGAAATAAAAGGGATTTTTTTTGTTGTTGTTTTTGGAGGACTGAAAGGGCGAGCGCTGCTGGGGCTGGAGGAGCCCCCGAGCCCCCCGTGAATGGCACTTGGTGTAAGGGAGGGCTGGGGGGGGACACACAAAAAAACACCGAGAAAAACAAAGCGTAGAAAAGAAAAAAGAAAAAAAAAAAAGGAGAAAACTCACAAAAAAACCACTAAAAAAAACACCCCAACCCCTTTTATTGCTGTAAAACAATTTAGCTGCGAGCAGCACTTTGCCGATGCTCCTCGGTACAATGAGCAGAGGGCGGGAGGCAGCGGCAGCTCTCGGCCGCCTTTTGCCAGTTATTAACTAGCGGTAGTGTAACGCAATAGCTTCTGTAAAACATGACTGTGAAATCCTCTCTCTCTCTCTCTCTCTCTCTCTGTTTCTCTCTCTCTCTTGTCTCTCTCTTCTTTCCGGGGGCGTGGGGGGGTGGGTTGGTTAACATAGCTTTCAGCGCTAGAGGAGTTATGTGATATTACATTTGTGCACTTTTTATTATTATTATTGTTTTCATTCGGATTTTAGTTGGTTTCCCAGCCCTGGTTTTGTTGGGTTTTTTTGTTGTTTTTTTCCTTTTGTGTTGTGGTTTATCTGTATGTGCTGGAGGTAGCTATCGAGACGAACATCCCAACAACATGAAACTGCCTATTTATGCTGTAGTTATCTCTCTCTTTCTCTCTCTCTTCACTTTCCCCTCCTCTTCTTTGCCTCGGTTAGGGTTTTTTTTTCCTTTTTTTTTCCTCAATTTTTCAATGTCTCTTCCACAAGGGAAAAAAAAAAAAAAAAAAAAGGAAAAAAAAGCGGAAAAAAAGCAAAAAAAAGCGTTTTTTCTCTCCTTTAGTTAGCATGCGCACAGTGAAGCAAGTTGTAAGTGATCTTTAGGTTAACTGTGAAAAAAAAAGAATGTATACTGTATACGTGAATTACTTTATTGGGGGAACTAATGCTATATTTTGTTGTCCTTTCACCACTTTGTTCTATTGTCTCAACCTGGAAGCGGCGGAAGAAAAGTTACAATAAAGTTTACAAGCGACAATCCCGTGACATCATTCTTTTCGCCCCCGCTCCGCTTCCTCCCCGCGCAGAAAGGAAATAAAAACTCAAATTTTGTGCGCGGACAGAAAAAAAAAAAAGGCGAAAAGCTCGGCAGGGCTGGGGCCGGGCAGGGGAAGGGCCCGGGGAGCTGCTGCTCCTCTTCCTCCTCTTCCTCCCGGCCGCTGACAGCTCCGCTGCAGGTAACCCGTGAATTCGCGGCGTTTTGGGGCTTTTTTTTGTGGCTTTTCCCCCATTTTTTTGTGGCTTTTTCCCCCTTTTCTGCGCCCGCCCTCCCCCGGGCTGGCATTGTGAGGAGCGCAGCTGAGCCGGGGATGCTCGGTAACCTTGGGGAAGGAGAGAGCGGCGCGGAGCCCGCACCATTGTCTGCTTTTCCTGCCTCCCCGAGCGGCTTCGGGTTTCTCTCGGCGCCCCCCCTCCCCATCCCCGCCCGAGCCGCGGCCCCTCCGAGCGCAGAATCAAAAAATAATCAAAAAACGCGGAGCGGGATCGCGTTTTGGGGTGGTTTGTGCGCTTCTCCGGCAGGGATTCGGCCGCTCGGCCCCGCGGAAGCGCAGACGCGCGGAACGAGCCGCCCCAGCGCTCTTTATTCCCTTTATTTCGGCCGACAGGAGCAGCAAAACGCCGGCTCGGTGCGCGGCGGCTCCCGGAATAAATCAGATTCTAGAGCTGAACGGCGCTTGGGGGGTGGGGGAAAAAAGAAGGAAAAAAAAAGACCCCTGGAACTATTAGGGATCAATGAGACATTTGTCTTTTTCTTTTTTTTTTAATTTTTTTTTTTTTTTGGGGGGGGGGGGTGAGGGTCAGGGGGGGAGGGTCGGGAATTCTGGACAGTCTGGAGAAAAAAAGTAGCTCGGGAGCCGAGGAAATGGTGCGAAGGAGGGGAAATTGAGCCGGGATCAATAAAGGGATAAATAGAACTCCCTCTTCCCTTCCCTCCAGCAGAGAGAGACCGAGAGAGCCTCGCTGCTTCGGCAGCAGCGTGCTTGTAACCCCCTCCCCTTCCCCGTGTATTTTCTTTTTTTTTTTTTAATTTTATTTTTTCCCCCCTCTTTCTCCCTCGCTCCGAGCTGAAAACTGATTACAGGTTGCTTATCGACTCCGGGCACAATTTCACCCCCCTCGCAGCAGAGGGTTTTATACGGCATCAATTATTTATCATATTTTATAAATCCGGCCGCGCAGTCCCGCGCCCCCGAGGAGGGGGCGGGCGGCGATTGGCGCGGCCGCGGCCACGTGCCCGCGCGTCACCGGGGGCCGGGAGGAAAAAGGCTCCTTTTTGGTGTAAATCTGGACTCTAATTCCGTAATATATCACGGTACCTCGTAAAACCGACACTAAAACGTCCCGGCCTACAAATCACCCGGCCAAATTATGAGTTCATTGTATTATGCCAACGCTTTATTTTCTAAATACCAAGCCGCGAGTTCGGTTTTCCCGTCCGGAGTCTTCCCCGAGCAAACTTCTTGCGCTTTCGCCTCCAACAGCCAACGCGCGGGCTATGGGGCCGCATCCACGCCTCCCTTCGCCGCCTCCATGCCCGGCCTCTACTCCGGGGGCAGCTCGGTGCACCCGCAGCCGCCCAGCGTGTACCCGCAGGGCTACGGGCTGGAGCCCGGCTCCTTCGGCGTGCCCTGCGCGCCCTTCGAGCAGAGCCTGCCCGTGATGTGCCCGGCGGACGCGGCCAAGCCGAGCTGCGGCAAAGCGGAGCCCAGGGACGCGGAGCTGCCCGGCGACGGCAGCTTCCGAATCTACCCCTGGATGCGGAGCACAGGTAGGGAACGGGGAGAGGGGGAGAGGAGGAGGAGGGCCCGGGGAGGGGGGGGAGTGTGAATTATTTGCTGGAGGAGGAGGAGGAGGAGGAAGGGGTGGTGGGCGGGTGGGTGGGGGGGGGGGTCGTCCCCAACTCCTTTCGTGACGTTTCACTCTTGGAAAGGGGGGGGGACCGCACACCCCCCACCCCCCCCCTCGTGTCCTCCCCACCCCCCTCGTGTCCTCCCCACCCCCCTCGTGTCCCCCCCCCTCCCCCCCCGCCACAAAGCTGTGAATATTCACCGCGTCTGTCTGTCTATCTGTCTGTCTGTCCGCGATCGCCCCTTCTCCTGCGCGCAGAGCGGCTCGGGGGTGAAGCCCGGCACCGGAGGCGCTCCAGTGTTTTATTTGGGGCGCTCCGGTGTTTTATTTGGGGCGCCTCCATCCCCGCTCCCTGAAAACCCCGAGCGGTGACAACCCAAGCCCGGGACGGACGGAGGGATGGATGGCGCATAAAAGGGGACGCGTTCTGCCCCCCAACCCTCCGGGAATCCCTTTTGGGGCGCTCAGCTGGGGCCGTTCCGGACCCTCCCGGAGCCTCCGGTGCCCCCCGCGCTCCGTGCCGGGGCATTAACGTCAATTAACGATTCATGAGTGTCCCGCTCATTAATAAAGATCCCGTTCCCCCCGCGCGGGACGGGCGCGGAGCGGCCCCGCTGCCCCCGGGACCCCCGGGACCCCCCGGGCCGAGCCCCCGTTCCGCGCCCGCGGTCACTCGTGGGGTGGTCGCGGTGTCTGGGGCCACTCCCGGGACCGGTCACGGTGTCTGGGGTCACTCGTGGAGCCGGTCAGGGTGTCCTGGGGCCGGTCACGGTGCGAGTGGTCACTTCTGGGGATGGTCACGGTGCCCGTGGTCACTCCTGGGATGCATCACGGTGCCCGCGGTCACTCGTGGGGCAGGTCACGGTGCCCGCTGTCACTCCTGAGACTGGTCAGGATGCCCGAGGTCACTCGTGGGGCTGGTCAGGATGTCAGTGGTCACTCCTAGGGATGGTCACGGTGCCCGTGGTCACTCCTGGAGCTGGTCACGGTGCCCGTGGTCATTTCTGGGGATGGTCACTGTGCTCACGGTCACTCCCGGGGATGGTCACGGTCCTGGGGTCACTCGTGGGGCTGGTCAGAATGCCAGTGGTCACTCCTAGGGATGGTCACGGTGCCCGTGGTCACTTCTGGGGTTGGCCACTCTGTCCGTGGTCACTCATTGGGCTGCTCACGGTGCCCGTGGTCACTCCTAGGGATGGTCACGGTCCTGGGGTCACTCGTGGGGCTGGTCAGGATGTCAGTGGTCACTGGTGGGGCTGGTCACTCTGTCCGTGGTCACTCGTGGGATGGTCACGGTGCCCGTGGTCACTCCTGGAGGTGGTCAGTCTGTCCGTGGTCACTCCTAGGGATGGTCACGGTGCTGGGGTCACTGGTGGGGCTGGTCAGGATGCCCGAGGTCACTCCTAGGGATGGTCACGGTGCCCGTGGTCACTCCTAGGGATGGTCACGGTGTCATTGGTCACTCGTGGGCCTGGTCACGGTGCTGGGGTCACTGGTGGGGCTGCTCACGGTGTCCGGGGCTCCTCACACCCCCGGGATGCCCAGAAGGGCCAGGAAGGCGCTGCTGCCCCGCCGGGAAGCGGCGCGGGTGGGACACAAAGCTCGGGCTCCTTTTCCAGCACCATCCCCGCTCCGCGGCGGCGGAAAACCCGCGGGAGGGCTCGGGCGGAGAGCCGGGCGAGCGGGAGAGCGGCCGGGGCAGGGCGGGCAGGAGCTCCCCTCGCGCTTATTTGGTGGTCACCTCTTCCCATTACCTGCTCCATCACTCATCCGCTTTTACAGTTGATTTATCAAAGCCCGAATATTTCTGCTCGTAAACACTTCATCTGCGCTTTTATCCCACTTTAGATTTAAGGAGCAGCACCCCCCCCGCTCGCTCCTCTTTCAGCTCCGAGGATCAGCGCTGGAAAGAAACAGCGAACCTCAAAAAAACCCAAAAATCTGGGTGTTCTGGGATCAGCCGAGCCTAAAGCAGAAAAACGGGACTCGGGGGTGTAAAACGGGACTCGGGGGTGTAAAACGGGGGGTGCGGCCCTGGCAGCCCCCCCTGGCCGGTGGCCGGGGTGCGATCCCGGCGCTGGAATTCCGCCGGCGAGCAGAGATGGAGTTGTCATCCCCATTCAGCCCTTTATGGCTCCCTCCCTCCCTCCCCGGCGGATTTTACAGCCCCGCATTCCACGACCTGCGCATTTTTTGCTTTACAGCTTAGCCAGGGCAATTTCCCCCCCTTTTTTTATCTTTTTTTTTTTTCCTTTTCCTTTTAATGACTGGACCTTTTCTTCTTAAAGAAGGATATAAAAAAAAGAAAGGAAAAGGGGAGAAAAAAGGGTTCAGTTTGTGGGGGAAAAGGGAAAAGAAGGAGAAGAAGCGGAGCGCGGGGGCTGCTGCCCGGGGCGGGGGGGGGGGAAGAGCGCGTTGTGAGCCGAGTTTACACCCCGCGATCACAAACAGCAGATTGTAGAATAATTCCCCGTCAGGAATCCAGGAAATGTCGGGGGAAGGGGAAAACCAGGAGCTGGGCCCTTTCCAAGGGGCTGGCGGCCAAGGCGGGCCGGGAGCTGAGGCTCTGCCCATCCTCGCACCCCAAAAAACAGCGGCCTGGGCTGGGGAGAAACCCCCCAAAATTGCCTAAAATACCCCCAAAAAGAGCGACCTGGGGAGAGGGAGAAACCCCCCAAAATTCCCCAAAATACCCCAAAAAAGAGCGACCTGGGGAGAGGGAGAAACCCCCCAAAATACCCCAAAAAAGAGTGACCAGGGGAGAGGGAGAAACCCCCCAAAATTGCCCCAAATACCCCAAAATATCCCCGGGAATGACTGAAAGCATCTCACACCTCCCGGTCGGAGGGGGGAGAGGACAAATCCTGGGGTTTGTGGGGGCACCCGATGTCTCCCCCTGTTTGTCCCTCTCCTCTCTCTGCCCTTCTGCATCCCCGCGCCCATTTCCCCCCGAATTCCCCAAATTTCGGGGCTCTGCGTGGAAACCCAGGCGGGAATTCAGAGCCCGGGAGGGCAGGAAACTTTGGCGACCTTGCTGTCGCCTTGGAGGCTGCGCTGGCCCCGAGAAAATTAAATTTGGGGGGCTGCAAAGGTGGGGAAAGCCTCGAGCAGCAGGAAAAATTAAAAAAAACCCTCAAAAATCAAAAGAAATATTGGCTGGGATTTTGGGTGGCACATTAAAAATAAAAACCAAAACAAAATAATGGGAACCCCCCCAAACGCCCTCCAAACGCCCTCCAAACGCCCCCAAAACGCCCCGAGCTGACCCAAATCCGCGTTTATTCGGCAGGGACGGACAGAAAGCGCGGCAGACAGACGTACACCCGCTACCAGACGCTGGAGCTGGAGAAGGAGTTCCACTACAACCGCTACCTGACGCGGCGGCGCCGCATCGAGATCGCCCACGCGCTGTGCCTGACCGAGCGCCAGATCAAGATCTGGTTCCAGAACCGCCGCATGAAGTGGAAAAAGGAGAATAAAAGCGCCGGGCCCGGCTCGGGCGGGCAGGAAAAGGCAGAGGCCGAGGAGGACGAGGAGGAGTGAGGTGGATGCAGGAAGAGAAAGGAAAAAGGGGGCAAAACGCTAAAAAACACACACAAAAAGGACTTTATATAGAAATAAACGCCGAACGCATCCATAATGAAACCCCTTGCGCTGGATGACACTGAGAAATAAATACTACCTATATTAGAGTATCTTTTCTTTTAATTTTGGGGGTTTGTTTTTCTTTTTGTACCATAGAATATCTACCTATTCAATGTGGCTTTAGAGTCGGGATTTAGACTCGTTGTCCCCTGTGTGAGCCTCCCTCTAGCAGCAGTAATTTGTAAATCGCTGTGATTTGTACTTGGCTGTGTTTTACCGGGGTTTTTGGGGGTTGGGGGGGTTTCATGAAGTAACGTGGTCGTGTTTTAGCACCTTTAATTTAGGAAATGTGACCCGAAAGCCCGAATGCAAATCACGTTTAGCGCGTAGAGTCCTGTACATAATATGAATTATTATTATTATTCCTCCTTCCTCCCTGGAACCTCTTTTCTCCTTGCGATGCTCTCTCTCTTTTTTTGTCTGTGGATATTTTTACCTTCGTCGTTCGAGCCTCTACGGGGTGTGGGGGGGAAAGAATTAAAATTAAAAAAAAAAAGAGAAAAAAGCAGAGGAATTAATATTGTGCTACGTCAAATGTTGTATATCGAAGTAGCAAATTATTTAATGGCGGCGCGTTGCTTTTTTTTTGTTATTACTGTTAATAATAATTATTATTATAATTATTTTCCTTCGTCTGTGATTCTTATTCTTCGAAATAAAAAGGAGATCGCCAACAACCCACAGCGCCTCGGGTGCCTCCCTCTTTGCCTCGTTACAAACAAGGAAAAACCCACATTTTTTGGTATGGCTTTAAAACCAAGGTGATGAATTTTCCTTTTACCCCGATTTTCCACCCAAATTCCTCTCCTTTTCTCCGGCACAGCCCATCCAGGGGAGATCTCGGTGTTTTGCCGTGGATTTGGCGAATTTCCCGAGCAAGAATTGGTTTTTCGGGGCTCTCTCCCCTCTCTCCCTCTGTGCTCACGCTGGGGTCATTCCTGAGGGGGAAAAAAACAAAAATAAATTGAAAAAAAAGGAATTTAAAGAACCCAGAATGGCCCCAAACAATCTCCCCGCTTCAATTCTCCTCCTCTCCGAGCCGATCCATTCCGCCGCGCCTTTGGGCCATCTTATTTATTTATTTCTTATTTTCTTTTCAAGCTTCTCCCTCCGCCCTTCAATGGCTTTAGCGCGGACTGGAACTCTTTCATTAGCACCAAATAACGCCGAGCATCAAAGCGCGCATAAAATAAATTAAAGCAATTAAAGAAAGGCGCGCGGGGAGGGGGGAAAGAAGGAGAGAAAGGAGGAAAAAAAGAAATTTAAAAAATCAGCAAGGCAAAACAAAAGGCGAGGACATTTCGGCACTTGCGCTCTACCCCTCCCCGCCTTTCCCCCCCCCCCCTCCCTTTTTATTTATTTATTTATTTATTATTTATGTATTTAAAGGCGCGGGATTTTACTCGGCGAGACGCGGAGGGAAGGGATTTAAAATAAAAATAAAATAAGCAAAATAACCCCCGAATTCAGGCAGCTCGGGGAGGAGCTGACGGTGCCATCCCCGCACCTTCCTCTTCCTCCCCTCGCTCCTTTCCCACCTCCCTCCGTGGTTTCGTGCCCCGCCGCGTCCTCGGGCACGTTTTATTTTTAAATTCATTTTCTTTTTCTCCCCCCCCCCAAAAAAACCTCGCGGACCACGTCAGGGAGCTGCGCGCCCCCAGATTCGCTGCTGGCCCTAATTATGGAAATCCCGTAATTAATAAAGGATCCGCTGGCCCCGCTTTTCCCCCGAATTCCCGCCTGGAGGGGAAAATCCGGGGAAAACCAGGGGGAAACCGAGGGGAAAACAGGAGGAAATCGAGGGGAAACCAGGGGGAAATCAGGGGGGAAATCGAGGGAAAACCAGGGGGAAAATCGAGGGGAAATCAGGGGACAAATAGAGGGGAAATCAGGGGGGAATCCGAGGGAAAACCGGGGGGAAAACCGAGGGGAAATCAGGGGAGAATCCGAGGGAAAATCAGGGGGAAAATCGAGGGAAAATCAGGGGGAAACAGAGGGAAAATCAGGGGGGAAATCAGGGGAGAAATCGAGGGAAAACCAGGGGGGAAACCGAGGGAAAACCGAGGGAAAACCAGGGGGAAAATCCCATTTTCCCCCGCAGCATCCCTGGGTGCAGAGCCAGCTCGGGGTGTGGGGGTGAAGGAAATCACT
The DNA here is from genome assembly GCA_039654755.1 of Calcarius lapponicus. Classification (NCBI taxonomy): domain Eukaryota; kingdom Metazoa; phylum Chordata; class Aves; order Passeriformes; family Fringillidae; genus Calcarius; species Calcarius lapponicus. The sequence continues at coordinate 6,024,116 of JBBFKN010000011.1, read as the reverse complement.
TTGGATTCCTCCATTCCAGAATTTTCTGGCCCCTCCGCTGCCCCCCCGGAGCAGCCCCCGGGGCAGCGGGAATTGAGGCCAATTCCAGGCAAAAAGGGCAAAGCCGGGCTGGGAGCGGCCCGGGGCGCCCCGAAACCCTCGCGGGGACACCGGGGGGACACCGGGGGGACACCGAGGGGTCCCGGGGGGTTCGGAGCCCCCCGAGCGCCGAGCCCGCCGCTTTTTCCTGCCTTTATTCCAACCCCTCCCCGAGGCCCCTTTCAGCCCCTTTCAGCCTCCAAGGTGCCAATCGTGACCCGAAAAAAAAGGGAAACGAGCCCAAAATCGCCAACCCCGCTGTTTTACGGTGCCTGTCCCCATTTCCATCCCTCCCAAAACTCCAGCTCTTTATTCTGGGGGGTTTTATTGTTCGGGAATTTCAGGAGTTATTTCATTTATTTCTCCCCCATATCCAAGGCAGGGTTGGGGTGAGTGGGGTGAAGAAATGAAAAAATAAAATAAAAATCCCTGACCCCCTTTTGTGGATTTTTTTTTTCCTTTTAATATTTTTTGTTAAGAAAAAAAAAAAAAAAAAAGATGGCGGCTAAGAAAAAGACTGCTGTTAAACCGGTCATGAAGAAATGCAATAAATTCCTTGTTGTTTTATGAAAATTTACAACTTTGTGATAGAACTTTATGAGTGGCTGGGTTCTGGGATTGGCCAGAGCCGGTCATGTGGACTGCTAACCGTGAACATGAACTTTTTATTATTTCCCATGTGGTTATATTGCACCATTCTTCTGTCCGCTGCACCTTGGGTCGGATCAGTGTCCTCCATAGGGCTCTCGCCCTCTCTCTTTGCATTTTTTTACTTTTGCCGGGCGAGCTCGGCAGGGCTGGAGCGGGGCGCAGGGGCGGGGGGGCCGCCGGAGCCGCTCGCACCCCCGGGCTCCCCCCTCCGCTCCTTCCCAGCGCCGCCAGCCCATTTCCTTTTTTTCCCCTAATTATCACCACCATTCCCCCGCTTTTTTAAACCTATTTTTAAATATTTTAATTTTTTTATTTTATTTTTTAATTCCACCCTCCTGATTTCCCCCCACCCCGGCTGCTTTTGGGATCTCGGCGCTCATGGAAGGGCAGCGCGGATTCCGCCGCACCGCGGGCGCTCCTCGCTCCTTTCTCCGAGAAACGCGAGCGGCCCCGAGGAGCCCGAGGGGCGACGCGCGGCTCTCGGGTCCGGACAAGGTTTGGCAGCCGCCAGATAAGCCCGGGCTTATCTCTGCCGGCCCAAAATCCCCACCCCGCGGCGCGGAAAAGGACGGCAAAAGGTAAGGGCGGAATGCGTTTCTCTTCCTTTATTGTTATAGATGTAAATATATATGTATTTTAATATTTTTTAAATGAAAAGATGGATTTGTCAAGATGCCTTTTTAAAATTTCTTTTCCCTGTTTCGTGCCCATCTCCTGCGTGGGGAGGAGGCGGCGGAGGGGGGGATGGAAAAGGGTGGGGTGCTGAGGAAGGGAGGAATGAATGGCTTTGGAAATCTGCTCCAGCCAGAATCTCAGCCGGGAAAAAGCGGGAGCAGAGGTGAGGAAAAGAGAGAGAAATAAAGGTGGGGAAAAAAAAAGGAGGAAAAAATAACCGAGAGGACGGCAAAAGAAATAAAGGTGGGGGGAAAAATGAGAAAGAAAGAACGGGGAGGAAAGGAAGAAATAATGAAAAGAAAAGAGGATGAGGAAAGAAAAAGGGGAGGCAGAAAACGAAGCAAGGAAATAGAAAATAGGAAGAAAAAGGCGAAGAGGATGAGCAGGAGCCGGGTGAGGTCACCTGGAGGCAGCAGCCGTGCGAGGCAGGGCTCGCCGGGCAGGCTCGGACCCTTTGTGGGCACTTGTCGCCTTTGGTTCTGTCGCTTTGGGTTTGGTTTGGGGGTTTTATTTCCCTGCCCCGGGCACAATCCGGGGTCGGTTTCGCCGTCTCGGGGGTTCGGCGGAGTTTCCGCGGGTTTTGCGCCGCTCTCCGGGGGCGTTTGTTGCGTGCGGGTGGTTTTTGGTGGTTTTCTCCTTCGAGGAGAGGGCGGCTGGCGCGAACCTGGAAATGAGCCTCGAAAAAAAAATCAAACCAACCAAAACAACAACAACAAAAAAAAAGGAGGGGGAAGAGGAAAAAAAAAAAAGAAAAAGGAGGAGAAAAGAAAATTAAGAATGGAGGAATGGAGCGAGCGCAGAGCGCGGCGCTCTCATTGTGATTTTTTTTTTTCTCCTCCTCTCCCCAAGTCCCAGATGAGGCTGACGTTGGGCAGCAATCAAGCTCCTCGGGTTTTAATTGCGCTCCGCAGCTCCGAGGCGGCTGCGGGGCTGGGGCTGAGCCCTTCTCCCCGCCGGGCTCCGCGCACAGCGCGCTCTCCTCCGCGCCCCAACCGCGCTGCTCTCGGGGGGGAATATTCCCAATATCCCCGCCGAGGTGACAGCGGGGTCCACGGCGTTTATTTCATTCTGATTTCAAGGGTGGGCGGTGAAATCTTGGCGTGGATCTGAGGCGATGGTTCAGCGGGAGAACGGAGGGATGGAGGGAGGGAGAGCGGGTTCGCGATTGAAGCAGAAACCGTTCGGTGACGATTTATCTCAGCCGCGCCGGGATATGGGGTGCGAGGGGGTGAATGGTGGCGAGTAATAAACACAAAGGCGTTTTTAAAAGCGATTTCTTCCCCGAACCTGCTCCATTTTTTCATCAATCACTGAAAGAAAACCCGATGCGGGTTCCACCTCCTGCTCTGCCTTTCCCCCCCATCTTTTCCCTGTGACGGTTTTGGGTTTTTTTCCTGTTCGCCTAGGGGATGAAAAACCCAATCGGAAACCGTAAATTTCAGGCAGAAATGTGGATTTGATGCCCATTCGCGTGGGCAACACTTGTGGAACCCCGCGGGGTTTCCAACCATTTTCCGGCGGAGCGGAGCGAGCCCGAACCCCCCGGCTGGGGGGGATTTTGGGGTGGTTTGGGGGGGGATTTGGGGGGGATTTGGGGCGGATTTCGGGGTGTCCCCGCCGGTTCATTCGGGGAAAAGCCAACGAAAGCTCCCGCGGGGCCCCCGCTCGGCCGGCTCGCCCATTCCCCGCCGTCTGCTGCCATCTACCGTCGGCGGCCGCGGGCACCGGGGGGCACCGGGGGGCACCGGGGGGCACCGGGGGGGCACCGGGCGGCTCCCCCGGCACCGAGACCCCTCCCGGGGCGCCCCCGCCCCCGCCCGGCCCCGCCCGGCCCGGGGGGAGCGGAGCGTTCCCCTCCACCCGGAGCCCCCGCGGGTTTGGCTCGGCCTGGAACGGGCGGAAATTCGGATTTTGGGGGGCTCGGAGCGAGCTGAGGGGGTTTCATGTGGAAATGGACCCAAAGGGGAGCGGGAATGGCAGCGGGATGGCGGCGTTTGGGAGCGGAGACGGGCGGAGCGAGGCCAGAGGGGTTTGGCAGCTCGGCATTAAAGACAAGGGGGGAAAATGGGGAAGAAAAAACAAAAAAGGAAATAAAATGAAAAAAGGTAAAAGAAATAAATAAGGAAGAAATAAAATGGAATAAGAAGAAATAAAATGGAATAAGATGGAATAAAATGAAATAAAGTGGAATAAGACGGAATAAAATGAGATAAAGTGGAACGAGATTTAAAAAAAGGATAAATAAAATGAGGAAAACAAAAGAAAAAGAAATACAATAAAATAGAATGAAATAAAAGAGAAATAATCCGCAATAAAATGCAATAAAATGTAATAATGTGCAATAAAATGCAATAAAATGCAATAAAACCCAGGCAGGGGAGCCTCGGCCCCTCTGTGGCCACTCGGGGCTGGGGGTCCGGGGGGGCTCGGGGGCGTCGCTGGGGACAGGGGCAGACCTGGGGTCACTTTTAAGTTCCTGTAGGCCCGGCCGGACAATGCGCGCCTGTTATTTTAAAAGGTTCCTCCTTCCCTCCCTCCCGCTCCTTTTCCCCCTTCTCGTTTTCTCCTCCTGCCCCGCAGTTTCCTGGCAACTGCTCCGCTCCGGAATCGTTCTGCTTTTCCCCCAGAAAGTGGAGGCTCCGGGCTGCTGGGAGAAACTCCAAAAAATAAAAATGAAGCCAGAAAAAGGAGGGAAATCAATGAATTCAGCGCCGGGAGCGGCCGAAGCTGTTCCGCGCTGTGATTCCCACCCCGCTCGCCTCTCCCCCCCTCATTGCACCCCCTGTCCCTTCCCAGGGGGGAATGTTGGAATATTGGGCGCCTTTGGGTCCCCTGGAAGTCCCCTCGCGGTCCCCCCGCTGCCCCCGCTCTGATTTTGGCGTTAATAATTAGCCGCGCTGCTTAATGGAACAAAGGCAGATGATTATTGCTGCTTTCCCGAGCTGCCATTAGCCAGGTTATTACCGCACGGGAAGTCAGGTAAATTAAACTCCAATTGCTGGAAATTAACTCTGCGCTGCGAGAGAGGCGATTTTTTCTTTAATTTTTTAATTTTTCTTTTTTTTTCTTTAACACCTTCGGGGCTCATTGTTTGAAACGCGGCTCGGGTTGATTTTTCCGAAGCGATTTTTTTGGAGCGTTCCAAGGCAGGCTCGGAGGCGGCTGCCAATGGGTTTTTCTGCGTCTGCCTTCCAAGAACAAGGGCTTTCTTCAACTCTTTGCGTTGCTCTTGGCTCCACTTTATGGCCGCAATAAGTCCCTGGCTGGGGAAACCCCCGCCGCGTTCTCACTTCACAAGGGTCGGCAATTCCAGCTCCCCGTGGAAAAAAATGGGGAAAAAATAGAAAAAAAATAGAAAAAAGAAAAAAAAAGAGTTTCATATTTTTTATTGGAAGCAGCAGCGCGGAACTTCTTTCCCCAGCGGCTCCAGCTCCGCACAAGCCGCGCTCTGTTCTGCCGGCCTGGCCAAATATTTGGGTGTTGTTGTTTTAATCCCCTCGTCCCCCCCTGCTCTGCTGGCCGGGAAAACCAAAAAACCGCCCTGAGAACGAGCCCGAGCCCCAAATCCCTCCTCTTATCTTCATTTCTCTTTATTTCTATTGATTTCTCTTCATTTCTCTTCATTTCTCTTTATTTCTGCCCTGAGTGACGCTGTCAGGGGGGCTGCACCTTCCACCGCCTCCCCGCTTTACCGCCCTCCTGCGCACACCTCCAGCCTGGAATTTGGGTTTTTTTGGGGGGAAATGAGGCCAAAATCTGGCTAAAGATAAGCCCCCTCCTCACTTTATTGCTCCTCCTATTGCTCCAGCCTGGAATTTGGGTTTTTTTGGGGGGAAATGAGGCCGAAATCTGGCTGAAGATAAGCCCCCTCCTCGCCTTATTGCTCGAGCCTGGAATCTGTTTTTTTTTTTTAAATGAGGCCAAAATCTGATTAAAGATAAGCCCCCGCCCCACTTTATTGCTCCTTCTATTGCTCGAGCCTGGAATTTGGTTTTTTTTTTTGGGGGGGGGGGGAATGAGGCCGAAATCTGATTAAAGATAAGCCCCCTCCTCACTCTATTGCTCGAGCCTGGAATTTGGGTTTTTTTGGGGAAATGAGGCCAAAATCTGGCTAAAGATAAGCTCCCTCCTCGCTTTATTGCTCCTCCTATTGCTCGAGCCTGGAATTTGGGTTTTTTTTGGGGGGGGGGAATGAGGTCAAAATCTGATTAAAGCTGAGCCCCCTCCTCGCTTTAGTGCTCCTCCTTTGCAGACATCGCGCCTGGAATTTGGGGCTTTTGGGGGGAAATGAGGCCAAAATCTGATTAAAGATAAGCCCCCTCCTCGCCTTATTGCTCGAGCCTGGAATTTGGGGTTCTTTTTGGAAAAATAAGGCCAAAATCTGGCTAAAGATAAGCCCCCTCCCCACTTTATTGCTCCTTCTTTACATGAGACCAAAATCTGATTAAAGCTCAGCCCCCTCCCCACTTTATCGCTCCTTCTTTACAGACCTCACTCCTGGAATTTTGGGGTTTTCTTTTTAAAAAAGATGAGGCCGAAATCTGATTAAAGCTCAGCCCCCTCCCCACTTCATTACCCCTCCTCTGCAGACCTGGAAATTTTTTGGTTTTTTAAAGAAATGAGGCCAAAACCTGGCTAAATATAAACCCCCTCCCCACTTTATTGCTCCTCCTGTGCAGACCTCGCTCCTGGTATTTTGGTTTTTTTTTAAATACGAGGCCAAAATCTGATTAAAGCCGCGCCCATCGGAGCCCTCCAAGCCCGGCTTAAGTCCAGGGCTCCTGTTTGAGCCCCGCCCGAGCTGAGGCGTCCAAAGGAAACAGAAATCGGCCGAATCCGGGCAGACCCGGGACTCGAGGCCGTTTCAATTTGAAATCCCGTCTGCGGAGCCCTCGGACGGGGAATGGGAACCACCCCTGAGCCGGGCGCTCAATTCGCGGAGATTTAGTGCGCGTTAAGCCCTCGGCTCGAGTTTAAATGGATCAGAGGTGGCAAATCAATTACACCGCGGGCCTGACCCTCGCCGGATGAGAACCGCCTCGGCCTTCGGGGTTTTTGGGGTTTTTTTCCCACACCTTGGCCGTCAGGTTTGTCCCTTTTCCTGCCCCGAGTGAGCCCCGCTAGGGCCGAGTGGGAGAAAAAGATTTTTGAATCTCCAGAGATGTCAGCGATGCGCAATTAGCGAGCGGCCGGCTTCGATTAGCGCGGTTTTATTTTCTCTTTAAAACCAAAAAACAAAAGTCTGCGAAGAGCCCCTTCCAGCCGCAAATTATCGCAACCAGCGGCGCTGCGAGGTTTTTTAATTTTTTCCCCGTTTTTTTAACGCTTTCCCAAACTGTTCCCAGGGATTTATTGGCAGAGCAACGGCCGGGAGTGGCGGAAAAGCGCCAGGGCGAACATTTTAATGATTGTTTTGCTGTTCCTCACGAGCTGGGCTTGCAGGACATCCCATTTCTCTGCCTTTCCCCCCACAAAAAACCAACAATTTGCATGCGGGGCTGCTCGCTCCTGATAATCGCAGAGCCACAAAAATTGCGCAACTCATCCGACGCCTGCAAAGCTCCTCAGCCTCTAAACCCAGATTTTTAAATTGATTTTTTCATTCCCCCCCCCCCCTTCTTCTCCGCTCATCGCTCCCTCTCAAGCTGACTTTAATTATCATTGAATTTTCAGGGTTTTTTTTTTTAATTTTTAATTTTAATCCTGGCAACGCTCGGCGCACAAAAGGGGAAACTCTGCGAGGAGAAAAATCGGAGATATCGCGGCCAGGGGGGCGGCGGCTGCCAAAGCACTTCCTCCGCCTGTTATTTCCTTGAATTCTCCGCATCGCCCGGGATGTTCCCGTGGCACGGAGCGCCCTTGGCTCGGCCGCTGTAAACACGAGCTCCCGAGCCAGGGCTTCGCCATCAAATCCGCTTTTCGGAGCCTCCCCGGGCTCCGGCAGCCGCAGCCGCGCTGGCAGCCCGGCGGAAGAGGTGGAATTGTAGATTTGTGGCGCGCACAAGTCGCGGATTCCGAGGTATTTCAGCCCCGACGGGCAGATGGTTACAAATTCGGACAGGAAACGAGCCCTTGATAAACGCTGCTGATCGGGGGGGGGGTGGTGCTGGGCGCAATTTAGGTGGATTTTCCTTCCCTTTTTTTAATTTTTTCTTTTCCTTTTTCTTTTTTATTTTCCTTTTTTTTTAATTTTTTGATCTGTTTTGTTTGGGGTTTTTGTTTTGTTTTGTTTATTTTGGGTTTTTTGGGCGCTGTCTCTCTGCTGCCGTGACTGATTTTCCCCCTTGAAAAGCCAAATAAAAAGGAAAAAAACCCAAAAAGCCTCAACCCCACCTTGACCCAGCCAGCAGCTCGAGGTGGGGGGGATGCTCAGGTAGAGCGAAGCAGGAAATCCGGGCGAAGCGAAAATTTAAAAAAACCCCAAAAATAATTTTTAAAAACCAGCGCAAAGTGGAGCTTTCAGGGGCACGGAGACTTTCGGCCGGGTTTAAACGGGCAAAATTCGGTGTTTGCGGGAGCGGCCGGGCTGGAAGCGGGGGCTCCGCTGCCCTGAACCCCCCCGCGAGGGCTCGATCGATAAATTCCGCTTTTCCCCTCACCCGGAGCGCGGCTTTGGCCATAAAAGGTCGGGCGCGGGTCTGGCATTAACAAAAAACGCAAGAGGGCACAATGCGGGCCGGCCGCCGGAGGAGAGAGGCTCCGGCCGGAGCGCGGAGCAAATATTGCCATTACTGCCATTATTTCCCATTATTTCATTTATTTTCCATTTGCCATTTCCGTCCCGAACGGCGGAGCTTTCCCCGGCAAAGCGCGGAGACGCGGCGGAGGCAGCGCGGTAATTAGCGGTAATTAGCGCCGCGCGGAGCCGCCGAAGTTTGGAGGAACCCGAAGCGCTTTCTCCTCCCGGAGCGAGCCCGGCTCAGCCCCCGCCGCGGGGTCTCCTCCTTGCGCCAACTTGGCGCAAAACAACTTTTGAAATTTCATTTTTCCGCCCCTTTTTTACCCCCACCCCGAGCTCCGCGCGGAGCCCTCGCGCGTTTCGGGACGCGGGGTTAAAGTTTGGCCGCGGCCAGAAATGAACTTTTTTTGGCGTCGTTCTTTCTCTCGTTTTCTCCGGTTTTGGGCGCAAATCTCAAAATTTCGGCGCTCGCACCGCCATCCGCGGGGAGGGAGAGGAAGAGGGGAGGGCGAGGAGGAGGAGGAGGAGGAGGAGGAGGAGGAGGGGAGGGGGGGACGGCGCGTTTATTTATTGATGAAGCTCGCAGCGCGCCGGGAGCGGGCTCCTTTCGGCAGATATTACAGATTTGGTTAAGGGGGTGAATTTCTGTTGTTTAAAAGGGAGGGAAGAGGGGGTGGACGGTTTGTTCTTGGGGGTCCCTGGTGCAATCTCGGCTCCTCATGGGTGCTATTTTGCAACCTCAGGCGCCTGCTATTGGTCAGCCCGTGATCAGATGGTTGTATTTCCTTGTGTCCCTCGCTGGCACCACGCCATCTCCCTTCAGCTAAAACCCAATCTCCGATATACCACTAATAGCTAAACCACTTGGACTATAAAACACAACAAATCATAAAGCCCGGGCGAAAAAAGGACGGCACGCACACGCACACGCACACACACACACACACACACACACCAAAAAAAAAAAAAAAAAAAAAAAAAAAAAAAAAAGGAAAGGAAAAAAAAAAAGAAAAAAAAAGAAAAAGAAAGGGGGAATCTCTCTCCTCTCTCTCTCTCTCCTTTCCGATGAGTTCTTATTTTGTCAACTCGACCTTCCCGGTGAGCCTGGCGCCGGGGCAGGAGCCCTTCCTGGGACAGCTCCCGCTCTACCCCTCGGGCTACGCGGACCCTCTGAGGCACTACCCGGGCACCTATGGAGCCGCGCAGGACAAGGGCTACTCCTCCTCCTCCTCCTCCTCCTCTCCTTACTACCAGCAGAGCTCGGCGGCGTTCGGCGGCCGCGCCTCCGCCTGTGACTACGGGCCCGGCGGCTTTTTCAGGGACAAGGAGCCGGCGTGCGCCCCTCCCAGCCTGGACGAGGTGCCCTCCTTCGGCGCCGAGGCGCGCAAGGACTGCGCGCACGGCAAGAGCGCCTTCGGAGAGAGCGAGGAGCAAAAGTGTTCCGCGCCGGTTTACCCCTGGATGCAGCGGATGAACTCTTGCAATAGTGAGTTTGCCTCTTTCGCAGCAATAAATGCGGTCCCGTCTCCTCCCTCCCTCCCCTTTTTCTTATTTGTTACCGCCAGGGAGAGAGAGAGCGAGCGAGCGAGCGAGGGGAGCAGGAGGAAGGTTCGGTTTTAGAGCCCAAACTTCCAGCGGGGGGAAACTTGGGGCTTCCAAACGGGCACCAAAACTTCCCGGCGCTCCGACGCTCCCCAGGCTAGAAACGCTTCCACCCCGAAACTGAATTTCTGGATTTCCCCTCCCTTGTTTTCTTGTTTTTCCCTCTTTTTTTTTTCTTTGCCACATTCCTGTTGGCGTGTCACTCAGCTCCGGCGATTTGTCTCTGTCCGTGCCCCACACGCGCAGGGAGATATCTTCTCTAAATCAGATCTGGATGACTTTACACACACAGAGCCCCGGCCCGCGCCCCCACGCAGCTCCTCTCTCTCCCTCTCCCTCTCTCAGAGCCAGAATTAAACCATAGAAAAAGTGTTTTCAATACTTGAAGGCGGACGGTTGCACTTTTAACGCCACCATCGCCTAATGAAAAGTCTGCCTGGGGAGGATTTTCCTGCTCTTCTCCCCCCTCCCCCGGTGATCGATGGCTTCTTGAAGTGCTGTTTCCTCAATCAGAACTGCAATCATAATTTTTAAAAAAATCAGATAAGTGCAGGGTGGGGTGGGGGGGAGGAAAGAGAAACAACAGGAGCCTCCCCGCTCTCCTCGCCCGCGTTCGGATGCATTTGTTGCCTCTTAAGTCCCAAATTGATGTCCATTAGCGCGGGCACGGCGAGCGCTGTGTCCCGTTTAATGCGGGCTCGGGGCGGATCGATTCACTTCATTATCGCTTAAATGCCCCCGATCTATTACGGCCCTGCCGGCGGGGCGGAACGCGGAGAGCACCTTGCGATCCCTCATCCCGCAATGAGACCGATCTGGCCTTGTCTGCCTGCCCAAAGCCCGGCTTAAACCCCCCCACCCCGGCCCAAAGCCCGGCCTAAACCCCTCTTGCCCAAAGCCCGGCTTAAACCCCCCCTGCCCGGCCGGGCCGCTCCCGAGCGCTTCTCCCGGAGCTGCGCAGAGCCCCCTCGGCACCGTCCCAAAAATCAATCTCGGTGTCCCCCCCTTCCCCTATTTCCCTTTGGTTTTTCTCTATTTCCCCTTGTTCCCCCCCAGTTCCTTCCATGCCCCCTTATTTCCCCTGTTTCCCCTCACTTCCCTTGTTTCCCCATAAATTTCCCCCTATTCCCCCTTATTCCCCCTATTTCCCCCTTATTCCCCCTATTTCCCCCTTATTTCCCCCTATTTCCCCCTTATTTCATCCTATTCCCCTCTATTTCCCCTCTTTCCCCTCTATTTCCTTCTATTTCCCCCTATTTCCCCTTATTTCCCTTTAATTTCCCCTATTTCCCCTATTTCCCCCATTTCCCCCTATTCCCCCTCATTTCCCCTATTCTCCCTATATTCCCCACATTTTCTTCTATTTCCCCTCATTTTCTACCATTTCCCCCATTTTCTTCTCTTTCTCCCTATTTCCCCCCTATTTTCCTCAATTTCCCTATATTTTCTTCCATTCCCCTCCATTTCCCCCCTATTTTCTTCTATTTCCCCCCATTTTCTTCCATTTTCTACCATTTCCCAGATTTTCTTCTATTTCCCCCTATTTTCTTCTATTTTCTACCATTTTCTTCTATTTCCCCCCATTTTCTTCTACTTTCTACCATTTCCCCTATTTTCTTCTATATCTCCCTATTTTCCCCCCTATTCTCTTCCATTTCCCTCCGTTTTCCCCCCCATTTTCTCTGGGTTTTTTGGAAATATTTCCCCCCCTATTTCCCCCCTATTTTCCCCCTATTTTCCCCCTATTTCCCCCCTATTTCTCCCCTATTTTCCCCCTATTTTGCCCCCTATTTCCCCCCTATTTCCCGGGCCCATTCTGTGTTTTTCCCCCGCTGATTTTTCCCCCTTTTCTCGGCCAGGTTCGTCCTTCGGGCCGAGCGGCCGCCGGGGCCGCCAGACCTACACGCGGTACCAGACGCTGGAGCTGGAGAAGGAATTCCACTTCAACCGCTACCTGACCCGGCGGCGCCGCATCGAGATCGCGCACTCGCTGTGCCTGACCGAGCGCCAGATCAAGATCTGGTTCCAGAACCGCCGCATGAAGTGGAAAAAGGAGAACAAACTGCTCAGCTCCTCGCAGCTCAGCGCCGAGGAGGAGGAGGAGAAGGCAGCCGAGTGATTCGAGAAATATCACAAAAACCCCCCCACAAACCCCCCCCCCAAAAAAAGAGATTAAAAAAGCAACAAAAACGCCTAAAAAGTTCTTCAAAAAGGCTGGAAAATTGGGATTGAGGGAGGGAGGAGCGTGAGGGGTGTGGGGTGGCTGGGAGGGAATTCCCGCTCCTCGCTGGGACAGCAGCCGCAAAGTTTGGGGCCACCAAGGCCCTGGACTCCAATCCCCACCGATTTTGTCCAGGAACGAGCAAAAACCCGCAAAAATTAGCAAAAATTAGCAAAAAACCAGCAAAAATGAGCCAGCTCCTAGCGGCGTTTTGAGGCTCTTTTGCCCTTCCCACACCTCCCCTCCCCTCCAGCTCCCCAGTCCACGAAATGGAATAATAATAATAACAATAATAATAATAAAGTGAAGAGAGATGGAGAGAGAGAAGGAGGGAAAGAAAGGGAAAAAGGGGGGGAAAAAAAAGAAAAAAATTTAAAAATTAAAAAAAAAGGACTCCTAGCCGTGTTTCTACCCTTGGTGTCACTGTTAGTAATCTGCTAACTCTTGTATTTAATGGAAGTGCTGCAATATATGTCATTTGGGGTGTTCCTTGTCCTAATTTTGTAAAAATGTTTCATGCACGGTCGACATAAGTTGGGTTTTTTTCCTTTTTTTTCTTTTTTTTTTTACTCCTTTGGTAAATTAATCAAACCCTGAGGTTCTTTGTAATTAGTTTTGGGGCTGTTTGGTTTTGTTTGGGTGGGTTTGTTTTGTTTTGTTTTGCCTTTTTAATTTTTTTATTTTAAAAAGGAAAAAAAAAATCTACTGAAAGAACGAGTACTACCTACAAGGCTGCAAAAAAAATTTAAAAAAATTAAAAAAAAAGAAGAAGAACAACGACAGAAAGTTCTATTTTATTAATTTTTGTACGTGTTGTGTTTGGAGTTTGTCTTAGGTATGAACATGGAATTCTCTAATAAAAGCCAAGTCTTCGATCTCACCCGCGCAGCCCTCCCCTGTCGTTCTTGGCGCTGTTTTGAGGGGATTTTCCCCCTTTTCCAGGGGGGTGAAAAGGAGATTTTCAGCTCCGAGCGCACGCGATCCCAGCGCGCAGAAAAATCTGATTTTCCCCCCTTTTTTGGGCTCTAATCTGCACTGGGAGCCCTTTCACCAGGAGCATTTCCTGGCTGACATTTCTGCCTCAGCACCGCTCGCTCTCGCTCTCTCTCTTTCTCTCTCTCTCTCTTTTTTTATTGTTACAGTACAAAGAGTTATGACGAAACGCCGTCCCATCTCCATAATAAATCAAGGAAACGGGCAAAATCCGCTCCCATTTATCCACCCAAGCTACCTAACATTTGCCCAGCATCTTTCAAACATCTGCTCCCTCACTCCGCGCCCCCAAATCAAAGAGAAATGTGGCCAAAAGAAAAAAAAAATTAAAAATAAAACTCCAGGTTTCCAAGGAATTCACCCCGGATAAGAATTCTCATTGCCCGGAATGAGCGCCCGTTCAAACTGAGGGGGAAGAAAGCGGGGAAATTCTGAACCGAGCTCCTTGGAAAGGGCAAATTTTGATTTTCTCTGGCCAGCGGCTCCTCGGCTTGGCCGGGGATGGGACGGGGAAGGTTTTGTGCTCCTCAGCGAGGAATTTTCTTGCGAAATCTCCGAATTTCCCCCCGGCTCTGGCGGGGGAATGCAAGGAGAGGAGAGGATTATTGGTTTTTTTTTATCTGCTGAAGGGGATTTAGGGCTGGGAGGCTCCGGGAAGAGGCGAGCGGGGAGAGCCCCGGGTGGGAGCGCGTCCCCCCCGCGCCACGAGCCGCTTTTAATGTCAGCCACTTTTAAAATCAATTCATGCAGAAGCTTCGCAGCTGTAGGACATTTACTATTATTGCCACGCTTTTCATTGCCCGTAATTATTATAATTATATGTCACTTTCAATATGGCGCATAATTCCCAATGAGTTGCAGGCGAGCACGCGAAATTCCTAAAGTGCCTCGGAAGGAGGGAAAGGAGAACAAAAAAAAGAAAAGGAAAAATAAATTTTAAAAGGTCAGAGACGGAGAAAAGGAGACGGAGAAAAGAGAAGAAGGAGAGGAAAAAGAGGAAAATAACGCCTAAAAACTCCAGCTCTTTCCCAACGTTCTCCCCAGTTTCCGAGCGCTTTTGCTCCCCGATGTTCCTCGCAGGGAAGGAAAAACCGCGCAGCTCAAGGCTCGGAGAGGACGTGGAAACGCTCAGGAGCAGGAACATCCTAAAAATCAACGTTGCCAACCATTCCACCGGCCGGATTTCGCCTCTTTTTCCTTTCTCCCACCCGTTTTCCCCCCCAGTTTCTTTTTTTCCCCCCTCCAGAACTGAGCTGCGAGCTCCTGCCCTGGACCAACCTCGACTTTTCCACCCCAAAACCACCCGCAGCTTCCTCATCACTCCGGACCCCCCTCCAGAGGCCTCCGAGCCACCCAGAAACCTCATCCCAAACTTCTCCAGCGCTTTCCCAACACCGAGACTCCTCCAGAGAAACCCCGAGGCCGGGGGGGGCGCCGGGACCCGCAGGACGCGCCGCACCCTCTCCTCTCTCCCCAATTTTTTAAAATATATATTTTTTAAAAAAGCCAAGCGGAGCAGAACCGCAGTGGGGAAATTTTTGAATTATGAATTATTTGGTTTTACTTTTTTTTTTTTTTTTTTTTTTGGTGGGGGGGGAGAGGAGGAGGAGGCGAAGGGGGGGGTCCCCGAGGCGCAGTGGCGCGGCGCGGCCGGCAGGTGGCGCGCTCCGCCAGGCGGGGGGCGATGGCGGCGGCGGATTTGGGGCGACTTTGGGCCTAAAGCGGCTCCGCGCTCGTCATTATTTGTAACCATAGAGCATGAATTACCTCTTGAGGTCATCAGCGAGAATTTACGACTGGTCAACAAAAGCACGTGACGCCCCGAACGCACCCCCCACCCTCCCCCCATATTTGGCCGCATACATAGCAAAAACGAAGTACAGTGCATCGCTATAATTCATTAATACATCATAAATCGTCAAGCACGGGGTTATAACGACCACGAGCCACAAATCAAGCCCTCCAAAATAACCCAAATGAGCTCTTACTTTGTAAACTCGTTCTCAGGGCGCTACCCAAATGGCCCCGACTATCAGTTACTAAATTATGGGACCGGCAGTTCCATGAACGGTTCTTACAGAGATTCAAGCACCATGCATTCCAGCTCTTATGGCTACAACTACAATGGGATGGACCTTAGCATCAACCGCTCAGCCTCCTCCAGTCACTTTGGGGCTGTGGGCGAGAGCTCCCGCGGTTTCCCTTCTCCAGCTCAGGAGAGCAGGTTTAGACAGGCGTCCAGCTGCTCCTTATCTTCTCCCGACTCCCTGCCCTGCTCCAACAGCGAGAGCCACGGAGGCAAACCCGCCCCGTCCCCCTCCGAGCCGGCTCCTGCTGCCAGCAGCACCAACACAAATTTCACAGAACTAGACGAGACCAGCGCGTCCTCGGGAGCCGACGAGGGCACTCCAATAAGCAGCAGCATCCCCCGAGCGCAGGCAGAGCCCATCGCGACCTCCACGGCAGCGACAGAAGGGCAGGCACCTCAGATATTCCCTTGGATGAGGAAACTTCACATTAGCCATGGTACAGCTCCTTCTTTTTCCCCTCCTTGTGCTTGTTTATTTTCTGCCGCACACCCCCCACCCTCCCCACCACCCTTTTCTCTGCTGTTTCTTTCTCTTTTTTCCCCCCTTTCCCCTCTTTTTTCCCTCCCCCCCCCCCCCCCAGCCCCGCTCGCTTTTTCTTCCTCTCTCCTTCCCTTTATTCCGCGGAGGCGCTTTGATCAGAATCGCAGCTATTTATTGCTTTTGTATTTCTCGCTCCAAAGCTGCCTCTGGCGCCTGCCGAGGCTGGGGGGGTCCTGCGTGCGTCCGTGTGTTTGCGGGGGGCGATTTTTATTTTCCCTTTCGCTCTCCCCGCCGCCCAAAGCGGCGCTTTCCCCAAGCCCTCGGCACCGCGCGGGCGGTGGGAGAAGGAGATTCAAAACCCGAGGCCGGGCTGGGCTGGGGAAGGGGAGAATTGGCCATTAAAGCGGAGCGGGGGGCGCAGATGGGGCGCGCAGCCCCGGTTTTCTGGGTTCGTCGGTGACGAGAAGCCCCAAAGGCGTTCGGGGGAGCCCCGCGAGGGCAGAGCCGCCCCCCGGCCCCGCTCCCAGCGCGGTTCCCCGTTCTCCGCCGGGGAAAAGCCCCGGAGCAGCCGGGAAAGGGCAGAGACGCCCCGAGCTGTTCAGTGATGGACACCGAGCGGGGAATTGGGGTCCGCAGGGGCCGGGGGTGGGGGGCTCCACACGCGTGCGAGGGGGGGCTGGGAGGAAAAGGAGACAGAGAAGGGGGGGGGGGTGCTGTTATTTGGGGGCAATTCGCGGCTTTCCGCTATTCTAAAAAAATATCAAAAGCGCGAAAAATGGGTTTAAAATTTAAAAACGAGGTGACAAAATAGCTGAAATGCGAGCAGAAAGAGCAAACCCCAACCCCGCTGTTGTCCGTGTTACCCAGACATGACTGGACCAGACGGGAAGAGGGCGAGGACAGCGTACACTCGCTACCAGACGCTGGAGTTGGAGAAGGAATTCCACTTCAATAGATATCTCACCCGCAGGAGGAGAATAGAGATCGCTCACGCGCTCTGCCTCTCCGAGCGCCAGATCAAAATCTGGTTCCAGAACCGGCGCATGAAGTGGAAGAAGGACAACAAACTGAAAAGCATGAGCCTGGCCTCGGCCGGCAGCGCCTTCCAGCCCTGAGCCCCGCCAAAGCGAGCGAGGAAGGAGAGGAGGGCGAGGAGAAGAAAAAAATTAAAAAAAAAAATTAAAAAATATAATAAAAAAAGCCCCAAAACCCCAGCGAAACCCCCGAGTGAATCACGAAACGGAGAAATGTGTAGTTTGGGAGGACTGTGCAGCGAGGCACCTCCGCGGCTGATCCCTGCCCAGAGCAGCTCCCGGGGGTGCCCTCAGCCCAGGACTGAGCTCCCTTTCTGGAAGTTGTTTTCCTTTTTTGTTGTTCGTTTGTTTGTTTCAAAACAAAGGAAGAAAAAAAAAATATTAAATTTTATTTCCAGATGCTCCTCCTGCTCTCGTTGTTCTTCTAAATGTGTGTGTCCGTGCTCTCTTGGTGCTTTCTGGAAAGCTGGCATGTGTTCTGTGAGCCCTTGAATGTGATAACTTATTTATGAATCCAGAACAGATACGGTTCTTGCTTTATTTGTTGGGATTTTCTCTTTTTTTTAAATTTTTTTTCCCCCTCTCCCCTTTTTTTCCGAGTTTCCTGCTCTTGGGTGAGTTCTTCTCTGCCTAAGAGAAAATCGGGGGTTCCTGCACTACAGTCGCAGAAAAAAAAAGTCTCAAAAAACCCAACAAAAATATAAAAAAAAGGAAAAAAAAAAAAAAAAGAAGCAGCTCTTGTATCTTTCTGTCTTAAAATTGTCCAGTCTGTGTTTTAGTCCAAACTCCAGGCCAGGATTTCTAATCCCAGCCTCATTCCAAGGCGTACTCTTAGACGTGGGTGAACTTCACTATTGAAAATTGATAATAATACCAATAATTAATAACTCCAAAAAAAAAAAAAAGGAAAAAAAAAGAAAACTAAAAAGATGTACAAAAGCGGAGAGCGACGCTGGAGTGCTCTGATGTTTGTAAATATTAGAAATATTTCTGCCGTGAGTAATAGCCGGGTCGTAGTGGGCAGAGTGAATGCGGTGTTCTGTGTAAAAATGGCATCTGTCATGTCTCGCAGCCGGGTGGTTCTTGGCCAAGCAGCTTTTTGTATTTGTTTGTAGCTTTACTCGAACTCAAATAAACGTTTTTCCCCGACTCACAAAGGCTCCCGGGCGCGTTTTTACCCCCTCCGACCCCTCCGAAATCCGCAGCCTGCCAAACCCGCCAGGCGCCTCAAAACG
>JBBFKN010000011.1:5930528-6006278 GCA_039654755.1 Calcarius lapponicus | reverse complement strand
GGAGAAATCCCACCCGAATTAAAAAAAAAAAAAATTAAATCCCCAAAAGCTTTGGTCTGAACGGGGGGGGCAAATTAACCAAAAATAAATCTCCATCTTCGGAGAGGGGAAAGATCGGAGCGAGGGGGGAAACACCTCGGGGCGGGTGGAAAAGGAGAAAAAGGAGCAAAAGGAAAAAAAAAATTAAAAGTTCGGGGTGAAGCGCGGGTCAGCGCGGCTGGCGGACACGCCTCGCTGTTTAACAAAGACTGCCAAAGTATGAGATTAATACCAAAACTTGCGCCTTTCCCAGCCCGCAGCGCTCCGGGGCCTCCGCGGCAGCGCCGGGACAATGCGGGGCCAGCGGGGCGGGGGAGCCGCCCCCGAAAGAACCCCAAAAATCACCCCAAAAACCCCAAAAACGCCCGGGCCGGAGAGGAGGAGGAAGGAGGGAGCGAGAGGGAAATGGGGGCAGCCAGAGGGAAATTTGGGGGGCAGCCAGAGGGAAATTGGGGGTTTGGGGAAGCCAGAGGGAAATCTGGGGCAGCCAGAGGGAAATCTGGGGCAGCCAGAGGGAAATTTGGGGGTTTGGGGGAAGTGAGAGGGAATTTGGGGGCAGCGAAAGGAAATTTGGGGGTTTGGGGGCAGCGAAAGGAAATTTGGGGGTTTGGGGGCAGCCAGAGGGAGATCTGGGGAAAGCGAGAGGGGAATTTGGGGGTCTGGGGGCAGCGAGAAGGAATTTGGGGGGTTTGGGTGAATAATGGCGCTATAAAAGCGGAGCGGGGGCCGTGCGGGGTTCCGAGGCGATTTTGGGGCGTTTTCGGGGGATTCGCTCCCCGAGCTTTGCGCGAGCGCCCCGAGGAGAAGGAGCCGCGCTGAGCCAAGGTAGGAACCGCACCTTTGGGGAAGGGTTTGGGGATCCCCTCGTACAGAAACGACAACCCGGGGGTGTCCCGGAGGTCACCCCGCGCTGCCTGAAACGGGGGAGGGGGAAAATACCCCAAAAAAAGCCAAAAAATAAAAATTGAGTGAGAAATTTCCGCCGGATCCCAAAGGCGAGGGGGGGGTTGGAAATTTGGGAGTCGGGGGAGATTTCTCCGAGGTGCGGCGGGGGGGGAAATCAATTCTGGCAGACGCTTAGGGGGGTGCTGGTTGGCAAAGGCCGGCCCTGCGCTGTCACCGCAAAAACCGATTCATTTTTTCTTTTAAAGGGATGTGGGAGGGGGTTAAAAATAGAGAATAAGGCCTGGCTATTCCTAGAGAATGGAATAAAAGAAATCGGCTTGGAGGGGCTCGGGAAGGAGGAATAAAATCTAAAAGGGGATTAAAATGAAATGGAAAATGCAAGGAGCTGTGCGGGGGTTTGTTCTGTTGTTTTGTGGCGTCCGCGTTGTTGGTTTGGCTCCTCGCTTTCCTGGCAGGTTTTAGAGGAGAAAGGTGAATTTTGAGGTGGGAGATTCTGTTTGGTGCAAAACCAAAAAGATTTCGCTGCTTCTGCCGGAATTTTGGGGTTTTTAAAGGGTCTGGAATGATTTTGGGGTTTCCTTCGATGCCTTTGGTTCGTTCTCAAAGCGCCGCTTGGTATTCGGGGTTTAGCCTGGGAGCTTTGAGCAGGAAAAGCGAGTGTGCACCTGAAAGTACCTGAAAAATCCAGAATTCGGGGGTTTTATTCTTGGCCAGAAGTTTTATATTTTTTATTTGAATGGGAAATGCGGGAGTTCTTGGAATCCGCCGAGTACATTGACAGGAATTGTAAATGCAGCTTTTCCCTGATGCCCTCTCCGCTGCGGCATTTAAATGCAATTAATTCGGGAGGTACTTGACCTGAAAAATGTTCTGCCTTTTGAAATACAAAAAAAAGAGAAAAAAATAAAAAAAAAAAAAAAAAAAAGAAAAAGGAGAGAGAAAAAAAAAGGGGGGGAAAGAGCAAAGGAAGGGAGGCTGCTCAGCTTTGAGTCTCTCGGGCAACTGTAATTTTAAACGAAATCTCAACATGATGCTACCCTCATTAGTTCCGAATGAAGGTTCATTACCTAGACAGTATGAATATTTTATTGCTTTATATCCCTTTTTTCGGAAATGAAACGCCTTTGATCTTTTTCTCGGGTTGTAAAAAGAATTGCCTGTCATTAAAAAAAAACCTGTCGTCCCATCTGCCTTTACATTCTGATTTCTTTTCATCTGTTTCTTTCTCTTTCTTTCTTTTTTTTTACCATTTCCCCGCACGGCTAAACCCAAACCTTGGGTGACCTCCAGCAAACGAGAAATGGATGAAATCCTTGCGCTGCCCACCAGAAAATCGTGACGAGACTTTCAGGGCGGGGTGGGGACGGAGCTCGGGGGATTTCTCTTTTTAAAAAGGCGGATTTTTGGGTCCGCGTCTCGTTGCGCGCCTGCACCTCCGCCTTCACCCCGGGAACTGATTTTTTTCACCCCAAAATAACGTCCAAGGTGTGGAGGGGAAGGTGGAAAATTCCCGATTTTCCTCTCTGCGCGCTCTGCAGCCTCGCTGCTTTAACGAATCGCCTTTTCCCCCCTAGGCGGGGAATTCTCTTGAGGTGCAGCCCCGATTATCCAAAAACCCCAAGTTTTGCCCCAGAAGAGAATGGTGGCGGTAGGAGAAGACCCGAGGAGCCGAGGAGGACGCAACTGTCTTCTATATGTACCCTGTAGATCCGAATTTGTGTAGAGGAAGTTGGGTCACAAATTCGTATCTAGGGGAATATGTAGTTGACACAAACACTACAAACCCAGAAGCCATTAAACCCCCCCCCCAAAAAAAACCCTAAAAATTCAAAAAAACAGAAGGGCGGAAACGAGGGTTTGACCAGAAAAAAAGCGGCTTTAGGGCTCCAAACAAATCTTTGGGTTTGACCTCAGCTCAACTCCGGCGCTGCCGCGATAAAACTTTATCAGGGCTCCGAGATAACGGCGGAGCTGCGAGGGCGGATTTGGGGTCTGGGGGGTTTGGGGCGTTTGGGGAGGGGTCGCGGGGGTCGGCGCTGCCGTTGCAGAGCGGGGCTCGCCCGCCTTCGCTTTAATTGGTGCGCTCCGAGGCGGATTCAGAAATCAATGAAATTTCTCTCCGCCGCCGCCGCTTTCCCCCGGGCGCGTTTGGGGTCTGCCCGCAGGAATTGGGGGGTTCCAGGGGGGTTTCAGGGGGGGGCTTCAAAACCTTTTAAAGCCTCTTATGGCCAGAAGGGCGAGGCCGAGCTGCGCCGGGGCTGCTCGGGTTAATTGGCTCGGTAATAATTGGCTTTTGTGAGAATTGCTCAATCCGTGCGGGCTCCGGCTGGGACGCCGCGCTCCCGCCGGGGTTTGGGGGTCCCCGGCACCCCGAACTCGCCGCCGCCTCTCGGATCGATCCCCGCGCAGCCCCATCCATCTCTGCCACGCTCCCGCGGCCCCGCTCGGGGGGCGGCGACCCCCGGCCGGGGGTGGCGAGCGCGGCTCAGCTGCGCCCGCGGGGGCGAGGGAGGGGAGGCAGCGCCGCCGTCCCCCCCGGCGAACCCCCCGAAAATTCCGCGTTCTCCTCTCGTTCGGCGCCTTTCTGAGCGGGGGGCGATGCCCCCAGCCCAGGACACACCCCCGAGGGGTGGGGGGCGGCCGGGGGGGCTGCGAGCACCGAGGGGGCCCGAGGGTGACCGGGGGTGGCCGGGGGTGGCCGGGGGTGACGGGGGTGGCCGGGGGTGGCCGGGGGTGGCTGGAGGGCAGCGGACGCCCCCCGGGGATGCTGGGGGGGCCCCGGGAGAGCCCGGGCTGGGCAGGTTTCCTTATCCGGGGCTCGGCGTGGCCCTCGCCATTGGCCCGCGCTGTCACATGGAGCCAACTTTGTTCACTTGACAGTAAGTAGGAGGGTTCCGCCAAACAGAAAAGGCACCGAAGGGAGGCGGGGGGGGGGGGTGTGGGGGGGTTGTGTGGGGGGGTGTGGGGGGCGCACGAATAAATTTTAAGCGGAGAAACAGACAGAGGGGAGAGAGGCAGATCCGTATATATATATAGATATATAGATAGAGATAGATATAATTGTTTTCCTTCCCCCCCGCGCGGGCGCGCGATTCCACACCCCACACCCCCCCCCCCCCAAAAAAAAAAAGAAATTAATGGCCATGAGCTCGTTCCTGATCAACTCCAACTACGTGGACCCCCAAGTTCCCACCCTGCGAGGAATATTCCCACAGCGATTACCTTCCCAATCACTCGCCGGAATACTACGGCGGCCAGCGGCACGGCGGGGAGAGCTCTTTCCAGCATGCAGCGACGTACCACGAGCCGCGGGCCGCCTGCGCCGAGCAGCCGTACCCGCCGTGCCCGGGCTCCGCGCAGCCCCGCGGAGGCGCCGAGCCGCGGCCGCGGCAGCCCCAGCCCGCCCCCCGCCTGCAGCCGCGGCGCCGCCGAGCCCGTGCTCTACCCCTGGATGAAAAAAGTGCACGTAAGCTCGGGTGAGTGCGGGGAAAAAGGGGGGAAAAGGGCTTCGCTTTATAGTTGGAGTAGCACCTCGCGGGCCCGCGGAAAAGGCTTGTGCGGCGCTTGTAAAAGGAGCGCCCGGCGGAGATTTACGAGCGCCGCTTTGCAGAGCGCTATAATTACATCCTCCATAAATTTTTATTGCTCTGCTTGGCCATGTGCCTTTGAAGTCTCTGTTACCATCCTCCTCCAGTTTCTTCAGGCTACTTTGCTCTTTTTTTTTTTTTTTTTTTTAACTTTTTTTTTTTCCTTTTTTACGGCTGTTGAAATCTTCCTAAGTGAAGTTTTATGTTTTGGTAATTTGTATTTAAGTGGCGGATTGAGTAAAGTTTTACCTATTTTCCCCTCCCCTGCCCTCCTTTTTTTTTTTAATTTCCTCCCTTTTTTTTTCCCCTCCTGTTTTTTTCATCTCTCTATTTCTTTCCCCCTTTTTTTTCTGAAAGGGAGGCATTCACCAACCCGCAGCCCCCGCGCTCGCCTCTTTCGCAGCGTGCGGGGGGGAACTTTCGGGGATGATTCCGCGCTGCTCCGGCAGAGCCGCGGGAGCGCAAACGCGAATTTCCACCCTGGCAGGGCACGGGAAACGCGCCCGGGGGGGCCTCGGAGAAACCTCGGGTCCGGAATCCGCGGCCACCATTGAGGCGGAGATTTGCACTTCGGCTCTGGGGGGGATTTTTAGAGCGTTTCCCTTTTTATTTTTTATATTTTAAAGCAAATCCCCCCCCCCCCCCAAAGAATGTGTGACGCTTTTATTCTTTTTGGGTTTTCGTGATTTTGGGGGGGGGGGGGGGGGGAAGAACCCATTAAAGGACCAGCTCGGTAATTCTGCTTTTTCTTATCTTTTCTCCTTTTTTATTCCTTTTTCCCTTTATCTTTTCCTCTTTTTTTTCTGCGTGTTCTCCCTTCTTTTTTGTGTTTTTCCCCACGGGTTTTTTTCCATATTTTGTGTGTGTTTTCACATCTTTTCCCCTTTCTTTTGTGTGTTTTCACATTTTCTCTCCCTTCTTTTCCATGCTTTCACATCTTTCCCCCTCCCCTTGTTTTTGGTGTGTTTTGACATATCCTCCCCTTTTCTTTTCCACATGTTTTCACATTCCCCCCCCCCCCCATTCTTCTGTATTTTCAAATGATTTCCTCCTGTTTGTGTGTGTGTGTATTTTCACTCCCCTCCATTTTTTGTATCCCCCCCCTTTTTAATATTTTCACCTTTCCCTCCTTTTTTCTATATATTTCAACATATTTCCCCCCCCTTTCTATATTTTCACATCCCCCTCAAATTTTCTATATTTTCACATATTTCCCTCCCATTTGTTGATATTTCCACACCTTCCCCCCCATTTTTCTATATTTTCACATCCCCTCCATTTTTCTCTATTTTCCCACCATTTTTTTTGTATTTTCACATATTCCCCCCCCCCCCATTTCCCTCTCCCCCCCCATTTTTTAAATATTTCCACGTAATCCCCCCCAAATTTTGAAATATTTTCACGTATCTCTCTCCCCTTTATTTATTTTAAATTCTCACGTCTTTTCCCCCCCTTTTTTCCCCCCGTCCCCGGGCAGTGAACCCCAACTTGTGCGGCGGGGAGGCCAAGCGCTCGCGCACGGCGTACACGCGGCAGCAGGTGCTGGAGCTGGAGAAGGAGTTCCACTACAACCGGTACCTGACGCGGCGCCGGCGCCTGGAGATCGCGCACGCCCTGAGCCTCAGCGAGCGCCAGATCAAGATCTGGTTCCAGAACCGCAGGATGAAGTGGAAAAAAGGATCACAAGCTGCCCAACACCAAGGTCAGGTCCGGCTCCTCCTCCTCCAGCGGCCTGCAGGCCCCGCAAGGAGGATCCCAAACGCAGATCCCACCGGGAGGAGGAGGAGGAGCAGGAGGAGCCCAAACGCAAATCCCACCGGGAGGATCCCAAAGGCAGATCCCGCAAGGAGGAGCCCAAAGCCAGATCCTCCAGGGAGGAGGAGGAGCCCAAAGACAGATCCCACAGGGAGGATCCCAAATGCAGATCCCGCCGGGAGGAGGATCCCAAAGTCACATGGCTCAAGGAGGATCCCAAACTCAGATCCAGCCAAGATCCCAAAGGCAGATCCCACAAGGAGGAGGATCCCAAAGGCCGATCCCTCAAGGAGGATCCCAAGGTCTCATCCCTCAAGGAGGATCTCAGATGCAGGTCCCACCAGGAGGAGGATCCCAAACCCAGATCCCACCAGGATCCCAAACTCGATCCCACGGACCGGCTGCCACCCTATAACGGCCCCCGTGGAGGCGCGTGCGTGTTTGGGGTGTGAACTCGTGCGAGCGCAGCGAAGGAATGTGATCGTTTTCATTTTTATCATTATTTTAATTATTATTTGAACCATGGGGAAAGGCGGGGCTGCTCTTGGTTACCCAACGCCGAGATCGGGTCAGCTCCTCCTCCAGATCCCTGCAGATCCCACACGGAGGATCCCAAAGGCCGATCCCTCTGGGGGAGGATCCCAACCCCAGATACCACAAGGAGAAGGATCCCAAAGGACAGATCCCACAAGGAGGATCCCAACCCCAGATCCCACAAGGAGGAGGATCCCAGACTCAAATCCTTCAAGGAGGATCCCAAAGGCCGATCCCTCAAGGGAGAGGATCCCAAAAGCAGATCCCACAAAGAGAAGGATCCCAAATTCAAATACCTCAAGGAGGATCCCAAAGGCCAATCCCACAAGGAGGATCCCAAAGGCCGATCCCACAAGGAGGATCCCAAAGGCAGATCCTACATGGAGGATCATCCCAGGCGCCAAATCCTTCAAGGAGGATCCCAAACTCAAATCCCACAAGGATCCCAAACTCGATCCCACAGACCGGCCACTGCCCCATTGCCACCCCCATGGATGCGTGTGCGTGTTTGGGGTGTGAACTTGTGCGAGTGCAGGAAGGGAAATGGGATAATTTTAATTTTTATCATTATTTGAACGATGATTTGAACTGTGGGGAAAGGCGGGGCTGCTCTTGGTTGTCCAGCACCGAGATCGGGTCAGCTCCTCCTCCAGATCCCTGCAGATCCCACACGGAGGATCCCAAAGGCCGATCCCTCTGGGGGGAGCATCCCAACCCCAGATCCCACAAGGAGGAGGATCCCAAATCCAAATACCTCGAGGAGGATCCCAAAGTGACATCCCACAATGAGGAAGATCCTGAAAGCAGATCCCTCAAGGAGGAGGATCCCAAACGCAGATCCTACAAGGAGGAGGAGCACAAACTCAAATCCCACAAGGAGGAGGAGGAGCACAAATGTAGATCCCTCAAGAAGGATCCCAAACACAGATCCCCAGCAGGAGGAAGATCCCAAAGTCTCATCCCACAGGGAGGAGGATCCCAAATGCCGGTCCACAAGGAGGATCCCAAACACAGATCCTACAGGAGGATCCCAAACTCAAATCCCACACGGAGGAGGATCCCAAACGCAAATACCTCAAGGATGATCCCAAACCCAGATCCCTCAAGGAGGAGGATCCCAAAGGCAGATCCCACAAGGAGGAGGATCCCCAGGCCACATCCCTCAAGGAGGAGGATCCCAACTTGATCCCTCAAGGAGGATCCCAAACTCAAATCCCACACGGAGGATCCAAAGCTCAGATCCCAAACCCAGATCCCACAAAGACAAGGATCCCAAACCCAAATCCCACATGGAGGAGGATCCCAAAGACCGACCCCACAAGGAGGATCCCAAATGTAGATCCTACAGGGAGATCCAAAGCTCAAATCCCTCAAGGAGGAGGATCCCAACCCAGATCCCACAAAGACAAGGATCCCAAACTCAAATCCCACATGGAGGAGGATCCCAAAGACCGATCCCACAAGGAGGATCCCAAAGCCAAATCCCTCACGGAGGAGGATCCCAAACTCAAATCCCACATGGAGGAGGATCCCAAACCCAGATCCCACAAAGACAAGGATCCCAAACTCAAATCCCACATGGAGGAGGATCCCAAATGCAGATCCCACAAAGACAAGGATCCCAAACTCAAATCCCTCATGGAAGAGGATCCCAAAGGCCGATCCCACAAGGAGGAGGATCCCAAACTCAAATCCCACAAAGACAAGGATCCCAAACTCAAATCCCACATGGACGAGGATCCCAAAGGCCGATCCACAAGGAGGAGGATCCCAAACCCGATCCCACAGAGGGGCCGCTGCCCCATTGCCGCCCCCATGGATGCGGTGCGCGTGTTTGGGGTGTGAACTCGCGCGAGAGTGCCGAGCGGGAAATGCGATCATTTTAATTTCTGATCTGAACAGCGGGGACAGACGGGGGTGCTCGTTATTTATGGCAAATAACTTTAATTTTTTGTTTTGATTTCGACCATGGGGACAGGCTGGCGCTGGTTATTTCGGCCAATAATTTGAATTTCCATCATTTTTATGCCATTTGACCCACCGGAAGCGCCGGCTGCTGGTGATTCCCACCAACAACTTGAGTTTTATCATTTTTAACACTGAGTTGACCCACGGGGAGTGGCGGGTGCTGGTTATTTCGGCCAATAATTTGAATTTTGATCATTTTGATGTGATTTTAACTGTGGGGAGTGGCAGGTGCTGGTGATTTCAGCCAATAATTTGAATTTTGATCATTTTGATGTGATTTTAACGCTGGGGACAGGCAAGTGCTGGTGATTCCCACCAATAATTCGAATTTTGATCGTTTTATGTGATTTTAACTGCGGGGACAGGCGGGTGCTGGTGATTCCCAGCAATAATTCAAATTTTGATCATTTTATGTGATTTTAACTGCGGGGACAGGCGGGGTGCTGGTGATTCCCAGCAACAATTCGAATTTTGATCATTTTGATGTGATTTTAACTGCGGGGACAGGCGGGTGCTGGTGATTCCCAGCAATAATTTGAATTTTGGTCATTTTTTCCCCCGATTTGAACTGGGCTCAGCTGAGCACAAAGCCGGGGCTGCTGGGGAAGGGGAGGCTGGGGCAGGATTTTTTTGGGGGATTTGGCTGAGATGGATCCTTGTTTCATCTTTAATCACGCCGAGCTCGGCCCCATTTGTCATGTTTACTCTCCCGTACAAAGGATGGACCTTATGTCTGCTATTACCCCGACAGCAGCGCCCGCTTTAATAAATGAGCCTCAGCTCCTTCCCCACAACTGCATTTTCTGCACCACCCCCTTTTTTTGCCTCTTATTTCTCCTTTTTTCTCTTTTTTCTCTCCTTTTCCCCTTTTTTCCCATTTTCTTTATCGATTTTCTCCCCCCCTCCTCCTTCCCCTCCTCTCTTTCTTCCCAACCCCGAAGTTTCTGCCCCGTTGTCCCAAAGAGACGAAAAAAAATAAAAATCCCCCAAAGACCCCAAAAACTCAACAAAAACCCCCAAAATCTCCTCAGGGGAGTTGAGAACTTTGTGATACCGGGAGATAAAATTTATTTAAAAAAAAGAAAATTGGGTCAAGGAGGTGTTGGACAAAGAAATGAAGAGAATGGAGCGGGATCAGACCCTTTGATTTTTTGGGTTTTTTGTGAACCCCAGCAGGTTCATGGGGGAGTGACGGGGGGTGGGGAGGGAAGGGGAACTGGGATGAACTGGGATGAACTGGGAGCACCCCAAAGCTCCTCCCTGCCCCGATTTGGGGCAGAAAATGTGAATTTGGGGCCTGGGCGCCCCCCCCGGCCGCCTCCATCCCCTTTGTCCTCGGGGGGTGTCGGGATTTACCTGGAAATGCCCAAAAAACCCCAGAAACCGCTCAGAAATAAATTCTGATCCCAAATCTGCCCCTGCGTGCTTCTTCCGGGGGGGGGGGGCGAGGCTGGACTGGGGTTATTTTATTGGGTGGAAAAATAAATATATTTATTCCAAGCCGCCAACGATCGGTTTATTTGTGATTTTTGCTGGTTTTTCTCGGGGTCTTTTTTGTTGTCAGCGGCGCAGCCCGCAGCCCCCTAATGAAAACAAAAGATGTTTGAGCAGCTCTAAGTAGCGCTAAGCCCCAGATATGATGATTTATTTGTTCAAAGCGCAGATTAATTCTCTTTTTCCGAGCCCCAGCCCAAACGCGGGCCGCTCATTAACGCTTTGCTGCCTCGGATTTCTCCTGAGATCTTTTATTTATTTCTTTTTTTTTTAATTATTTCTTTTTGTTGTTTGAAATCCCTCCTTCTCCGGGGTAGTTAATGCATTAATGAGTCCAATTTGGGCCCAGATGTTCGGGGGGTTCTGGGTGGGTTTGGGGTGCACAAAAGGAGCCGCTCCTGCCATAGCTCAGGGCCTGACAAGCAAATAGATAATCAAGAAGACAAATGGCTCCTTTTGTCAGCCGCAGCTCTTGTATTAATTTTCATTTTCTTTTTTTCGGGTAGCAAAAGATCGAGGGGGAAAAAAAAAACCAACAAAAAACCCGGCTCGGTTCTGGGTTAGGAACGGAGAAAAAAGAGAAATTTATTGTCCTCCAGGGGGGTGGAGGCAGCTCGAGGAAAGGGCGTTGGGGTCTGAAATAATGATGATAATAGGAATAAAAGTATGTTAAATGCGAATTGAAGTATAAATACATCTGTAAGGGTAGGTGTAAGTAGAGGTATAAATATGAAGTGTAAATATCATTGCACGGAGCTATAAATAGAAAATATGGCTATAAATAGAGATATAAATAGAAATAAATAAATAAAATAAATAGTAATAAAAAAATAATACTTTAAAGTTTCGATCAATATTCAGGGAATCCTCCAAAGATCCCAAGCAGGACCCAAATTCCGGCCCCAGTTTATCCCGAGACAAAGGCAGGGCTGGGATGTTCCAAACCTCTGCCCCGGCTTCAGGAGCTCCCCCCGCACCTTATGGGAATAAAATCGTTCCCCACCAAAATTCCCCAAATTCCTCCGACCCCCGTTCTTAATATTTTTTTCCCTTTTTAATGCTTTTAAATAAATAATATTCATGCGGTCGCATGGGGCAGGCTCTGCTCGGTGCGATGTAAAAAAAACCCAAAATAAACCGGATTTATGGCCGGATTTTGGTTTAATTCTCGCGGTTAAGAGGTGGCGACAGCGAAACTTGCGAGTTCCTTTATTTTCTTTATTTATTTCCCTGGCAAGGGCCGTATTTTATCCGGATTCCTCCAGGTTCGCGGTGGTTTCTTTGGTCGCCGTTGCGTTTTTATTCCGCTGCTCCTCCCTTTGATCTGCTTGGGAAGAGGGTGCGATTTTCGAGAGGGGGCTCCTAAGAATGGCCAAAAATGGGTGGTTTAAACCCAAAAAAATAAAAAAAGAGAAGCATATGCTGGCAGGAATGCGGGGTCTGTGGGGGCAAATCAAAGCTGGGGAGCGTGAATGGGATGGAAGGGGGAGAAAAGGAGATTTCTATAGGACCTGAAAGTTCACAGCCATTAGGAGCGGACAGAAGGCAAGAAAAATGCGAGAATTATACAGAAAATCATTAATCACTTCTTTTCTTTAAATACTTATCCCTTTTCCCATTGTTATTCAACAGCAAATCTCCGCAGACCGTCTGGCGGCAAAAATCCCCCCGGACTCCTCCAAGAAACCTTCAGGGGCACCAATGAGAATTAGAATCAATCATAGAAATATTAGAAATAGTCCCTAATAATAAAACCCGCGCCCTAAAGGGGAAAGATTCTCATTTTTGGGGGGAGAAAAGCCAAATTTCCAGCGGGCCCCCCCTCCCCTGCCGGTTCGGAAGGAGCCACCCCGAGCATGAGGGCGCTGGAAAAAGGATTTGGGAGCCAAGCAGGTAACGGAGCTGCTCTCGGAGGGATTGGGGACGGCGTTCCGGCACAAATCTGGGGGGAAATCAGAGAAAAAAAGGAGTTTTTAACCCATGGAGGTGGAAGGAGAAACTCCCCGCGAGCTCTCGCCTGGGGTTTTCCCTTTTCCCCTCCGTTTTTGGGTTTTTTTATTTCAAATCCGTCTCGGTTTGGGGCTGGGCGTGGTTGGGGTTTGCTGCGGGAGCTCGGCGTGATGCGTCCCGGTGGAGGTTTGGGGGTTTATGCTGAAAAGTCTGGTTTTTTCCCGGTTTTCTCCCGTTTTTGCCCGAGTTAAATCTCTCTCGGGATGGTTTGAGGAGGGTTTGGGTGCAGCGGCTGCTGAGTGTCCCGGGAAACGCGAATATTCGGGGGTTAAACTGCCCCGGGAAATGTGAATATTCCAGGCTTAAATTGCCCAGAAAATGCGAATACTCCCGGGTTCAAATGTCCCGGGAAATACGAATATTCCAGGGTTAAACTGTCTGAGGAACTGGGAATATCCCAGTTGAAACTGTCCCGGGAACTGCGAATATTCCAGGGTTAAACTGTCCCGGGAACTGGGAACTTTCCCAGTTTAAACCGTCCCAGGAACTGGGAATATTCCCGGGTTAAATTGTCCCAGGAACTGGGAACTTTCCCAGTTTAAACTGTCCCAGGTAATTCGAATATTCCCGGGTTAAACTGTCTCAGGCAATGTGAATATTCCTGGGTTAAGCTCTTCGAGGAACTGGGAACATTTCCAGTTTAAACTGTCCCAGGAACTGGGAACTTTCCCAGTTTAAACCATCCCAGGAAATTCGAATACTCCCGGTTTAAACCGCCCCAGGACCTGGGAACTTTCCCAGTTTAAACCATCCCAGGAAATTCGAATATTCCCAGTTTAAACTGTCCCAGGAACTGGGAACTTTCCCAGTTTAAACCGTCCCAGGAAATTCGAATATTCCCAGTTTAAACTGTCCCAGGAACTGGGAACTTTCCCAGTTTAAACCATCCCAGGAAATTCGAATATTCCCGGTTTAAACCGCCCCAGGAACTCTGAATATTCCCGCTTTAAACCATCCCAGGCGCACCCCCGGTTTAAGCCGGGCCTGGGCCGTGCCGGGGCGGTTTAATCCCGGGATTTTGGCCGTCCCCCGGGAATTTCTGCGGGCAGTGAGGAGCCGGGAGCGCGGCCGGGCCGGGGTCACGCAGAGTTCACTTTTCTGGCCCATTAGCCGGGTTTTACAGCCCAGGAGTGACCTCGACACCCCTTGACCTCCCCCAGGCCGGACACTGAGCTCATCCCCCAGCCCAGCAAAGCCCGGCCTGGACGAGCAGCTGGGAGGGAGCAAAAAAAAAGGGGAAAAAAGAAATCCCTAAATGTTGATTTATTTCTGTTTTCTGGCGGTTTAATCGTTCCGGGCCTAACGGGGCTTCCCGTGTGGTTTTGTGCTGTGTAAAAATCGGATTTTTTGCGCCTTGTTTTGCGTTGAGAGAGGGATTTTGAGGGGGTGGGAGGGCGGCTGGCCCTATAAATTTAATTTTTTTGGGGGGGGGGGGGGAAACTCAAGTGTAAAGCTCGAGGAGCAGAGGAGCCGCGGCCTGGCCTGGTCTGGTCTCTGATTTCAGAAATTCCTTTGTTTGCAGAGTCCCTGTGCTCCCCCTCCTCCTCCTCTTCTTCCTCCTCCTCCTCCTCCTCTTCTTCCTCCTCCTCCCGGGACCCCCAAATCCCCCCGGGGGGATCCTCGGAGCTCTTTGTTATCCCTGCCCAAAAATTGGGCCAAAAACCACACAAAGATCCCGGGATTGGAGGGGAAAAATCCATTTAATGATGGCAAAGTTGGAGCAAGAGAATCCCGCCCGAAGATGCGCAAATTGGACCCAAAAAATCCGCACAAAGGTGGCCAAAACTGGGCCAAAAAATGGCATCAAAAATGCTCCCAAGGGTTCCCAAACTGGACCAAGCAATCCCCCAAGAGATCCCAAAACTGGACCTAAAAAAAAACCCCCAAATATCCCCAAAATTGGAGCAAAAAGCCCCTCAAAGACCACAGAATTAGACAAAGTAACCCCCCGGAAGATCTCCCAACTGGACCAAAAACTCCCGGATTGGACGCGAAAACGCTCCAAAGATCCCCAAACTGGATGAAAAAATCCACCACCAAGTCCCCAAATTGGACCAAACCCCCCCCCCCCCAAAACCTCCAAATTTGACCCCAAATCCACCTAAATTGGGCCAGACATCCCCAGAACCGGACCAAAAAATTCAGATGGCGCGAGGAAACCTCAGCGCGCGGGGACGTGGGGAAAAATCCATAGAAATCCAGAAAAAAATCATAAAAATTCAGAAAAATTCAGAAAAATTCAGAAAAATCCAGAAAAATTCAATCTATCCCGCCCTGTCCCCTTCCAGCGCGGGTCTGGGGGCCCGGGGGACGCGGGGACAGCGGCGGGGGCGGGGGTGGCGCTGTCCCCGCGGTGGCTCCGCGTCCCTTGAAAGGCGCCCGGGACTTTCTCAGCGCCGCTGACAGATTTATGAGGCGCAATAAGAGCGGCGCGGGCCCGGCCGTAAATCACGGGCGGGATAAACTCATTTCATCCTCACAAAGGCGACGCCTTTGATCGCTGCACCTCCGAGGGCTCCGCCGGCCTTTGAACCGGGGGGGTTTTGAAAACAAAACAAAATTCGGCAAACCTGAAATAAGGGTTTTTTTCTGGGTTTTTTGGGGTATTAAACAACCCCAAAAATGGGAAGGGTGGGGGGCTCCGCGCTCCGTTTGTGCCCGCGGTGGATCCGCCGCCTTTTGTTGTCGCGCTTTTCTCTTTTTCAATGAGTTTGCCCGTTACGAGCAGGGAAAAAAAGAAAAAGAGGGGAAAAAAATAAGAAAGGGAGGGGGGAAGAAGAAAAAGAGGGAGAAAAAAATAAGAAAAAGAGGGGGGAAAAAAGGAAAGGAGAAGTTTTTATGAAGCGAAAGTTGCGGGTTTTGAATTGTCCCGAAGTTCTCCCGAAATTCCCTCCCCGCGCGGGGTTTCCTCTCTCTGCAGCCCCCCCAGCCCCTTTTTTAATGGGGTTTTTTATCCCTCCCAGCCCCGCACGCCATCAAATCGATGCAGAAAGCACCGAGGGCTGCTGAAACTCGAGCCGGGCCCGTCCGGCTTCCGGCCAGTCCAAAATCCGCTTTCCCAGCCTTTCAATTCTTCATTTTCGCCTCCAGTTTGAGCTCCCTCCGGGCTTTCCCCCGAAGGGATTTGGGAGCCGGGATTTGGGGGTGCTCGGAGGGGCTGGGGCCTCATCCAGAGGTTTTTGGGGCTCTCGAGGTTTTTGGGCTCTGCTCGGTGCCGATTATGGGGGGATCCCTTCCCCCTCCCCCGGCTCCTGCTCCTTTCCCAGCGCTTCCCTTTGTTGCTCTCTCCCTCTCTGCGTCTCTCTGTCTCTTCTTTTTTATTTATTTCCCGAGATCCTCGCACTTGGCAGCTCAGCCAAAGCTCCTCAGCCTCAAAATTTGATTTTTTTCCCCTCTTTTCCCCCCCTCCTTCCTCCTCCTCCCTCTGTAACGCAATAAAGTCCGGCCGAATAATGACAGCGGGCAGGCCTGGGAGTCAGGGGGAGCTGCGAGCCTTTCAAAATGAATGTTATAAAGAAATATTATAAGGAAATATTATAAGGAAATATAAAGAAATACTATAAAGAAATATTATAAGGAAATATTATAAGGAAATAGTATAAAGAAATATTCTCGGCTGCTTTGGGCTCCGGGACGGTTGTGACCAAAATCTCGGCGTGCGCAGAGGGGAAAAAAATTTTAAAAATTAAAAATCTGGGGAAAAAAGATATTAGAAATCGAGGGAAATCGGGATTTTCTCGGCTGAGCAAAGCCGAGTTGCAGGAAGGGTTTAGGGACGGCTTTGGGCGCTCTCGGGGCGGGGAAAGAACCCAAAATCGCGGTGTTTAACAGAGAATCGGGCGCTGGGTTGGAAAGTTCCTTTTTTTTTTTAAATAATCCTGTTCCGGTGGAAGGTCAGAGTGGTCCTGCGAGTGCGGAACGGAGGGACCCCCTTCCCCCTTCCCCCTCATCACGTGGCTCATTAAATAATTAATGCCGAGCTTGCAGAATAGATATGTATTCGTCAGGAAAATCGCAGCCATGGTCTCCTCGAGCCTGACGTGAAATCCAAGTGTCCTTTAAAGCACAGGGAGAGGGAGAGAGGGGGGAAAAAAATAATAAAAGGGAGAGAAAAGAGCGAGGGGGAGCGAGAGGAGGAGAGAGGGAGCGGAGCCGGCAATAAAACAATTCTGGGCAGCGCCGAGCACGCCGAGGGCTGGATTATTGTAAGTAGCGGGGGCTCCCCGCGTCCGTGTGTCCATGTAAATTTATTGTTTGTTATTAATGTTATTGTCGTAAAATGTGACAAATCGCCGGCTTCATTTCCTGCCGTTCCTCTCCTCTACCCACCGAGGCATTTCATTGATGGTTTTTAGGGAGGTTTCGCTCTCCCTCTCCTCGCAACCTCTCCTCTCTCTCTCTTTTTTGAATTTTTTCCCCCCCTTTTGTTGATTTATGACAATAAACATGTCAGCGGCGGCGCGGCTGCCATTGTGCGCGTGTTTGGGAGAGGGAGCCGCGTTGTTTATGGCCCCGGCCGAGATAAATCATCGCCGGGGCGAAAATGATGTGCGAGCGAGCGTCGATATTGGCGAGCCAGGATCTCTCCCCTCGCCCCGCTCCCCGGAGCTGATGATTTCAGGCGATTTACAGCCATAGATCAGCGCTAATATGAAAGCTCCGGAGCCGGGGGTCTTAAATTACGGCATCCGTGATTGCCAATTAAAGAGAGATTTGTATAAATTTGGGGAGAGCGGGAACGCCTCGCTGGCGTGGAAAGCTCGGCAAAGAGCGCGACCTTAAAATCAGAACCCATTTTCTCCCTTTCCCCCCCTCCCGCGCAGGTTGCTCCGCCGATTTCACCCCGGAACGTTGAATTTCCCGATGGAGAAATGGGGATAAAATGAAATAATTTTATTTTTTAAATGTTACATATATTTTTTTTAAAGCACCAAAGCGGGGCTGCGAGGGGGCTCTGCCCGAGCCCGGAACAATGGGGACGACTCGGGGCGCTGCCAGCGGGGCCGGTTTGTCCCCAAAACCCGGGGGACAGCGAGGGGAATCGGCTCCTTTTGGGGCATTCCCGGAGGTTTTGGGGGATTTTCCCGGAGTTTTGGGGCTCCCGCCGAGGCCGGGCTGGGGCGGTTGGGGATGCGCAGGATCCGAGTTGGGCAGAGCGCCCCGAGGGTCGCGGTTCCCTTCAGGGCTTCACCCCGGGCCAAGCGAACTGCGCGGGGAAAGCGCCCAAGAATGGGTTTAAAATCAGCAAAACCGGGTCGGGATATGCTGCCAAACACAGCGGGGAAAAGCGCCCGAAAATGGGTTTAAAATCAGCAGAAACGGGTCGGGAGCTGCTGCCTGCTGTCAAACACCGCGGGGAAGGCGCTGGGAGGAGATTTGCGTCCCGAGAAGGGGCAGCGCAACCCCCGCGCATCCCGCGCGCATCCCCCGCGCATCCTGCGCGCATCGCGGGCGCAGAGGCAGCGCTGCGCTCCCCTCCCGGGCAGGAGCGTTGAAAGGGAGAGCAGGAAACGGCCGCGCTCGTTTTTATGTTTTCGGGAGTTTTTTTTTTAATATTTTACAAGCTCCGACACGGCGAGGAGTCAATAAAAGTGACAGCAGGAGCCGAGATGAAATGTTGGGGTGGGAATCCGGCGTTTTGCTCCCCCCTCGGCAGCCGAGGCTCGGCCGGGGCTCTTTGGCTCCGTCTGGCAGAGAAAAACCTCGCGGGTTTCCGTGGGGTGTTCAGGGACACCCAGGGCGCCGCTCTGGGGTGCAGACCCCCTCCCTGCTGCCCCCTTCTCTATTTTATTTGGTTTGTTTGATTTTTAATTTTTATTTTTTATTTTTTGTTTCCCTCTGGGGGAGCCAGCCCGGAGCCCCCCGCCCGTTCAATGGATTCAGCCCCGTGCAGCGCCCCCCCCCTCTTTTGTGCCCCCCAATAACCGGGGACCCCGACACGACCCCAGCCCCACCCTCAGCCCCGGTTTGGGGGCTCCGAGGCTCAGGAGAACCCCGCGGATCCAGCGGGACCCCCCAGAGCCCGGGGGGACCCCCAGAGCCGGGTCAGGAGCCCAAAACTGCGGCGAAAAGCTGAAAAACGGGAGCCTGGCAGAGACCCCCGAACCGGGAGGGACCCCAGACCCAGAATGGGACCCCGAACCGGGAGGGACCCCAGACCCAGAACCAGAAAGGGGACCCCAGACCGAGCCAGGAGGGGACCCCAGACCCATAACGGGACCCAGACCCAGAAAGGGACCCCGAACCGGGAGGGGACCCCAGACCCAGAACCGGGAGGGGACCCCAGACCCTGAACCAGGAGGTGACCCCAGACCCAGAAACGGACCCAGAACCGGGAGGAGACCCCAGACCCAGAACCGGGAGGGGACCCCAGACCCAGAACCTGGAGGGGACCCCAGACCCAGAACCTGGAGGGGACCCCAGACCCAGAGCCAGAAGGAGACCCCAGACCCAGAATCAGGAAGAGACCCCAGACCCAGAGCCAGGAGGGGACCCCAGACTCAGAACCAGGAAGGGACCCCAGACCCAGACCCAGAAACGGACCCAGAACCTGGAGGAGACCCCAGACCCAGAGCCAGAAGGAGACCCCAGACCCAGAACCGGGAGGAGACCCCAGACCTCGGACCAGGAGGGGACCCCAGACCCAGAACCTGGAGGGGACCCCAGACCCAGAACCTGGAGGAGACCCCAGACCCAGGAAGGCAGAGCCCCCTCCCCGGTCCTGCTCCCTGGGGACGGGTCGGGGCCCGGGAGGGGCTGAGGCGGCACAAACCCCCCCAGATGATTTTTTTTGTTGGTTTTTTTGGCAGCTCCTGGCTGCTCCTCAGACCCTCGGGGCTCTGCCTCCTTCCCATCGTCTCCAAAATCCCGAATTTTCCGCGCTGGTGCCGCCAGGACGGGGCTGGGTTCGGGTCGGGGGCTGCGGACCCCCTCAGCATCTCCGCAGACCCCCCAGACCCCCTCCCTGCCCATCTTTTCCTTGATGAACTCACTCAAAGCTCCTTTTTTCCCCCCAGCTCCGGGGGGATAATTGGCTATTTCGAGTGGCTCGAGCGAGCGGAATCTCATCGATTTCTGGGCCGTCAGCCCTTTCTCCTCGGCTGTCAGCCCCGCGGAAGGTCCCGGTCCGTCAGCGCCGCGATCACGGACCCTCCGAGGTCCTTTTCTCTCCCTTCTCCTCCCCTCTCCCTTCCCCCGGTCCTGCCCGCGGAGGAGGCGATGAACGCGAGGCCTTAATTCGGGATTTATTGCGGCCGGCAGGGGAGGCTTATTTCACATCAGAGCCCCGCCGAGGCCGGGGGGAGAGCAGCAAAAGGAAATAAACACGAAATAACGCGGGGGTTCGGGGTTTGGAGCTGCTCCCCCCGCTCGGGATGCGCTGTTTGGGGTTGTTTGATGTGGTTTGATGAGTTGGGTGAGTTCGGAGCCCCCCAGCATCGCCCCGGGACCAGCCGGGGCCGCTCCGATTTTTATTTCGCCAACACGAGCGGAGACAAAAGGGAAGGGAGAGCCCGGCCGAGCAGGAAAACTTTGGGAGCAGCTTTGGGGAGGGTTCGCTTTGAAGTTTCCTCCTCTTTTTTTTTTTTTTTTTTTTTTTTTGGGTTTTTTTTTTTTGGGCCGCGCCGGGAGGAGGGAAAGGGGGAGACACGAAAGAAATAAAAGGCAACAAGGGCGTTCCAACACTTCCCCGCTCGCAGCCATCCCGAGATGAAAAGCGAGGCGATAAATCAGAGCCGAGGGTGGCGATTTCGCTCCTTTTTTTTTTTCTTTTTTTTTTCTTTTTTTTTTTTTTTTTTTTGCCTTTTCCTTCTTTGTGTTTTTTAGCGTAGATCTGAGGGGAGGGGTTACGGAGCGATCCCCGCTCCGATGGGCGCGGAACCCATCGGGGCTTTCCCGGCGGAGCGCGCGGAGCGGCCGCGGAACCTTCGGGAATTCCGCCGCCCATGGGAACGGAGCCGGGATGGGGGCGCCGGGGCCGGGACCCCCCCCGGGACCCCCCCCGAGCCCCTCTCCCCATCCCCCGGTGCGTTTGGGGCGCTGCTTTTGGGATGGGGGCACCGGGGCACCCCCTCCGAGCCCCTGTCCCCATCCCCGGTGGGTTTGGGGCGCTGCCTTTAGGGTGGGGAGGTTCCCCCCAGTTTTGGGGCGGGGAGGTTCCCCCCAGTTTTGGGGCGGGGATGTTCCTCTCAGTTTTGGGGTGCTGCTTTTAGGGTGGGGATGTTCCCCCCA
Organism: Calcarius lapponicus; assembly: GCA_039654755.1. NCBI lineage: Eukaryota > Metazoa > Chordata > Aves > Passeriformes > Fringillidae > Calcarius > Calcarius lapponicus. Next base: position 5,985,756 of record JBBFKN010000011.1, on the reverse strand, counting down.
GTTTTGGGGTGGGGAGGTTCTCCCCAGTTTTGGGATGGGGATGTTCCCCTCAGTTTTGGGATGGGGAGTTCTCTCCCAGTTTTAGGGTGGGGATGTTCCCCTCAGTTTTGGGGTGCTGCTTTTAGGATGGGAAGTTCCCTCCCAGTTTTGGGGTGCTGCCTTTGGGGTGAGGATGTTCTCCCCTCAGTTTTGGGGTGCTGCTTTTGGGATGAGGATGTTCCCCTCAGTTTTGGGGTGGTGTTTTTAGGGTGAGGATGCTCTCCACAGTTTTGGGGGTGCTGCTTTTGGGATGGGGATGTTCCCCGCAGTTGTGGGGTGCTGCCTTTAGGGTGAGGATGTTCCCCTCAGCTTTGGGGTGCTGTTTTTAGGATGAGGATCCTCCCCTCAGTTTTGGGGTGCTGCTTTTAGGATGAGGATGTTCCCCCCAGTTTTTGGGTGCTGCTTTTGGGATGGAGATGCTCCCCCCCAGTTTTTGGGTGGTGTTTTTAGGGTGAGGATGTTCCTCTCCGTTTTGGGGTGCTGCTTTTGGGATGAGGATGTTCCCCCTCAGCTTTGGGGTGCTGTTTTTAGGGTGAGGATGCTCCCCGCAGTTTTGGGGTGCTGCTTTTGGGATGGGGATGCTCCCCTCAGTTTTGGGGTGCTGCCTTTAGGGTGAGGATGTTCCCCCCCCCCAGTTCCCGGCGCGTTTTGGGGAGCAGAATCCGCTCCCAGCTCCGAATCCCCTCAGCCCGCGCTGAGCTCAGCTCCGGGCTAAAACCAACCTGGATTTGGGGCTCCCAAAAAAACCCTGGAAAACGGGAATTTAACCCTGGGATTCCCGGCGGGGTGAAAGAAACCCCCAAACCCGCTGGGTTCGGTAACTTCCATTCCCTCCCTCCCTGCTCGCCTCTCTCCCTTCCCTCCCCGCTCTCTTCGGGGTTTTTTCCCTTTTCCCGGCCATATGGAATCCATTTCGGCGCCGCCAGCTCCCACTGGCTCCGAGCGGCGGAATCCGTTTGGTTCCCTCTCCGCAGCTCCCCTTGTCACTCACTGTTCCTCCCTCTCGCAACATTTTCAAGTCTTCATAAAGAGAAACAGCTTGCGGGCCGATCCCGGCTCCGGGCCAGGGATTTTTTGGGATTTTTTGGGAGTTTTTTCCCCGGTTTTTTGGTTTTTCAGAAGAGCAGAACAAACGCTCGCCCCCCATCCCCATCCTCGCCACAATTTGAGCTTTATTTTGCGTGAATTTTTATTTTTTTCCTCCACCTCCAATCCGTTCTGTCCGAACCCAACGAGTCAAACCTCCCCCCCCCCCAAAAAAAAACCCCACAAAATAAAAATCAAAGCATCTTTGAGGGAAAAACAAACAAACAAACAAACAAACCCCAAAAATCCCAACGCGGCCGAGATGCAGCGGGGGGTGAAATAAATGAGATTCTTCTTCGTTTTTCCTGCTCCAGCGAGGAACCCTGCGCACCCCGAGCCGCCCTTTCCTCCTTCTCCGCGGAGCCCTGGAGTCTCGCAGGTAAGGGGTTCAAAAAGACAAATAAATAAATCAATCAACGCCGCCAGGGCCGCGAGCTGTAATTCATTAATTAATTAATCGCTCCCGAGGCTTTGACCAAGCCTCAAATTAACGCCGAGGCCTCGGGGAGGCTGAAGAGGAGCAAAAAATCCTCCAGAAGCGGCGCCGGCTCCTTCCCAAACGCGCTTTTTCCCCCTCCGAAAAAAATTCTTTTATTTTATTCTTTATTTTTTCTTTCTTTTTCCCTGGGACGCGTTTGTTAAAGATTTCGCGCCTTCCGCGTGGTTTGAAAAGGTTAAAAATAAAACAAAAAACCCATAAAAAGCTTCGGGAAAGCGGCTGTGAAAGCGCGGAACGCCCGGCCCGGTGATTTATGGCCCCACCGAGTTTTTTGTTTACTCGGAGCGAACCCTGGTTACAAAGGAGAAAAAGGAGAAAAAATAGGGAAAAAAAGGGAATTTTCCCGAGCTGGAGCGCGTTGTCCCCGGGCCAGATGTGCCCCGCAAACATCTGGATGCTCCTTCTCCCGTCCGGGGCTCGAGGCTCCTGAAAATTCGGATTTTTGGGGCTTGAAAAGCTGCGATTTGGGAAATGTTTGGTTTGGAGCCTTTTTGGGGGAGGGAGGGGTGGGGAAAACGCCCCCAAAACGCGGGGAGGGCGTGGGAAGAGCGCGGATTTCATTTTTGGGGATTCTCTGCTCCCAATTTCTCCCCAGGAAGGAGAGATTTAAAGGGAGACAGAAAAATCCTTTGTGCGGAGGGGAAAAGGAAACAAAAACCCTCAGAAAATCGAATCAAAGCGGCAAAGTTCGGGTGGAAATTTCAATATTTTTGTGCTCTCCGCTCTGCTCTGGCTCCTCTCCCTCCGGAGGCGCTGCCAGCTCCAAAAATTCCTCATTCCTCGGGAAACCGGGAAAGTTTTGGGCTCGAATTTCCCCGGGCCAGAAGCTGAATTGGCAGCGGCTCCAGCAGCGCCTCTTCTGCTTTTCTTCCCTTTTAATGACTTTATTATTATTATTATTATTATTATTATTATTTTAGTTTAGTTTAGTTTAGTTTAGTTTTCTGCAAATCTCTCCACCTTCGGAATTCTCCCCATCCTCCTCCGGCCAAACTTGAATTTTTAATTTATTTCATTTTTTTTGAATTTTTTTTTGTGTTTTAAACCGAGTGCTCGATCCGCTGGCGGATGAAACCCGAGGAGAAACCGCAGGCCCTAAGTGGCCGTAATTGAATCGATTTTCTCATAAATCACCCGCTCCGCGAAGAAGCAAAGTTTGCGCTGAAGTAAATTGATATTAATGGACATTTCTGATCTTCAACCGGGCGGATTTTGGGGCCGCTCCCGCTCTTTTGGGACAGGACAGTTTTAGGGAATTTATTTGATTTATTCCCCCGCCTTTCTACGCCGGTTTTTTCTCCCGCTCTCCCTAAAAAAATCCGAATTTCATTCCTGTGGGGCGGAGGGAGCTCAGCGCCTTGAGGAGATTCATTCTGGGGGTTTGAAAATTGAATTTATTTGGGATTTTCCCCCTCCCCGCGCGTCGTTCCAGGGTTCCTGGGGGTGCCGGGATTGGAGATTTTGGGAATTTTCTCACGGATTTTGTCAGGAATGGGATTTAACCCCTTCGGTGCCCCCGCGCTCCCAAATCTGCCCCGATTACAAATTAACCCGGCCCTTTGAAGTGCTGATGAGGATGCCCAGAACAACAACCAAAAAAGCGAATTTTAACCCCAAAAAGAGCCGGGCGCGGCGGTTCTGGGGCTGTTTTGGGGCTGTGGAGAAATCCTGGCTGGGAAACCGCCCCCGAGTGAACAAAATGGAATTTCTTGGCCCCGCTTTTCCCTCTCTCGGGATTCCTCCTGCGGATTTTTAAATCTCGTTGGGGTGAAAAGGAAACTCCGCTCTTCTCGTTCCTCGTCCCGGGATCCAGGAGAGGATTCCTGCGAGGAAAAACCAAATTCACCGAATTCCTCCTTTCCCTCACCAAAAAACGGCCGTGGGAAAAGCTCGGAGGAGAAAAGCTTTGAATCTTCTTTTTTCTCCCCCCTTTTCCTTTTTTCCTCTTATTTTCTTTATCTTTTGGAGGACGAGGAGGAGGGTGGGGGTTAAAAAAGAGGAAAAAACGGGAAAAACGGGGAAAAACCCCGGGAATCGCCTCCTCCGTGCCGGGGCCATCCCCAGGATTTGGGAGTCCGAAAAAAACCCAAATTTTTTCTTTTTCTTTGATCCTAAATCCCGGTTTTTTCCCCCTGGATTCGTGAACTGCGCTTGGTGCTGCCGCTCTCCCCATTTGTGTCAAAGAGGAAAAGGGGGAAAAATGAAAATTAGACGGGAAAATAATAAAATTATCAAAAAGAGAAGGAAAGAAGTCCGGGATGGAGCTGGGGGGGCTCGGCTCCCGGGAAGTTTTGGGAATCCTTGGGATTCCCAATTCTCGCTAAAATGGAAAAAGCCCCCAAAAAAATCCCCCAAAACCCAAAACTTTGACGTGGTTGGGTCGCCTGGGTGCAGAATTCCAGCGCTGGTTTTGGAAAAAGGGGCGGGAATGGGGAAGGGGGGGTGGGGATTCCCATCCCTGCCCCCCCAAAACCTCCCAAAAAAATTCAAATTTCCCCCCCTCGCGGAGCTTGGAGAGGATTTTTGGGGTGGCCCAAATTCCCTCAAAAATTCCTGGGGCCACCAAAATCACCCTGGAGCTCCCCCCCCAGAAAAATCCTGGATTTTTGGATGTCCCAAAGTTCTGAGGCCCCTAAAAACTCCTGGGATTTTTGGGCGCCCCAAAATCCTCGGGATCCCCAGAAAATCCTGGGATTTTTGGGTGCCCTGTGTCCCCACCCGGGGGGATGAATTTGTGGGTGGTTTTGGGGGTTTTTTTGGGTTTTATTTTTCGGGAGGCAGCTCCGGAGCGCGTCCTCGGGTTGATCATTAACCGGTGAATTATTGCTGCTCCCAGCAAAGGTCAGGCCGAGGGAAAAGCTCCGATCTGGCACCAAAAACAACCAAAGAAATTCGGATTTCTTCTCCCGCCCCGGCTGCTGGTCGGGGTTTCGCGAGGTCCCGGAGCCTTCGTGGCTCTCCCCCTCCTCCTCCTCCTCCTCGCTGCTTGCGGGATGGAAAACCCCAAAATTCTTCTTTTTTTGCCCAAAAATGAAAGTATTTGAGCATCCCCTTTTATTTTGATTTTTCCCCTTTCACTTTGGGTTTTCCCCCTTTTATTTTGATTTTCCCCTTCAAATTTTCCCCTTTTATTTTGATTTTTCCCCTTTCACTTTGATTTTCCCCCTTTATTTCGGGTTTTCCCCTTTTGCTTTGGTTTTCCCCTTTTACTTTTCCCCTTTCATTTTGATTTTTCCCCTTTCATTTTGATTTTTCCCCTTTTCAGCCCCCCGAGGGACCCGAGCGGCCCCGGCTGAGACGGGAGAGAGAAATTTTCGTTTTTATTTCAGATTAACAACACCAACGCACACAGCGGAAACGGGATTATTAAAGCCACCCGATGTTTCCCAAAACGAAAATATTTTTAGATGAGACGGGATTTTTTTATTATTTTTTTAATCATTTTTTGCCTCCTCCCCTCTCTGGGGGCGGCTCCGTGCCGAAGTTGCGGTGCGAAATCCCGGCCTGGCTTTTGAAATTTTGTTTTTTTGATATTTTTGCATCTCGAGCGCGTTTATTTGATGTCCCCCAATGTCACCCAATGTCCCTTGATGTCCCCTGGTGTCTCCCTGGATTCCTCAGTGTCCCTCAGTGTCCCCCAGTGTCCCCCAATGTCACCCAATGTCACCCAATGTCCCCCAATGTCCCCCAATGTCACCCAATGTCACCCAATGTCCCTTGATGTCCCCTGGTGGTCCCCGGTGTTCCTCAGTGTCCCCCGGTGTCCCCCAATGTCCCCCAATGTCCCCCAATGTCACCCATGTCCCTGGTGTCCCCTGGTGGTCCCCGGTGTTCCTCAGTGTCCCCTGGTGTCCCCTTGGTGTCCATTTTGTTCCTCAGTGTCCCTCAGTGTCCCCCAATGTCCCCCAGTGTCCCCCAATGTCCCCCAATGTGCCCCAATGTCACCCATGTCCCTGGTGTCCCCTGGTGGTCCCCGGTGTTCCTCAGTGTCTCCTTGGTGTCCTCTGGTGTCCCCTTGGTGTCCATTTTGTTCCTCAGTGTTCCTCAGTGTCCCCTGATGTCCCCCAATGTCCCCCAATGTCTCTTGATGTCCCCTGGTGTCCCCTGGGTTCCTCAGTGTCCCTCAGTGTCCCCCAATGTGCCCCAATGTCCCCCAATGTCCCTCAATGTCCCCCAATGTCCCCCAATGTGCCCCAATGTCCCCCAATGTGCCCCAATGTCACCCATGTCCCTGGTGTCCCCTGGTGGTCCCCGGTGTTCCTCAGTGTCCCCTTGGTGTCCTCTGGTGTCCCCTTGGTGTCCATTTTGTTCCTCAGTGTCCCCTGATGTCCCCCAATGTCTCTTGATGTCCCCTGGGTTCCTCAGTGTCCCCCAATGTCCCCCAATGTCCCTTGATGTCCCCTGGTGGTCCCCAGTGTTCCTCAGTGTCCTCTTGGTGTCCTCTGCTGTCCCTGATGTCCCCTGGCGTCCCCTGGGTTCCTCACTGTTCCTCAGTGTCCCCTGGTGTCCCCCAATGTCCCCCAATGTCTCTTGATGTCCCCTGGTGTCCCCTGGGTTCCTCAGTGTTCCACAGTGTCCCCTGCTGTCCCTCAGTGTGCCCTGGTGTCCCCCGATGTCCCACAATGTCCCCAGTGTCCCCTTGGTGTCCCCCGATGTCCCCCATGTCCCCAGTGTCCCTTTGGTGTCCCCCGATGTCCCCCATGTCCCCAGTGTCCCCTTGGTGTCCCTTGATGTCCCCTGGTGTTCCCCTGGGTTCCTCAGTGTCCCTCAGGGTTCCGCAGTGTTCCTCAGTGGGCTCTGGTGTCCCCAATGTCCCCACTGTCCCCCGGTGTCCCCTGATCTCCCCCAATGTCCCCAATGTCCCCGGTGTCCCCTGATCTCCCCCAGTGACCACACTGTCCCCAATGTCCCCACTGTCCCCGGTGTCCCCGCCCGGGGGGTTCCAGGGGCCGAGAGCAGAGGGAACCCCAGAGCGCCCCAAATCCTGGGGGAAAATCCCAACTTTGGGGAGGCGACGCCGGGGAGGAAACCCCGCAGGAGCTTTTGTCCCTATTTGGTCCCCAGTTTGTCCCTTTTGTCCCCAGTTTGTCCCTCCTGTCCCCATCTTGTCCTTCTTGTCCCCATTTTATCCCTCCTGTCCCCATCTTGTCCCTCTTGTCCCCCTTGTCCCCATTCTCTCCCTCGTGTCCCCATTTTGTCCCTTTTCTCCCCATCTTGTCCCCCTTGTCCCCATTTTTTTCCCCCGTCCTCAGTTTGTCCCCCTTGTCCCCATTTTATCCCTCTTGTCCCCAGTTTGTCTCTTTTGTCCCCAGCTTGTCCCCCTTGTCCCCATTCTCTCACTTTTGTCCCCAGTTTTTCCCTCTTGTCCCCAGTTTGTCCCTTTTGTCCCCAGCTTGTCCCCCTTGTCCCCATTTTGTCCGTCTTGTCCCCATTTTATCCCCCTTGTCCCCATTTTGTCCCTCCTGTCCCCATCTTGTCCCCCTTGTCCCTATTCTCTCACTTTTGTCCCCATTTTGTCCCTCTTGTCCCCATTTTATCCCTCATATCCCCATTTTGTCCCCCTTGTCCCCATTTTGTCCCTCCTGTCCCCGTTTTATCCCTCCTGTCTCCATTTTGTCCCCCTTATCCCCATCTTGTCCCCTTGTCCTCAGTTTGTCCCCCTTGTCCCCATTTTGTCCCTCCTGTCCCCATTCTCTCACTTTTGTCCCCATCTTGTCCCCCTTGTCCCCATTTTGTCCCTCCTGTCCCCATTTTGTCCCCCTTGTCCCCATCTTGTCCCTGGTGTCCCCAATGCCATCCCCGCTGACCATTCCCCTCCCCCGCCCTGCCCTGACCCCATTTTCAGGATTTGATTTTGATTTTGATTTTGAATTTGAATTTGATTTTGATTTTCTTTCCCTCCTCAGCCCCGCCCCCCTCCCCGCGTCGGCCTCGGGTTCGCTGCAGCCGCCCCCGGAGACCCGGTGAGTTCCCACTCGGCTCCGTCTGTCCCGTCCGTCCGTCCGTCCGTCTGTCCGTCCTCAGCAGCCCGGTCTGTCCCGTCCGTCCGTCTGTCCGTCCTCAGCAGCCCCGCGGCCTGACCTCTTCCATTGTTTCATTATCTTATTTCATTTTTATTTTCTCTATTGTATCTATTATTACTACTAGTTGTAGTATTACTACTACTCTTATTATCACTATCACTATTATTAGTATTAGTATTATTATTAATCGCAACATTTGACTTTGAAGGGAAACCCCATATCGCGACATTGGCCTTGGAAGGGAAACCCCAAATCGCGACATTTTCCTTTGGAGGGAAAGCCCAAATCGAGACATTGGCCTTTGAGGGAAACCCCATATCCCGACATTGGCCTTGGAAGGGAAACCCCAAATGGCGACATTGGCCTTGGAAGGCAGGGAAACCCCATATCGCGACATTTTCCTTTGGAGGGAAAGCCCAAATCGCGACATTGGCCTTTGGGGGAAACCACAAATCATGACATTTCCCCTGGAAGGGATGGAAAGCCCAAATGGCAACATTCGCCTTTGAGGGAAAACCCCATATCGCGACATTCGCCTTTGAGGGAAACCACAAATCGTGACATTTGCCTTGGAAGGGAGGGAAACCCCATATCACGACATTTGCCTTTGGAGGGAAAGCCCCATATCATGACATTGGCCTTGGAAAGGAGGGAAAGCCCAAATCGTGACATTTGCTGTTGAAGGGAAACCCCATATCGCGTCATTTGCCTTGGAAGGGCGAAGCCCATATCGCGACATTTTCCTTTGGAGGGAAAAGCCCAAATCGCGACATTTGCCCTTGAGGAAAACCCCAAATCGCGACATTGGCCTTGGAAGGAAGGGAAACCCTACATCGCGATACTTGCCTTTGAAGGGAAACCCCAAATTACAACATTTGCCTTGGAAGAGAGTGATAAGCCCAAATCGCGACATTTTCCTTTGAAGGGAAAGCCCCATATCGCGACATTTGCCTTTGGAGGGAAAGCCCCATATCGCGACATTTGCCTTTGGAGGGAAAGCCCCATATCGCGACATTTGCCTTTGAAGGGAAAGCCCCATATCGCGACATCTGCAGCTGACTGGGAGGAGCAGCAGCCGCGGGGCTGTCCCGGCTGCTCGGGGGCACAAAATCCGAATTCCTCCCCCTGCGGAGGAGCCGCTCCCGGCAGCCCGGGCGCTTCTGGCTGTGCCGGAGCTGCAGAAACGCAGAAATGCTCCCAAAAATCAGAAATGCTCCAAATAAAACCCCCCAGAAACGCAGAAATCTGGAGGAGGTTCAGCACTTCTGGCTCTCCAGGAGCTCCAAAAAATCAGAAATGCAGAAATCCGGGGAGGTTCAGCTCCGGAGAAGTTCGCACATATCCCGTGGTTGGTTTTCCTCTTATTCCCCTTTTTCCTCTTTTCTTTTCCGCTTTTTTACTCCTCATTTTTCCTATTTTTTCCCTCTTTTCCCCCCCTTTCTTTCCTCTTTTTCCCACCTTTCCTGGGAATTCCAGGCGGGTCCTGTCTCGTAGCCGGAGATTGATGTCGGAGCCGCTCGTAAAAAGTCAGCTGAGAGGGGAGGGGAGGTGAACAGAAATCCTCGTAAAACGCCGATTCCGGTGGTCCCGCTCCCAGCCGGGGCTGGGGCGCAGCGAAAGCTGCAAAACCCGAAATTTCCGGGATAAAACTTTAAAAATCACCCGGAAAACCTCGGCTGAGAGAGTCCCCAAAAGTCCAAATCTTCTCTTGGTCATCCTTCTCTTTTGTGACTTTGCGTTTTGTTTTGCTCTCCAGAGTTCTCAGCCTGAAGGTGCAGCGCGCAGGCAACATTAAAAAAATTTAAAATTTAATCCCAATTTGAATCCGAACTCAATCCGAAATTAAAAAAAAAAATAAATAGTAATAATATAAAAATGAAATAAATAAAGAAAAGGCGACGGGAGCCCCCGATGGGTCCCCACCATCCCAGGCAGCTCCAAAGAGAATTTTGCGGAGCCTCTTTCCCTTTTTCTTCCCCAAATTCGCCCTCGTCAGCACTTCGGGAGGGAGCGCCCACAATTAAAGGAGATGGGGAACAAAAGTAGCGCTTCCAAAGCAAAAAAGGGGGGGGAAAAAGGGAAAATAAGCAAAAAAACCAAAAGTGCAGACACCTAAATTCCTCAGCCCTGCCTTCCTCCCACTCTCCAGCCCCTCCTGGTTATGGGGTTTTTAGAATTCCGCCCTAAAATCCCCCAAAAATTCCCTAAAATCCCTTCTTGGCCAAGGTTTTGCTGCCGGGAGAGGCAAAAATCTTAAATTTCGGGTTATTGATACCAGCAATAGTAATTAGCTTTATTAACAGCAATCCTAATTAGCTTTATGATCAGCAATCCTAATTAGCTTTATGATCAGCAATCCTAATTAGCTTCATGGTCCCCTGTGCCCCCCAGAACCCCTCAGGGGGTGAGCAAAGTCCCGCTGAGGTTACTCCGAGGTGTAGCAACACCCAGCGTGCTCGGAGTTCTGTTGAAGTTACTCCGAGTTGTAGGAACAGAGAGAATCGCTCCAAAAGAAAACCCCAAAAATTTTGGGGTTCGGGTTTTGGGGTGGCTGAGGAGAAGGGAAATTGGCTCTGGGGTGCTCAAAGTTCCACTGAGGTTACTCCGAGTTGTAGCGATGCTGAGAGTTGCTCAAAGGAGAACCCAAAACCTCCCCAAAAAATTTTGGGGTTTGGGTTTTGGGGTGGCTGAGGAGAAGGGAAATTGGGGGAGCATCCTCTGGGATGTGCAAAGTTCCTCTGAGGTTACTCCGAGTTGTAACAACAGTGAGAACTCAGAAACGCCAGAAATGGGGTTTGGGGTTTTGGGGAGCAGGGAAGTTGGGGGAGCATCCTCGGGGTGCTGAAAGTTGCTGAGTTGCTCCGCCCAAGTTACTCCGAGTTGTAGCAACACCGAGAACTGCTCAAAACCGCCCTCTAGAAACCCCCCCAAAATTTTGGGATTTGGTTTTTGGGGTGACTGAGGAGGAGGGAAGTTGGGGGAGCATCCTTGGGGTGCTGAAAGTTCCGTGGAGGTTACTCCGAGTTGTAGCAACAGTGAGAACTCAGAAACCCCAAAATTCTGGGATTTGGTTTTTGGGGTGACTGAGGAGAAGGGAAACTGGGGGAGCATCCTCGGGGTGGTGAAAGTTCCGCGGAGGTTACTCCGAGTTGTAGGAACAGTGAGAACTCAGAAACCCCAAAAAAGGGATTTGGGTTTTGGGGTGACTGAGGAGGAGGGAAACTGGGGGGAGCATCCTCGGGGTGGTGAAAGTTCCACTGAGGTTACTCCGAGTTGTAGGAACAGCGAGCGCTGCTCAAAACCCCCCAGAATTTTGGGGTTTGCGTTTTGGGGTGGCTGAGGAGAAGGGAGATTGGCTCTGAAGGTCCACTGAAGTTACTCCGAGTTGCAGCAACAGCAAGAATTGCTCAAAACAACCCTAAAAAACCCCCGAAAATGGGGTTTGGGTTTTGGGGTGGCTGCGAGGATCGGGGAAATTGGGGGGAGCGTCCTCTGGGGTGCGCAAAGTTCCACCGAAGTTACTCCGAGTTGCAGCAACACCGAGCGCTCAGAAACCCCAAAAGATGGGGTTTGGGGGTGACCGCGAGGAGAAGGGAAATTGGTTCTGAGCTGCTCAAAGCTCTGCCGAAGTTACTCCGAGTTGTAGGAACAGCGGGAGTTGCTCCAACCCGCCCCCTGGAGACCCCCGGAACTTTGGGGTTCGGTTTTTGGGGTGGCTGAGAGAAGGGGATTGGGGGAGAGCATCCCCGGGGCGGTGAAACTTGTGGAGTTACTCTGCCGAAGTTACTCCGAGTTGTAGGAACAGCGGGAATTGCTCAAAACACCCCCAAAACCCCCCAGAATTTTGGGGTTTGGTTTTTGGGGTGGCTGAGAGAAGGAGATTTGAGGAAGGAAATTTCATCCTCGGGGCGGTGAAACTCGCGCTGTTACTCCGCTGAAGTTACTCCGAGTTGTAGGAACAGCGGGGAATTACTCAAACCCGCCCCCTGGAGACCCCCGGAACTTTGGGGTTCGGTTTTTGGGGCGGACGAGAGAAGGGGATTTGAGGAAGGAAATTCCATCCCCGGGGCGGTGAAAACGCGCGCAGCTCCTCCGCTGAAGTTACTCGGGGTCGCAGCCGCGCCGAACGCTCAGAAACCCCAAACGCGGGGTTGGTTTTTGGGGAGAAGGAGATTTGGGGGCGCCCCCTGAGCCCCGGCAGGGCCGCGGGGCCGGGGGGGAGCTGCCGGCCAGGCTCATTTGCATAAATTGACGCCTAATTGCTCATCACGCGGATCAAAGGCGCCGCCGCCGCCTCTGCCCAGGCCGGGCCCCTCAATTTGCCATTTCCCAGCGCCCCCAACCCAACCCCGATTTCTGGGGGGGGGGGGTCCCTGCTCCGAACCCCCCTTCCCGTCAGCTCCGAACCCCTCGCAGCCTTCCCGCCATCATTTTCATTTCAATTTTAATTTGATGTTAGTGTTAATCCCAGCGGTTCCTGGGGGGGGTTCGGGTGGCGCTGATGAGGGGGGAAATCTCTGAATTACCTCTGAATAATCTCTGAATTATCTCTGAATTGTCTCTGAATTGTCTCCGAATTATCCCCGAATTATTTCCGAATTATTTCTGAATTTCTGGCGGCTTTTCTCTCTTCTTTTTTTTTTTTCCCTTCTCCTTTTTTTTTTTTTTTTTTTTTTTTCTCCTCCGCTTCTCGTCTCCCTTCTTCCCCTTTGCTCGAGCAGAGGCCATTGTTATCAGTGAGCAGCGCGTACCAGAGGCCAAGTGGAACCTCCAGCGTTTGGCCATTCCCAAACCCCCCTCGGCTTTTCCCGCACGCCTCGCCAAAGCCGGGAAGCGTCCTGATTTCTTTTATCGTTATTTTTTTTATTTATTTTTTATCCCCCCCCCCCCCCCCCAAACGGAAAGCGAGCGAGACAATTTGAGCCGCCGCCACCGCCTGGCTGAACCCCCTCCCCCCATCTTTTTATTTTTTAAATATTTTCTTTTAAATAATATTTCGAACAATCCATCCCACCCGCCATCAAACCGGATTGAATCTTTTCAAAAAAAAATTTTTTTTTGGGATCCTTTTGACGCTTCACCCGCGCGTTGATTCCTCCCGTAACGTTTTGAAAGGAGACAGAGAGAGAGAGAGAGAGAGAGAGAGAGAAAGAGACCAAAAAAAAAAGAAAAAAAAAAAAAGCAGCAAAAAGCGGGGAGTACCGGGAGGGGAAGAGGGAGGGGGGGGTCACTCCTCGCTTATTGATTGCGTGGATGCTGGATGTGAAAATATATTATGTCTGCCTGTGCTTGGCTCGTCAGAGACTAAGGTAAGCCGGACTCAAATAGGCTATCACTTTGTGAATGGCGGAGTATATGTCCCAATGATTTATGACCATATGACTCCAATCTCGGTTCAAGAAGAGTTCACAAGCTTTAAGCTTCCTTCCACGCAGAGCCGCTTTTGCAGCCCTCACCCACCGCCTGGATTTTTTTTTTAATTCCGCCACCCCCACCCTCTTTATTTTTAAATTTATTTGTATTTTTTCCGCCTTTCCACGCCGTTTATTTTAATTTTTAATTTATTTTTCCCCGCCTCTCCCCGCGTTTTCTAAATTTAATAATTTTTTCTGCTGCCTCTCCCCGCGTTTTTAAAATTTTAAATTTTTTTTTCCGCGTTGTTCCAGCCGGGGGGGAGTTGTTGCTGTGGGGTGGGGGGGGGACGGAGGAAGGGAATTTTGGGGACGCTTCGTTGTTTTTCGCAGGCGCGGGGCTCGGGGGCTCGTCCCCAGCTCCCGCCCCATTGTTGCGGGGCGCGCTCGGGATATTTGGGATCAACGAGGACGGGAAGGAGCGGCGGGGCCGGGGCGATGGGGAGGGCACAGGCGCCGCTTTTCCCCAGGAGCGCTCTGGGCTGGCGAAATTCGGGTTTTCCAACATGGAGGGGCCGCTTTTCCAGCAGGAAAACCCTTCGGCCTCCGCTCCTTCCCTCCCCTTCCCCGCCTGATCCCTGCATTTCTCTGTTTCTGCGTTTCTCTGTTCCTGCATTTCTGCATTTCTCTATTTCTGCGTTTCCATTTTATCCCGGAGCACCCTCATCCCCCCCGCACCCCTTCCGCTGCCTCACCTTTCCCCCCTCCCGGTTCTTCGTTTATTTTCATTCTTATTTATCTTTTCATTTAAACGGCCCCAAATCCTCGCCCTCCAAAGTTGCAGGCGAAGAGTTTTTGGGGGATCGCCGCCCGAGTGAAACTCGGAGCTGGAGCAGCTCCCGCCCGCCTTTAATTGGAGCACGACATCATCGAATATTTATTATTCTGCCTGGGCTTTTTTTTGCCTTTTTTTTTGCCTTTCCCCCCCTCCCTTTTCCTAAACAATTCCTTGGAGTAAATAATTAGGATTGCGGCCGTCCCGGGCGAAGATAAATGAGCGGCATTTGTGAGGCGCTGAGAGATGAGGTACAAAGCGGAGCCACGAGCGAGGCGGAGGGGGTTGTAAATTTATTTTATGGACGTTTAAAACAACAAGAACCCAAAAGAAAGAAAAAACCAAAAAGAATAATCGCCGTTATTTTTAGCTGCTTTGGCCGAGCCTCGCGAGGTTCTGGTTTGGGATTATTTTTGCCGGTTTTTTTGGGTTTTGTGTTTTTATTTTGAAGTCGATCTTTAGCAGACAGAAAGGCCTTGGAGAAATCCCCACCTCTGCCCCCTCGCAGATATTTCCAGCAAACCTATTCATAATAAAGGCGCTGCTGTTTGTTAATTAATTAATTCACGGCTCGGGGAGCGGAGGCTACTTTTTAATAAGACAAATTTATCATGGCCAGGGAATGGCCAGGGAGGAGGAGGAGGAGGAGGAGGAGGAGGAGGAGGAGGAGAATAACTCGCAGCGAGGATCTGCCCTCGGCGCAGACAATAACGCATCTCCGAGGAAGATCCGATGCGGATTTGGGAATGCGGGAAGGATTTAATCAGGGTAAAAAAATTAAATAAATAAATTTTCCGAAAGCCCCAGCGGTCCCTCCGCGGACCCTGCGAGGATGGGGTGAAGCAAAGCGGAGCTTTGGTGTGACGTGACATAAAAACAGCAGCCAGGAAAAGGAGGGGGGAAAAATGTTATTTATTGTCGAGCTGGGGCTTCTGTTAAAGCCCCGGCACTTAAAAATATCGCGCTGGGCTTTATCTCGGCGGGGTTTGTTTTGTTTTGTTTTGCAGGATGAAAGAGGCCCAGATAAAATTGAATATACAGGAGATACAATTAAATATACAATGGATATCAATCCCCAAACAAACGCTCGCTGGCTGCTTGGGCTGCAGAGAGGAGCCTCTGCCCTCTTAAAAATCCCTCTGCCCATTATTTCCGAGTCGTTTTCACCTTTTTCCCGGGTTATTTCTACTCTGCTTTAATGGAGGAGAAAGTTTCTGCTGGGAGAAAAAGGAAAGAGAAAAAAAGGAGATGGAGAAAAATCAGAAAAACCTCAGAGGCAGAGACAGGGGAGGAAAACGAGGTTGAATTTTGTGATTTTAAGCTTTGGATTGGGGGTTTTGTCTTTAGACTTTTTGAGTTTGGATAGAGGGAGGGAGGAAGGCTGGAAAATCCAAGGGGTGCAAAGCGAGGAGCAAATGGCCTCGTGAAGTGTTTGTTTTCCGCGAGAAAGAGAGAGAGAGAGGAAAAAAAATTAAATAAATAAAACAACAACAGCGATGAAACCCCAGCGGGGTCGGGATCCGCGCCCCCCCCAGCTCCGGAGCTGGGATGAGAAACACAAAAAAAAGGGGAAAAAAAAAGGATTTATTTTCTAAATTGAACCTGTCAGAGAGAGGGGAGAGAGACCCGGAGCAGGCCAGGGGGAGAAATCGCGTTTGGAATTCCTGCCTGCTCCGATCTGCTGGGAATCTTTGCCCTGAATTCCAGAGGCGCTGGGAGTTCCTGAGTAAACAAAAAAGGGAGCCAAGTGTGCCGGGACAGCGTTACCTGGGGGGAAAACACCGATTTTCGCTGTTCCTGGGGAAAAAACACGGATTTTTGCTGTTACCTGGGGATAAAACACGGATTTTTGCTGTTCCTGGGGATAAAACACGGATTTCCGCTGTTACCTGGGGAAAACACGGATTTTTGCTGCTTTCAGCTCAAAAGCAAACAAACCCTGGGGATAAACTTTGAATTTCTGTGCCGGGAGGATCCCGGGGGCTGCTCCGTGTGTGATTTCAGGAGGAAGAGCAGCACTTGGGTTGGTTTTGTGCTTTTGGCCGGCGATTCTCTGTTCTGCGCTGATTTGGGGCTTAGCTGGGTGTGTGAACGCGCGAGTGACGCAACCCCCAGGGGTGTTTTGGGGGGATTTGTGCGCGGGGATAAATCCAGAATAAATCAGCGTACAGCAACCACCCCGTGCGAAGCCACGGAGCGAAACGAGCAGCGAGGAGAAAAAGCTCCGCCACCCCCAAAAACCCCTCCAAAAATCAAATTTTTCCGAGCCTGGGCAGGGTGAAATCTGCTGGCAGCATCTGTTCCCCCCCGCGTTCGGCGGGACCCTATTCATGTCAGGAGCCTTTCAGGCCCCAAGATGGATTCCTGGCGCTGTTATTGTGTTTTTTCTCCTAACCTTTCAGGTCAGCTCCCACCAGCCAGCTGGAGAGGGGCCGTCACGTGGCCTCGGGGTGCCAATGTTCTGCCATAGGGGTGTCAAGACCCTGGTAGCCAAAAAAGATGCAGAAGGCCTCGTACTACGACAGCTCCACGCTCTTCGGGGGCTACTCCTACGCCAATGGATTCGGCTACGAGGGCGCCCAGCCGCCTTTCCAGGCCTCTCCCCACCTGGAGAGCGACTTCCAGAGGTCCTCCTGCTCCCTGCAGTCCCACGGCAAGAGTAAGGAGCTCAATGGGAGCTGCATGCGGCCCGCCGAGCCGCCGGCGTCGCCCAACGGCGCCAACGGCAGCGCCAACAACGCCAACGGCGCCGCGGGCGGCGGCAACGGGCAGGCCGGGAAAAGCGCCCCCGGGAAATCCGGCCTGGGCGCCAGCGGCAGCATCTCCAAGCAGATCTTCCCCTGGATGAAGGAGTCGAGGCAGAACTCCAAGCAGAAGAGCGGCTCGCCCGGCGCAGGTAGATGGGGAGGCCGGCCGGCCTCGCCCGCTGGGAGATAACAAGGTGGAAAAGCAACAAAAACGGTGAAGGAGGTCTGAGAGAGGCGAAGGGCTGGAGGAATTGGCGCAGGGAAAACCAAAATTCTGCTTTTCCTGCCCGGAATTCCAAAGAGAGGTCCTAAGGGTTGCAGGAATCAGTTTAGGAGAGACCCAAATTCCCATTTTCCAGGAATCACTTTAGGATAGACCAAATTCCCGTGTTCCAGCCCAGAATTCCACAGGGACGTCCAAGAATCACAAAGGATGGCAGGAATCATTTTAGGCAAGACCCAAATTCCCGTTTTCCAGCCCAGAATCCCAAAGAGAGGTCTAAGGGTTGCAGGAATCAGTTTAGGACAGACCCAAATTTCCATTTTCCTGCCTGGAATTCCAAAGAGAGGCCTAAGAATCACAAAGGGTAGGAAGAATCGGTTTAGGGAAGACCCAAATTCCCATTTTCTGTCCCAGCGTTCCAAAGGGAGGCCTAAGAGTTGCAGAAATCATTTAGGGAAGGCACAACTTCCTCTTTTACCCCCAGCAGTCCAAAGAAAGGTCTAAGAATCCCAAAGGGTTGGAAAAATTAGTTTGGAGAAGACCCAAATTCCCAATTTCCAGCCCAGAATTCCAAAGAGAGGCCAAAGAACAGCAAAGGGTTGGAGAAATCAGTGTAGGGAAAGCTCAAATTCCCATTTTTCCTCCCAGAATTCTAAAGAGAGGTATAAAAACCCAAAAGGGTTGGAAACATCAGTTTAGAGAAGACCAAAATTCCTGTTTTCCAGCCCAGAATTCCAACAGGAGGAAGGAAGAGCTCTCAGGTGTGAACATTTCCCTTCTCTTCGGGGATGGGAGGACCCTGTGAGACCCCAGGAGGGTCCTGGCCCCGGCACTGCCCACCCAGCCCTGGTTTCTTTCTTTATTTATTTACGGGTTTATTTCAAACACGACCACTGGCGCCGAACCCGGCCCTGGTTTGGCTGGCGGGCACAAATTTGGGGAAAACGTTCTCCCAGCTGCTCAGCTTGCCACTGAAATTCTGTTTGGTGCCTTCCTGGTGCCCAGGGAGAGCAGGCGTGGTGCCACATCCAGCTTCTCCGTGTGTCCCACCAAAAATTCAGGTCAATTCAGATAAAAACCAAAAATTCCATTTGGATTGACCGCAATTCAGCCCGGGTTTGGCACAATTCAGATAATTTCAGGTAAAAAATCAAAAATTCAGCTGGGATTTGTCACAATTCAGATAAAACCCAAAAATCCATTGATAAATTCAGATAAAAAACCAAAATTTCAGCTAGGATTCACCACCGTTCACATAAATTCAGATAAAACCCAAAATTTCACAGACGAATTCAGGAAAAAAACCCAAAATTCAGCTCAGAATTTACCAGAACTCAGATGAATTCAGATAAAAACCAAAAATTCAGTTTGGATTCACCACAATTCCGACAAATCTGTTCGCACAACCCCGCGGTGCACTCTTCATCCCCCACTGACACAATTTAGGGAGCGTTCCTCTCACGGAGGTCGGTGCAGGCCAAACCTCGGTGTCGCACCTGGGCGCAAGCCAGGCCCTCCCAAACACGCGTTAATTGGCCCTGCGGCCACCCTGCCCTGCCAAACGCCATTTTCCGGAAAATTATCCACGGGAAATAATCTCCTCCTCAATAACGGGCCCTGGAATCCTGTCCGACATGACATGATCAAATTTTCATAAAGCAGGGGCAGCTTCGGAGAACAGGGCTCTTAATAAATGACACGATTATGGAGCGCAGGCCGCGGCGCAGGGGGCGAGGGGAGGGTTTATTAAGAAGCGACGCATTCAATTTCTGCCCCTAAGTAATTCTCTCTCATTTCATTCCGGGGGCGCGACAGAAACCTGCGGCGGCGGAGGCGGCGGCGGCGGCGGCGAGAAAAGCCCCCCGGGCTCCTCGGCCTCCAAGAGGGCGCGCACGGCCTACACCAGCGCCCAGCTGGTGGAGCTGGAGAAGGAATTCCACTTCAACCGCTACCTGTGCCGGCCGCGGCGCGTGGAGATGGCCAACCTGCTGAACCTCAGCGAGCGCCAGATCAAGATCTGGTTCCAGAACAGGAGGATGAAGTACAAGAAGGATCAGAAATCCAAAGGCATGGGCGGCTCCTCCTCGGGAGGGCCTTCCCCGGCGGGCAGCCCCCCGCAGCCCATGCAGGCCTCGGCGGGGTTCCTCAACGCCTTGCACCCCATGGGCGGCGCCTACGAGGCGCCGTCGCCGCCGTCCTTCGGCAAACCCCACCAGAACGCCTACGCCGTGCCCAACGCCGGCTACCAAGCGGCCCTGAAGGGCTGCCCGGGCCAGCAGAAATTCGCCGGGGCCGCGGCGGCGTCGGCGGCCGAGTACGAGCCGCACGTGCTGCAGGCCAACGGCGCGGCCTACGGCGCCATGCAGGGCAGCCCCGCCTACGTCGGAGGGAACTTTGTGGATTCTCTGCCCGCCTCGGGCCCGGCCCTTTACGGCCTCAACCACCTGGGCCAGCAGCACCAGGCCGGCGCCATGGACTACGGAGGGGTCCCGCCGGGCCAGCCCCACGGACCGTGCGAGAGCCACGCCGCCTACGCGGAGCTCTCGTCGCACCACGCGACTTCTCAGGGCAGAATCCAAGAGGCGCCCAAGCTCACCCACCTGTGAGAGGGGAAGCTGGTTTTTTTTGGGGGGGAAAAAAGGGTGGTTTGGGTTTTTGGGTTTCAGGGCTGGTTGTGTTGGGTTTCTTTCCGGCCTCGCTGGTTTTGAGGGTTGTTATGAGCACAAAATCCGAGCGGTCGTGGCGGCTTTGGAAGGGAGGAAGCTCCTGGGTTTTGACGCAAATGCTTCTGAAACGGGCTCGGGGTGGTTTTGTGGGAATCCTGCAGGATCTGAGCGGCCAAATCCGCAGTTTCTGAGCCACGTCCGGATCGTCACCGATAATTCCCAGATGCCGGGAAAGAGAAGAGCCCGCCAGCCACGTTTTGGGGTCTCTGCAGCCAAAGAACCCCAAAGAGATCCTCCAGGAAGCTGCCCCCACTTTGAGCCCTTCTCCAGATCCGCCGGCGCTTTCCTTCCCAGCCCTCAGAGGAAGGGTTGTCCTTTCCCACCGGAAATGGGAGAAATCCAGTTTCCCACCGGAAAAAAGGAAAGATCCAAATTCCCACTGGAAAATGGAGAAATCCAGTTTCCGACTGGAAAAGGGAGAAATCGAATTTCTGACCAGGAAAAGGAAAAATTCGCTTTCCCGCTGGAAAAAGGAGAAATCCCCTTTCCCACGGGGTAACTTCCCCTCGAATCCCCCAAACCTGCAGATCCCCAACCCGCCAAGGCCCCGGAGCCACGCTCACCCCTCCAGGCCCTGCTCCCCCTCTCCAAAACAACCACACGAAAAAACCTTTAAAAACTCGGGATGAGAGAGGTCTAGCCCCAAAAAGGGTCCAGGAAATCGTTGGGAACGCCTAAATCCCCCTTTTTTCCCTCCCCCACCCAAAATTCCAAAGAGAGGAAGAAAGAGCGGCCAGGTCCGAATATTTCCCTTCCTTCGCCTCTGCTGAGGCGAAATCTCAATTTCTCCTTTTGGGGAGGGTTTGGGGTTTTTTTTTCGGGGGTGTTTTTTTTAGGGTTGACGAGCAGGAAACAAAAGCAATTGGGGAAATCCTGATCTTCTTTCCTCCTCTCCTTTGAGCTGACGTGAAACAGGGTATATTTGAGCAGAGGGAATGTCCTCCCACGGAAGCAGAAGCCGAGGGATCCCTGGGATCCGCTGACGCTTTCCTGCCGGGACATCTTTGTTGCACTTAGAGTTTACATATAATGGGTATTAAAAATAATAATAATAATAATAATAATAATTAAAAAAGCAACTTGGAAGGGCTCCCAGCTCCGTCGAGGAGCCCTTCAGTTAGGTGTGTGTTCTGGTGAACATTCATATATATTTATTGGTTATAGCAGTTGAAAATATTTTCCTTTTGGGTTTTTTTTCCCCTTTTTTTGTATTATTTATCCCCCCCCTCCCCCAGACCATGTATTTATATGAGGGTAAAGCAAGCAAAAACGAAACGACAAAAACAAGCGGTACTTTTTTAGTATTTCCTTCCCAAAAAAAACAAGGAAAAAAAGCAGAAAAAAAGCAAAAAAATTAAAAAAAAAAAGGACATTGTGTTCCCCTTGTCATTGTACCACGAGCTTCTTTTAGTTATTGTAATTTAGGGAGAAGCAGTAGTTTTCTGTTCCCTCGGTACTTATGAATAATGTAATTAGTTCTTCTGGAGGCATGAGAGCAGAGCAGACCGGGATTGTTCCGTCCTGAATTAGAAGGATTTTCATCGCGGCTCCCTCCCCTCCGCCCCTCCTCTCCCTTTGTTCTTACAGTAGTTCTTTTCTTTCCTCTCGTCTGCCCAACAATCCCTCAATAAACTTTCTGCTCTCCGTTTTATCTCGTCCTGGCCGTCCGGGTTTTTTGGGGGAAAAAACACAAAAAAGGGATTTGAAAGGGAAAATGAAATTGTAGGGGGAAAGGGAGATGGGGAGGGAAAGGAGAGGGATGGAGAGCGGAGCTGGTTTGGGGTGAAATCCTGGGAATTCGGGCCCACAAAGAGGGATCACGTGGAGCCAGGCCCGGCTGCCATTGGAGAGGGAAGGAAAACAAAGGAAAAGGGAATAATCACCAAAAATAATAAATAAAAACAAGCAGAGGGGGAAATAACAATAAATAAAAGAGAGAAGAAAATACAAAAATGGCCCAGAGTTTCCATCCGGGGCCCTGGGAAGTGACGAGGAATGAAATCCATAATTTCTATGTTATTTGATTCAATATGAAATAATTGAACTCGGGCCAAAATAATTGAGGTCCGGCTCAATTATTTCTGAAACAGGAATGTGCGGCACCCGCGTGCGCCAAGCGGCACCTCCCGGGCACCCCAAATTTGGGTTAAAAGAGAGAAAAAAGCCCCCCAAAAAAAGGTGAAAGCGAAAGGGGAGAGGAGCCCCGGGCGGGCAGCGAAAGCGGGCGGAGGAGCCGTGAATAATTTGCTTTTTCTGCTCTAAAGCCCTAAGAAAACTCCCATTAAAGCAGCGAGGGGCAATAAAAGTTTTATGGGCTGGGAAGGCTGGGAGTGAGGAGGAGGAGGAGGAGGAGGAGGGGGGGAAGCACAGGGGGATTTTGGATTTCCATCGTGGCCGCGAGAAAAGGGCGGAAAAACCTGGAGAAGGTACCCAAAAAAAGGGAAAAAATAAATTAAAATGGGAAAAAAGGGGGTTGGGGGTCTAGAAGCAGCGCGTGGGGTTTGTGTTTTGTACTTTATGTGTTTTTATATTTCTATATAGTTGATATAATTGATATATTTAAATGATATATTTATATATAATATATATAATATATACTCTTTTCGTCCACTTGTGTGCCCAGCCAGGACAAATCCCGAGGGATTAAACAAAAAGCTCTGGTGGAAAAAAACCTCTCACGAGAAATAACACCGAGCCCCGATCCCGCCCCGTAAACCAAGTTCCAGGTTAATAAGTAAAAATTAAGATAATTATAAATAATAACGGGATCCGGAAGCACCGGGGCCATAAGGAACAATTCCACATCCCGGGGCCTGTTTTATTATTTTTAATAATAAAAGTATTCAATTATCCCGGGCCGGGCCGGGATCTTCTCGCAGAACATTTCTCTCATTCCCGGATTTTCCCGGCGCCATGTTGTGCCAGGGATTCCCAGGAAATGGTTAAAATTGGGGGAAAAGGGAAAAAAAGCAATTCCGGGGCGCGCCCTGGGCCCTCCCTCCGTGCCGGGCTGGAGCGGCTCTGGGAGCTCGGGAATTCATCCGGGATGCGAAACCTTCCCCTGCACCCGGGAGGGTTTTCCCCTTTTGCCTCCGTGGGATGCGTGGGGGGGAAAAATCCCAATTTCCCAAGAGGTTTTCCCCCTTTTCTTTTTCTTTTCCCTCTCTTTATTTCCCCCCTCCTCTTCATTCTCCCCTTTTCTCCTATTTTCATTTCCCCTCTTTTAATTTTCCCTCTTTTCAATTGCCCCTCTTTTCATCTTTCCATCTTCTCCTCTTTTCATTCCCCCCCCTTTTCATCCCCCCACTTTTTTCCCCCTTTCCCTTTCCCTCCTCTTTTCATTTTCCCATCTTTTCATTTCCCCCCCCTCTTTTCACCCCCCCCTTTTCTTTTTCCCCCATTTTTTTTAATTTCCCCCTCTTCTCATCGTTCCCTCTTTCCGTTCCCCTTATTTTCATTTTTCTTTCCCCCTCGCAGCTCCGAGTGCGAGCAAAAAGCCGAGACAACTTTTGGCAGCGGCTGGGAAGAATTTCCCATCCCAAATTCCTCCTCTCCACCCCATCCCTCAAACCCAGGAACTGCAAACCCCAAACATTCACTTCAAACCAGCCGGCGATGAGCAAAACCCGATTGTTTTATTTTTTAACCATTGATCCGACGAGATGAAACAGATCTTGGGGTGGTTTTGATGCGCGAATCCGCGGAGCGCTCAGGGAAATTCGGGTTTGCGCTCGGTGTTTTTTTAATTACTGTAATTATTTTCTTAACCCCCGCTCGCTGAAGTAGCTTTGGATTTGTTCCCAGCGCTCCCCACCCACGCGGATGCTTTCAAGTGACAAAAGTTTCCAGGGAACGGAGCCTCCCAGTCCCTCCCGGCTGCAAACCGGGACAACTGGAGCTCCGACAAACCCCAAAACTCCTTCTCCATCCCCTCCGGGCAGATTTAGTTCAATTTCTCTCTTTTTTTTTTTTTTAATTTTTTTGAGTTTCTGCCCTTGAAACCCGCGGATTAAAGTTTATAAATCTGCCCTGGGTTAAAAACTCGGCGGTATAAAAGCTGAATTTCTCTGCTGAGCGAGTCAGGGCGAGCTGTCAGGAGGCTTTGCAGGAGAAGATTGATGGTTTCTCTCTTCTTTTCGGGCTGTGTGGACCGGGGCGCTTTAGAGAGGGGAAAGAAAGGAAAGAAGAAAAAAGAAAAAAGAAGTTGGGAAATGACTTTTCCATTTTATTTATTTATTTTGTAAACTCTGGAAGTGGCGCTGCTTTATTGGAGAAGAAGGGGTGGGGAGGGAGAAATGCGATTTCAGAGATATCCGTGACCTTAAAACGCGTTTGGCCTTTAAGCGGAGGGCAGAGAGGGTCCATTAAGCCTGGCCTGGGAAGGGCGAGGATTAGGCGGCTCTTTAGGAGCCAATTAAACCCGTAAATCGGGCGGGTTTAACTAAACTCAGCTTAAAGATTTCCTGAGGGCTCACAGCCAGGAGGCTCCGGGAGCGACAGGGACGGGACGGGGCAGGAACGGGGCAGGGACGGGGCTGGAACGGGGCAGGAACGGGGCTGGGAACGGGGCTGGAACGGGGCAGGAACGGGGCTGGGAACGGGGCAGGAACGGGGATGGAACGGGGCTGGAATGGGGCTGGAACGGGGATGGAACGGAGCTGGAATGGAGCTGGAACGGGGATGGAACGGGACAGGGACGGGGCAAGGAACGGGGCTGAAAGGGGGCAGGAATGGGGATGGAACGGGGCTGGAACGGAGCTGGGAACGGGGGCTGGAACGGGGATGCAACAGGGCTGGGAACGGGGCTGGAACGGGGATGCAACAGGGCTGGGAACGGGGCTGGAACGGGGCAGGAACGGGGCTGGAACGGGGCAGGAACGGGGATGGAACGGGGCTGGAATGGAGCTGGAACGGGGGCAGGGACGGGGGAAGGAACGGGGCTGGAATGGGGCTGGAACAGGGCAGGGACGGGGCTGGAGCGGGGCAAGGAATGGGGTAAGGAATGTGCAGGGAAAGAGGTGGAGGGAATGTCAGGAAGGAAGTGGCGGAAGTGGCGGAAGTGGCGGGAAGTGGCGGAAGTGGCGGAAGAGTGGCGGAAGTGGCGGAAGTGGCGGAAGGAAGTGGCGGAAGGAAGTGGCGGAAGGAAGTGGCGGAAGGAAGGAAGGAAGTGGCGGAAGGAAGGAAGTGGCGGAAGGAAGGAAGGAAGGAAGGAAGGAAGGAAGGAAGGAAGGAAGTGGCGGAAGGAAGTGGCGGAAGGAAGTGGCAGAAGGAAGTGGCGGAAGGAAGGAAGTGGCGGAAGGAAGGAAGTGGCGGAAGGAAGGAAGGAAGTGGCGGAAGTGGCGGAAGGAAGGAAGTGGCGGAAGGAAGGAAGTGGCGGAAGGAAGGAAGTGGCGGAAGGAAGTGGCGGAAGGAAGGAAGGAAGTGGCGGAAGGAAGGAAGTGGCGGAAGGAAGTGGCGGAAGGAAGTGGTGGAAGGAAGTGGCGGAAGGAAGTGGCGGAAGTGGCGGAAGTGGCGGAAGTGGCGGAAGTGGCGGAAGTGGCGGAAGTGGCGGAAGTGGCGGAAGTGGCGGAAGTGGCGGAAGTGGCGGAAGTGGCGGAAGGAAGGAAGGAAGGAAGGAAGGAAGGAAGGAAGGAAGGAAGGAAGGAAGGAAGGAAGGAAGGAAGGAAGGAAGGAACGATGGATCTCCCTGCCCACAGCCACGCAGCGCTGTTGGCTCTGGGGCGCTGCTCTCGGCGTTTCTGGGTTCCTCTCCCTCTCTCGCTTTTTCCTCCCCTTTTATTTAATCAATTAAAGAAAATAACGCTTTCTGTTCGCCACCAGGCCCCTCCTGCCATTGGCCAGGGCCTCCCACGTGACGAGGAATTGGCTGCAATTTCGGCCCAGCCTCGAGTTTAGCAGAGCCGGGTCCCCCTCCGCCCGGGTTATCGGCAATATAACAATTATCACCAGCCCCAGGACCGGCATCCCTCCCCGCCATCAAAACCCGAGGCCCTCCGGTTCCTCTCCCTCTCCCCCTCCCTCCTCCTCCTCCCCTCCCTCCCCCCGCCTCCCTCCCGCTTTTTAAAGCCCGGGCCCTGGAAAAGCCATGAATTTTGAATTTGAGAGGGAGATCGGGTTTATAAACAGCCAGCCTTCGCTCGCCGAGTGCCTGACGTCTCTGCCCGCTGTCCTGGAGACGTTTCAAACTTCATCAATCAAGGACTCGACGTTCATTCCTCCTCCTTTCCAGCAGAGCCTCCTCCAAAGCCTCACCCCTGCTCGGGCGGGAGCCAGAGCCCGAGCCCAGCACGGCCCGGCCCAGCCCGGCCCGGCCCAGCCCGGCCCGCGGGCGGCGGAGTTCCCCTGGATGAAGGAGAAGAAAGCGGCCAGGAGAAGCAGCCAAGCTCCGGCCGCTTCGTCCCCACCATCCTCCTCCTCCTCCTCCTCGCTGCCGGCGCCCCGCCGCGGGATCTCCCGCAGGTTCGTATGGCCGGGGGTGCGTCGGAAAATGGATAAAAAACCCGGAAAATACAATTCTGCCCCAAAGCAGCTCCAGCCCAACCCCCTGGCCGGGCGGCTCCCCCGGGATCGGGGCATTCACGGAGCCGTGAGCCTCGGGGGGTTCTGCCGCCTACTCCTCGCAATGAAGAGAAGAAATTTCCGCCGATTCTGCCCCAGCCCCGAGCGGGCCAGGAGGGCCCGGGGGGGATCCGCGGCTCCGTTTTGCTCGGCCGGAGCTGCGGGGTTTTTACAGCCCAGGGCGGGGGAAAGGGAAAAATTAACCAAAAAAAGGGAAAAGCAAAGACAAAACACGCCAAAGGTGCGCGGAGGGGGGAGGGAAAACGGGTGGGGAAGGTGAAAGAGCGAGGGCTGATGCTGCAAAATGGAATTGTTGCACCCCAAACCTCCCGCCCAGAAAAAAGGAGCAGCCTCTCGCTGCTCGGCCTCCTCCCTTCCCTCGGGATAAAGCGCTGGAGGAACAATTCCAGGATTTCCAGGGATCGGGCAGGACCAGGGCGGGCACCGGAGCTCATTGGGCCGGGGGAAAAGTGGGAAAATGAAACCAAAGTACCGGGAAAAGGTAAAAAAAACCCCAAGACCACGAAACAACAAGAAACAGGAAAGAGGGGATGAAGAAATTTAGGAGAAGTTGAGAATGGATTTAGAAGAAATAGAGAATAAATTTAGAAGAAATTTAGAATAAATTGAGAAGACATTCAGGAGAAATTGAGAATGGGTTTACAAGAAATTTAGAAGAAATTTAGGAGAAATTGAGAATGGATTTAGGAGAAATTGAGAACGGATTTAGGAGAAATTGAGAACGGATTTAGGAGAAATTTAGAAGAAATTTAGGAGAAATTGAGAATGGATTTAGAAGAAATATAGGAATTTAGAAATATCCTACATTTTACGATTTAGAAGGAGAGCAAAAACTCTTTTTCTGCAGCAGGGCGGCAGAGAGGGGAGGGCTCTAAAGGGAGAGACCAGGGAGCGAAATCCCTTTTCCCCCCCGAGGCAGAGACCTCCTCGGGAGCGGGAAAAGCCGAAACGCATGAAATTTCGGTGCCTTTTCGCGGGAAAAAGCCGAACCGAACGAAATCCCGGCGCCAATTTCGGTGCCTTTTCGCGGGAAAAGCCGAACCGAACGAAATCCCGGTGCCAATTCCGGTGCCTTTTCCCGGCAGAGGCGGCGGGCCCGGCGGACGGCGGCGGCTCCAGGCGGCTCCGCACCGCCTACACCAACACGCAGCTGCTGGAGCTGGAGAAGGAATTCCACTTCAACAAATACCTGTGCCGGCCGCGCCGCGTGGAGATCGCGGCGCTGCTGCAGCTCAGCGAGCGCCAGGTCAAGGTGTGGTTCCAGAACCGCAGGATGAAGCACAAGAGGCAGAGGCAGCAGCGGGAGGAGCGCGCAGGGAGCGCGGAGCAGCGCGGGGCTGGCTGCGCATCCCCGGGGCCGCTCTCGGCGCTGCCGGGCCCGGAGCTCGCCCGCGGCCTCGGCGCCGCTCCCGATGCCCTGGGGAGCCCCCTGCGCTTCTCCGAGGAGGAGCTGGAGCTGTTCAGCAGCGCGCTCTGCTCCATGGACCTGCGGGAGCTGGAGCTGCCCTGACCACGGCTCCCTGCGCGGTTCGGGGGGATCGGGCTCGGCCAGCGCCCCCAAAGCTGCCCCGGGGTGAGGGGAACCCCCAAAGTGCGGCTTGAAACGAGGGGAAAGCCCAAAGTGTGGCCCGGGAGAAGGGGAAACCCTCAAAATGGGACCTGGGAGAAGGGGAAACCCCAAAATGGGACCTGGGAGAAGGGGAAACCCCAAAATGGGACCTGGGAGAAGAGGAAACCTCAAAATGGGACCTGGGAGAAGGGGAACCCTCAAAATGGGACCTGGGAGAAGGGGAACCCCCAAAATGGGACCTGGGAGAAGGGGAAACCCCAAAATGGGACCTGGGAGAAGGGAAAACCCCAAAATGGGACCTGGGAGAAGGGGAAACCCCAAAATGGGACCTGGGAGAAGGGGAGCCCTCAAAATCTGAGCTAAAAGGAGGGGGAAGTCACAACTGTGCCCTGAGAGAAAGGGAAACCCCCAAAATATGGCCTGAGAGGAGGGGAACCCCCGAAATGTGACCTAAAAGAAGGAGAACCCCCGAAATCTGACCTAAAAGAAGGGGAACCTCCCAAAATCTGGCCTGAGAGGAGGGGAAACCCCAAAATCTGGTCTGAGAGAAGGGGAACCCCCAAAATCTGGTCTGAGAGAAGGGAAACCATCAAAATCCGGTCTGAGAGAAGGGGAGCCCCCGAAATCTGACCTAAAAGAAGGGGAAAACGCCAAATATGGCTGAAAATAGGGAGAACGCTCAAAATCTGGCCTAAAAGAAGGGTGAAACCCCAAACCTGGCCTAGTAAAAGGGGAACCCCCCTTAATCTGGCCTAAAGCAAGGGGAAACCCCCGAAATCTGGCCTAAAAGAAGAGGAAAACACCAAAATCTGGCCTAAAAGAAGAGGAAAACACCAAATTTGGCTTTAAAGAAGAGGAAACCCCCCCAAAAGAAGGGGAACCCCCAGAATCGCCCTGAAGCCATTTCCCATTCGGTCGCCTCCTCCCACTTCCTTTGGAAGCTCCGAGCCACCCAAACCTCCCGCCCAAATTTATCCCAGAAGGCGAAAGAGCGGCCCCAGTTTTGCTAAAATTCAGGTATTTCGTGATCCTTTTATTTATTTTTTCCCTCCCTTATTTATTTCCAGGGAAGCAGCCGGCAGTTCTCACGCAGGGGGGAGATTTCAGCCCCTGGAGAGAAAAAAATAAATTAAATTTATAAATCCTCCTCCCCCCCAGCGACTTTCTCAGGAATCAGAATGAGACTTTTAGATTTCATAATAAAATTTAAAAAATAAAAAAAATCAGGGGAATTTTCCTTCCTCTTTTTACGTTTTAGATGTAGATTATTTATTCAAATCCTTTCCTAGCAAAGGGCAAATTATTTATTGTATATTTTTTTCATAGAGTGAATAAACGTCTTTATAAAAGTGACAAAAGCGTGTTTGCTCTGTTGGATTTCGTTCCAAAAAAAGCGCTTTTTTCTTTTTTGTTTTCCTCCATAAATCATTCACTTTTCCCGGCTTTGTAACAAGGTTTAATCATCTCCTCGTGTGCCCTGAGAGGAGACAAAAGGAATCGCTCCCAACCAGCGATTCCCGAGGAAATATTCCCGGAGTTCTGGGTTCATTTTCCTCCAGCTCGGTGTTTGTTTGTTTATTTATTCATTTATTTATTGTATTCAATCAAAGCGGGGTTTTTTTTCACCCTCAATTTTAACATTTTGGGGTTCTGCTTCGGGGAGGGGGGAAAATCCTCTTATTTAAGGGGGAAAAACGAAAAAAAAAAACCAAAAAAAGGAGATAAAGGGATGGGAAAGCAACACAAAGGCAGCGCGGAGCCCACGCGAATTCCGGGGCCATTCCCGGCCTCCCACATCCCAATCCCGCCCTTCATCCCCATCCTCCTCCTCCTCCTCCTTCTTTCTCTCAGAATCCACCGCAGCTCCCGGGCTTGGAAGCGACCGGAGCTCCAAAAAAATAAAAAAAGAGGAAAAAAAGGAGGATTTTGGGTAAAAGCTCAAAAAAATTCCACACGTTGGGGTGACCAAGTGAACGTGAGAGAAGGAGGGGTAAGGGATGGGCCTGGGGAGGAGGAGGGGGGTTCCTTTATTCCTGATCCCTTTTCCAACCCCAACCCCCTTTTTTCCTCTTCCTCTCTTTTCCAACCCCAAACCCTCCAAAACCCTTTAATCTCTCTTCTCTTTTCCAACCCCAAAACCCCCAAAATCCGCTTTTATTCCCCCCTTCTTTTCCAACCCCAAAACCCTGCAAACCCCCCTTTATTCCTCCTCCTTTTCCAACCCCCAAACCCCCAAATCCCTCTTTAATTCCTCCTCCTTTTTCCAACCCCAAACCCCCTTTAATTCCTCCTCCTTTTCCAACCCCAAAACCCCCAAACCCCCTTTTATTCCTCCTCCTTTTTCAACCCCAAAACCCCCAAACCCCCTTTAATTCCTCCTCCCTTTTCCAACCCCAAACCCCCCCCAAATCCCCATTTTATTCCTCCCTCCTTTTCTAACCCCAAAACCCCCCAAAGCCCCTTTTATTCCTCGTCCCCTTTCCCGTCCCACAGACCCCCAAATCCCCCTTTAATTCCTCCTCCTTTTTCCAACCCCAAACCCCCTTTAATTCCTCCTCCTTTTCCAACCCCAAAACCCCCCAAACCCCCTTTAATTCCTCCTCCTTTTCCAACCCCAAAACCCCAAATCTCCATTTTATTCCTCCCTCCTTTTCCAACCCCAAAACCCCCCAAACCCCCTTTAATTCCTCCTCCTTTTCCAACCCCCAAACCCCCTTTTGTTCCTCGTCCCCTTTCCCGCCCCACAGACCCCAAACCCCCCCGGATCCACGGTCTCGTTCAGGATTTCCCGGATCCCTCTCAGATCTTCCTCCCCTGGCGGGATTTTCACCCCAAAACTCAGCCCGGGGGAGGTTTCTGGCTGTGCCGCCCCAAAGAAATCACCCCAAGGGGTTTTTGGGGTTTCCCAAATTCTGGGGGGGGGTGGGAAATGTGGGGTGAGGGGCGGGGGGCGACCCTAAAGCGGAGCGGAGCAGCCCAGACGCTCCCCCGGCCCCTTTTTCTTTTAGGGCCAAGCAAACCCAGCTCACCCATTGGGCTTTTGGGGTGTCCCCCCCGCCGCGCACCGATTTTTGGGGGTGAATTTGGTGTTTTCCGTGCCTGGGTGGGGTCACACCCCCTCCAGGGAACGTTGGAAATTCGGGATCTTTAATTTGGGGTGAAAAGGCAGCAGAGCGGGGCTGGGTTCGCGCTCCGGGCCGGTGAAAAGAATAAAAAATTAAAATAAATAAATAAAAGCGAAATAAAAGAAGGCAAAGGCTGGGCAGATGTTGGGGGATTGCCGCGGATGGTCTCTCTCGGCTCGAACAAAGAGGGGGCCGGGCTGATTTTGGGGCCACCTCTGGATCCCGAACCATCTTCCCCCCAAATCATCCCTCCGGAGGAAGGAACAGGCAATCCCAAAACCTCCTGGCCGCGTTCACCCGGATTCAAAACCCGCTCCGGCCGTGAATATTTGAATATTTGAATATTTAAATATCCCAACCCCCTTCGCATGGGGAAAAGGCAGCGCTGGGGCCGAGTTCAGCCCCCGGCCCTTCTCCCACCGCCTCCCCTCCGCTCCGGGGGTCCCCGAGCAGCGATTTGGGGGGAGCGGAGCCCCCCAAATTCATTATTCCTCATTTTGGGGTTCATTTCACAGCCCCGGCTGCCGCAGAGCGCTCGGAGCTGCCAGACGGTGCCATCAAAGCGCCATTTGCTCCAGCGCTTCCCACCTTCCTCCTCCTCCTCCTCCTCCTCCCCCATTGCAGGCCGGCAGGGGAAGCTCGGGCTGGTTTTGGGCTCTGAGCATCCTTTTGGCCTCCCCAGGGGTGTCCGGCTGAAAAATGAGGGGAAAAAGTCTCCAAAAAGCGGCGGATTGCCGCGCCGAGATGGTCTTCGGCCTAAAAATGAGGGGAAGTGTCCCAAAACGGGAGGATTTCCACATTGAGATGATCTTCGGCCTAAAAATGAGGGGATGTGTCCCCAGCCAGCGGATTTCCACATTGAAATGATCTTCGGCCTAACAATGAGGGGAAATGTCCCCAAACGGGAGGATTTCCACATTAAGATGGTCTTCGGCCTAAAAATGAGGGGAAGTGTCCCCAGCCAGCGGATTTCCACATTTAGGCGCTCCTCAGTCTGAAAAAACGAGGAGAAATATCCCAAACGGGTGGATTTCTACATTTAGGTGCTCTTCGGCCTAAAAATGAGGGGAAATGTCCTCAAACTGGCGGATTTCTACATTTAGGTGCTCTTCGGCATAAAAAATGAGGGAAATGTCCCCAAACGGGTGGATTTCCACATTGAAATGTTCTTCGGCCTAAAAATGAGGGGAAATGTCCCCAAACGGGCGGATTTCCACATTGAGATGCTCTTCGGCCTAAAAATGAAGGAAATGTCCCCAAACGGGCGGATTTCCACATTTCCACGCCCTTTTCCCGCGGGGAAGGGCGAGGCCGAGGGAGGGGTCAGGAGGGAGCCCCTGGGAAAGGGACGGGGTCCCTGAATGCCCCCGGTTAAACCCAGAGTTCTCATCAATGAAAATCCCCAGTGAGGGCGGGGAAAGGGGTCCCAGAGCCCCCAGGTTAAATTCGAGCCCTCGTTGATCCCAATCCCCAGCGAGGGTGGGGAAAGAGACCCCAGAACCCCTCCCCAAATTAAACCCCGAGTTATTCTCGCTGCAAATCCCCAGTGAGGGTGGGGAAAGGGACCCCAAATCCCCAGATCCAACCCCGAGCCCCCATCTCTACAAATCCCTAACAGGGGAAGGAAAAGGGACCCCAAAACCCCTCCCCAGGTCAAACCTTGAGCTCCCATCGAGCCAGGTCCCCAATGAGGGTGGGAAAAGGGACCCCAAACCCCTCCCCAGACCAAACCCCGAGCCCCATCGCTACAAATCCCTAACGGGGGAAGGAAAAGGGACCCCAAATTCCCCAGATCAAATCCTGAGCCCCCACCGATCCCGGTCCCTAACGAGGGTGGAGAAAGGGACCCCAAACTCCTCCCGAAATGAAACCCTGAGTTCTTATTGATAAAAATCCCTCATGGGGGAAGGAAAAGAGACCCCAAAACCTCCAGATCAAACCCCGAGCCCCATCGATCCCGGTCTCCAATGGGGGAAGGAAAAGGGACCGAAATTCCCCAAATCAAATCCTGGGCCCCCACTGATCCCGGTCCCCAGTGAGGGTGGGGAAAGGGATCCCAAACTCCAGATCCAACCCCGAGCCCCCATCTCTACAAATCCCTAACGGGGGAAGGAAAAGGGACCCCAAAACTCCCCCAAATCAAATCCTGAGCCCCCACTGATCCCGATCCCCAGTGAGGGTGGGGAAAGAGACCCCAAACCCCCGGATCCAACCCCGAGCCCCACCGATCCCGGTCCCTGGCGGGTTCCCGGGGTGTCCGGGGCCCGGTGCCCGCAGCCAGCGCCGGCCCCGATCAGCGCCCACCCCCAGGGCCCCCCCCCGACCGCAGCCCCGCGGTTTTTGTCATCCCCGGCGCAGCAGGGCCCTCCTCATCTGTGCTAATTAGCGGGACCGAGGAGAGGAGGGGGGAATATTCAATAAAATCTGAATTACTGAGCGACTGCGAGGCTCGGCCGCTCGTTCTTCTCCTCGCCTCCCCCAAAACGCCGAACAAACGGCGGGCGGGTGTTCGCGGCCCTGCCCTTGCGTTCCGCGCAACCGGAGGGCATTAATTAAGCGAATTAAGCGCATTAAGCACATTCAGGCCCTCGGTTGCTGGCAAAACACGGCGATTGCCCGGCGGTAATTAAGCGGGGAATATGCAAATGAGCAGTGTTGGTTTTGGGAGGGGGAGGCGTTGGCGGGACAGCTCCTGGAGCTCTGGAGATGCGGGATCAGCGCTGGGAATCCTCCCTGGAGAGGGAATTCCCTGGAATGGGGCCTGGGACGGGGCGCAGTTCCCTTTTCCTGGGAATCCTGCAGCTTTTGGGGAATTCCTCATTTTTTTTCTCTTTCATTTCCCTCTCTATTTCTCTATTTCCCTCTCATTTCCAGTTTTCCCGGCCCCAAAGGGAGGAGCCGGGAGGGGGAACCTTGTCCTGGAGCCTCCCGGGTTTATCCCGGCTCCGTTTCCTCGCCGGGAGCTGAAACCCGGGGGGAGAACGGGAATAAAGGGCGGGTTTGGGGCTGCGGAGCTCCGATATCGATAAACCCGGGCTGCCGATATCGGGCATTGATCGCGGCGCTCATTGATCCGTGCGCTGTGGGGCGGGGCCTGGGTTCGGGATCGGGGGGATTTGGGATCCGAGGGAACCCCCAAGGGATTTGGGATCCGAGTGAAACCCGAGGGATTTGGGATCCGAGGGCATCCTGAGGGATTTGGGATCTGAATAATCCCTGAGGGATTTGGGATCCGAGGGAATCCCGAAGGATTTGGGATCCGAGGGCATCCTGAGGGATTTGGGATCTGAATAATCCCTGAGGGATTTGGGATCCGAGGGAATCCCGAAGGATTTGGGATCCGAGGGCATCCTGAGGGATTTGGGATCTGAATAATCCCTGAGGGATTTGGGATCCGAGGGAATCCCGAGGGATTTGGGACCCTCAGTTGGATTTGGGATCTCAGGGAATCCCCAGGGATTTGGGATTTGAGGGAATCCCGAGGGATTTGGGATCCGAGGGCATCCTGAGGGATTTGGGACCCTCAGTTGGATTTGGGATCCGAGGGAATCCAGAGGGATTTGGGATCGGAGGGAATCCCCAGGGATTTGGGATCCGAGGGCATCCTGAGGGATTTGGGACCCTCAGTTGGATTTGGGATCAGAGGGAATCCCGAAGGATTTGGGATCCGAGGGCATCCTGAGGGATTTGGGATCTGAATAATCCCTGAGGGATTTGGGATCCGAGGGAATCCCGAAGGATTTGGGATCCGAGGGCATCCTGAGGGATTTGGGATCTGAATAATCCCTGAGGGATTTGGGATCCGAGGGAATCCCGAAGGATTTGGGATCCGAGGGCATCCTGAGGGATTTGGGATCTGAATAATCCCTGAGGGATTTGGGATCCGAGGGAATCCCGAGGGATTTGGGACCCTCAGTTGGATTTGGGATCTCAGGGAATCCCCAGGGATTTGGGATTTGAGGGAATCCCGAGGGATTTGGGATCCGAGGGCATCCTGAGGGATTTGGGACCCTCAGTTGGATTTGGGATCCGAGGGAATCCAGAGGGATTTGGGATCGGAGGGAATCCCCAGGGATTTGGGATCCGAGGGCATCCTGAGGGATTTGGGACCCTCAGTTGGATTTGGGATCAGAGGGAATCCCCAGGGATTTGGGACCCTCAGTTGGATTTGGGATCTCAGGGAATCCAGAGGGATTTGGGATCTGAGGGAATCCCAAGGGGTTTGGGACCCTTAGGTAGATTTGGGGTCTGAATGAACCCCAAGGGATTTGGGATCCGAGGGCATCCTGAGAGATTTGGGACCCTCAGTTGGATTTGGGATCTCAGGGGACCCCCAGGAATTTGGGATCTCAGGGAATCCAGAGGGATTTGGGATCGGAGGGAATCCTGAGGGATTTGGAATCTGAATGACCCCAGAAGAATTTGGTATTTGAGGGAACCCCCAGGGGTTTGGGATCTCAGGGGATCCCCGAGGGATTTGGGATCTGAATCATCCCCGAGGGATTTGGGATCTGAAGGGACCCAGAGGGATTTGGGACCCCAGATGGATTCGGGATCCGAGGGGATCCCCGGGGATTCGGGACCCCCCGCATCCCAGTGCCAGGGCAGCGGCTCCAGACCCCTCCTCTCCACTCCGGCGCACTCATGAATATGCAAATGACCCTAATTAATGAGGCCAGGCGGGCTCCAGCCCACGGAGAAGCCGCTGGGATTCCCAGGGAAGCGGGACAGGACTCCCCAAGGCAGGGAGCAGGAACCTGACCCCCAAAATAATCCCATTTTAGCTGGATTAGCTGGGCTCTGGTTTTCCTTTCCCCCCCTATTTTATCTGAATAATCCATTTCTCCCCGTTGTGTTTTTGTTTGTTTTCTATTTTATTTGAATGTTCTTTTTTTTCCTGCGCATAACCCGATGGCTGTACCTCATTAAATCCCCTCTTTTCTCTCCCGTCCCGTCCGACCTTTCCATCCACCCCAAAAAATAAAAAAAACCGGATTTTTCACCTCAGCTCTGATTGAGGCTTCCCTAAAAAAGTTCTATTTAACCCCATAAAAGTTCTATTTAACCCCAAAAAAAGTTCTATTTAACCCCAAAAAAAGTTCTTTTTAACCCCATAAAAATTCTATTTGACCCCCAAAAAAGTTACATTTAACCCCTAAAAGGTGATGTTTAACTTCAGAAAAGTTGTGTAAAACCTCCAAAAAGTTACGTTTAACCCCAAAAAGTTGCATTTAACCCCAAAAATGTTGCGTTTAACCCCAAAAAGTGTTGTGTTTAACCCCAAAAAGTGTCGTGTTTAACCCCAAAAAAGAAGCATCTGGAGACTCCCTGAACCTTTGGAAACGCTTCCTTCCTCCTCTGTGGCCTGCATAGGAGCGTCCCGGGTTCAAGATTTAAAATACAGATTTCAAATCAAGATTTAAAATACAAATTTGAAATTAAAAAAGAAAATCATCAAGATTTCAAATGAAGGTTTCCAATCAAGACTCAAAACCGAGACTTTAAAACGCTTTAAAAATGAAAATTTCAGGCGATGATTTCCAATCAAGGCTAAAAATAAAGATTTTCAAATGAAGATTTAAAATCGAGACGCTTCCATAGGAACCAGAGCTGGGGGTTCTCCCCCAGGGCCTCCCACCGCGCAGAATTTGGGGCAGAAAATGGAATTTTGGGGCAGCCGGGGGGGGCTGCAGCATCCGTTGGGAACGGGGCCCTTCCTCCAGCCCTGGTTTTCCCAAAAAAAAGCGATTTTCCGGAATTCCCAAAATTATCCCAGCCCCAAGCCTCTCATGTCATCGTTAGGAACTCAAAAAAGGCGATTTCCCCCCAATCCTGAAGTGATCCCAGCCCTGAATCCCTCCTCTGAACGGTAAGAACCAAAAAAAGCGATTTTTCCAAATTCTCAAGATGATCCCAGCCCCAAACCTCTCATGTGATCGTTAGGAACCCCAAAAAAGCGCGATTTTTCCCCAAACCCTGAGGTGATTCCAGCGTTAAACCCCAGCCCCGCGGCCCGTCCCTATTTCAGGCTGAATTTTGCACAATTTCGCCAATTCTGCCTCCAGTTTTTGGGTCTCCTGTCCCATCCACCAAAACAACCAAACAACCAAAAATCGGATTTTTCACCTCCGCTGTAATTTAGGCTTGGCTTGGAGGAAAATTTTCCCCGCCACAGCTGAAAAAATGGCGATTTTTGGCGATTTTAATTTAAAAAAATCCCTTTGATGCAACAGCGGTGGGAACCATCAGAAACCACGAACCCACGGAACAAGCATCTGCATTTTCTTTTTTCTTTTTCGTTCCGCAGCCACAAATCACCCGTTTGAACCCGAGCGCAAGGAAATACCAAAGGAATCGAATCAGAAATCGATTTTTGCTGCCGGGGGAACGACGGGAGAGCCGCTTTGAGTTGTGCAAAGAAGGCAGGACGGAGTCCTGAGGGGCGTTTATATTTAAAATATTCTCATTTTGGGGCCTCTCAGAGGGGAATAAATGAACAAACGGGCGCTCGGATGGAAACTTGAATTTTTTAATGGAAGAACGGGAGCTGGAACTGGCTAAAAAAATCAAATTTCGGGCTTGAGAAGAGGGAGGGATGCGGATGCCAGGCTGGAATTCGGCACCAAATGTTCCCCCCAAGGTGTGGAGGGAGGAAAACGGAATTTCCCGGCCGGGTTTGGCTCTCGGGGTGAACTTTTGGCCCGGGGAGAGGGCGAGGAGCGGCCGCGGAGCGTGGCCGGGCCGTAAATCCCTGACAGGAACAAATGGCCGTGGGCGTCCGACAAGCAAATAAATGTGTCCCAGCGCTGTTCCCATTCTCTGAGCCCGGCCTGGAGGCAGGCTCTGCCCTCCTCCTCCTCAGCTGGCCACGGCAAAGCCCAGCTTAGTGCCCCGGAGAGGCTTGGAACGCCTGAAAATGGGTTGGGTAGGGAGTGTGCGGTGTGTGAGCCCATAAAATCGGTTTTAGTAGGGAGTGTGCAGACCAGGAACCCTTAAAACCGGGTTTGGTAGGGACTGTGTGTTGTGTGAGCCCCTAAAACCCGGGTCTAGTCAGGAGTGTGTGGTGCGTGAGCCCCTAAAAACCAAATTCCCGAAGTGAATTCCCCCTTTTAGTAGGGAGTGTGCAGTACATGAACCCCTAAACCCCAGTTCAGTCAGGAGCGTGAGCCCCTAAAAATCAGTTTTAGAGGGGAGGGTGCAATGGGTGAATGCCTAAAACCCGATTTTAGTAGGGAATGTGCCGTGCGTGAGCCCCTAAACCCGGGTTTAGCAGGGAATGTGCAGTGCCTGAGCCCTAAACCCGGGTTTAGCAGGGAATGTGCAGTGCCTGAGCCCCTAAACCCGGGTTTAGCAGGGAGTGTGCAGTGCCTGAGCCCCTAAACCCGGGTTTAGTAGGGAATGTGCAGTGCCTGAGCCCCTAAACCCGGGTTTAACAGGGAATGTGCAGTGCGTGAGCCCCTAAACCCGGGTTTAGCAGGGAATGTGCAGTGCGTGAGCCCCTAAACCCGGGTTTAGCAGGGAATGTGCAGTGCGTGAGCCCCTAAACCCGGGTTTAGCAGGGAATGTGCAGTGCGTGAGCCCCTAAATCCGGGTTTAGCAGGGAATGTGCAGTGCCTGAGCCCCTAAACCCGGGTTTAGCAGGGAGTGTGCAGTGCGTGAGCCCCTAAACCCGGGTTTAGCAGGGAGTGTGCAGTGCGTGAGCCCCTAAACCCGGGTTTAGCGCGTGGACGGACGGGAAGGTCCCGGGGGGACCCGCCGGGCTCGGTTTCAGTTCCCATCCCGGCATTGCCAGGCCGGGCCTGGCGCGGCTCCAGCCGAAGCCGCTCTGCCCTCGCTAACTTTATTTGGCCTCTCATTAGGATGTTGATTTAATTAGGGCGCTCTCAGCCCGCGCACAAAGCCCCGACTAAAGCCAGAACCGAGCGGGTTTTTCTCGGGCCGCTTTCGGCATCCCGGAAAAGGCTCTGGGGGGAGAAGTTCCCAAACGAATCAAAGCGCATCCGAGCATCCTTTTGTGCTCACACCTCCCCATCCCCTGGCCCTCCTTTCTTTCCCTCACACCGAGCCGGCATCGGGGGGAAAAAAAACCCTTTTAAAGTCAGAACTTGCGCCTGAACCCGGCT
Organism: Calcarius lapponicus; assembly: GCA_039654755.1. NCBI lineage: Eukaryota > Metazoa > Chordata > Aves > Passeriformes > Fringillidae > Calcarius > Calcarius lapponicus. The sequence goes on along the minus strand of JBBFKN010000011.1, from coordinate 5,946,830 downwards.
CCCCGCATAACTCGGGGCCCTTTTTAGCACTTAAAAACCACTCGCGGGTCACCGCGATCCTTCCCCCCGGCACCTCCCCGCAGCCCCGCTCTCTTTTAAAGTCTTTGAGGCGAGGGTTTTGACGCGTCCGTGTTGTGATCAGATTGATGGGCCGGGTTTGATTGAAGCCCCTTTGTCATGCAAATGTCAGGCCCGTGATGGATGAGCCCGGAGCCGGCCGCGAAGTTCGGGAGCCCCGCGCTCATTGGGCTGGGCCCGCTCCGCCCGCGGGGTCCCCCCCGGGCCGGGCCGCGCTGCCGCGGGGTCCCCCCGTGCCCGGCAGGAAGTTTCCCAGCTTTGACGGAGCGCCCGGAGGTTGGAGGGCAGGCGGCACGGCCCCCAGAACGGGCTGACCCTCCTCCATCACTGGCAGATGGACAATACCGCCATGAACTCCTTCGTGGAGTTCGCAATTTGTAACCGCGGCGCCGCCGCCTTCCCGCACCTCGCCGAGCCCTTCCCGCCGTGCTCAGGTAGCCCCGCTCCGGGCTCCGAGGGCCCCTTCGGCCCCCCGGCCGCCGCCGCCCATCTCCCCCAGCACGGCTTCCACCCTCCTTCCTCCTCCTCCTCCTCCTCCTCCTCCTCGTACCCGGCCCAGGGCTACCAGCAGCTCTACCTGGGCCAGCAGGACGCGGACGGGCTTTTCTTCCAGGGGCCCTCGGGGTTCGGCTCGGCCTCGCTGGCCGAGGGGTTCTGCGGGGCCCCGGGGCACTTCCAGCCCGCCCTGGGCCCGGAGCCGCCCGCGGGCCCCGCGTACCTGCCCGGCCTCTACGGGGACCTCTCGGGGGCCCTGCTGGAGGAGCCGGAGCCGCCGGGGCAGCCCGAGCCCGGCGCCGGGGCCGCGGCAGCGCAGACCTTCGAGTGGATGAGGGTGAAGAGGAACCCCCCCAAAACAGGTGAGTTTGGGCTGCGGGGCCGGGCGGGGCTGAGTTCCCCGGGGTTGGGGGTCTTCTTCCAGTGGAGCACCGGGTTGGGTTGGGTTGGGTTGGGTTTTGGGGCTTTTGGGGGTTTGGCTGGGTTTTTTGGAGATTTGGTTGGGTTTGGGGTGGTTTTTTGGTGTTCGTGTTGGGTTTGGTTGGGTTTTTGGAGATTTGGTTGGGTTTTGGGGTGGGTTTTTGGTGTTCGTGTTGGGTTTGGTTGGGTTTTGGGGTCCTTTTTTTAGGTGTTTGGGGGTGGGGGTGTTTTTGGTCTTTGGGTTTGGGTTTTGGGGCCTTTTTCTTCAACCCCACCCAGAGATTTCCCATCACATCCCACGGAGCGTCCCTGAGCTCGGCTCCCCGCAGGCCCGAGGCTGATTTAAGCCCAGCTCAGAGCAGGAAACGCCCGGCGCTTCCTCCTCCTCCTCCTTCCTCAGCCGTGCCTTCCATCCCCTCCTCTATTGTTCCACTTCCTTCCCCGCCACCTTCCCTTAAACCCCGGCCTTCCTCCTCCTCCTCCTCCTCCTCCTCCTCCTCCCCCGCCATCATCACCCTCCTCCTCCTCCCCTCCCAGCCCTTCCCGCGGGGTCCGGAGGGAAAAAAACAGGGGAAAAACTCAGGGGATGGATCCCAGGGGAAAAAACAGGGAATGGATCCCAGGGGAAAAACCAGGGAATGGATCCCAGGGGAAAAAACAGGGGAAAAACTCAGGGTATGGATCCCAGGGGGCAAATCCAGGGGATTGATCCCGGGGGGAAAATCCAGGGGATGGATCCCAGAAGAAAAACCAGGAAATTAATCCCAGGGGAAAAACCAGAGGATGGGTCCTGGGGAAAAAATCCAGGGGATGGATCCCGGGGGATGGATCCTGGGGGAAACCGAGCCGGGAGAATGAGGGGACGGATCCGAGGGGACGGATCCCAGGGGATGGATCCCGAGGGAAAAGCAGATCCAGGAGGATGAGGGGGTGGATCCCGGGGGAACAAGGCGGAGGAAGAATCCCTGGGTAAAACCAGCCGGGAGGATGAGGGGATGGATCTCCAGATGGATCTCCGGGTGGATCTCCGGGAAAAGCAGAGCCCGGAGCGGGACGCGAGCCGGGCTGAGGCCGAGCGGGGCTCGGGGCAGGGACACGGGGACGCCCCTCGGGGAGGGGATTCCTCCGGCCGCTCCTGCCCTGGTGGTTTTTGGTTTTGTTTTTATTTTTTTTTCAGGCAAAACGTCGGAGCTGGGGCTGCTGGGGCCGCCCAACGCCATCCGCACCAACTTCAGCACCAAGCAGCTGACGGAGCTGGAGAAGGAGTTCCACTTCAACAAGTACCTGACGCGGGCGCGCAGGGTGGAGATCGCGGCCACCCTGGAGCTCAACGAGACGCAGGTGAAGATCTGGTTCCAGAACCGGAGGATGAAGCAGAAGAAGCGGGAGAAGGAAGGGCTGGCGCCGGCCGCTGCCCGCAGCGCGGCCAAGGACGAGGGCTCCGATCAATCCTCGCCCGAGGCCTCGCCCAGCTCCGGCTCCTCCTGAACGGCCCCGGGGGTGTCCCCGAGCCCCCCGCAGGACCCTCGGGGCCGTCCCCACGCGTCTCTCTCTTTATTTATCGCCCCTCCGCTCCCAAGGAGCGGCCGCGGAGCCATTTCCCCATTTCCGAGTCTCAGGGACTTCTCTGCCTTTCCCCTTCCCCTTTAGGAACTGCACTTTCAACTCCAGGAAAAGCAAACAAACAAACAAAAAAACCCCAACTTTAATTTAGTTCGCTCCCCTTCGGAAAAACGATCGCAATTGATTTTTTTTCCTCTCCCCCCCCGCCCGATGCGTTTTTTCCTCCTTGTGAGAATGTAAAAAACAAACAAACAAACAAACAAACAAACAAAAACCACGAGAAAAAAAAATTACGGGCATTTTTTCCCTTTCCTTTCCCGTTTATTTGCTGATTGTAGAGCTTGAAACGAGACCCGAGGCGCCCCAGACGCTCGAGGCCTCTGCAAAGACCCAAACACTCAGGAAAGGAAAAAAAAAAGGCAAAAAAAGGAGAAAAAGCGCGATTTCCTGCTCCCGTTTTGCACTATTTCTGCTTTACAGGGTTATTTTTTTTTTATTTTCCACCGGATTTTTGCTGCTGCCGGCCGAGGAGGGGACGGGGTTTTGTTACCGAGGGAAGGAGCCGGGGCTGCGGCGGGAGGTGCGAGAGGCGGCGGGGACGCGTCCGGGGAGCTCCCGGCAGCCCCGGAGCCCGCAGCGCCTTCCCCGGGCCCATCGGAGCCAGATAAACCCGAGATTAAACCGCGGCCTAACTCCTTCGCGGGGATTCGGGACCGAAAGCCCGCGGGTGAAAATGGAATTATCGGGGAAACCCGAGCGGTTCCCCCCACACGGAACTACCTCAGCCCAATAAAGTTGATTTTTATTTTTTTGTCCCCCCCTCAATTCGCGTCTTTTCAGCGCAGTGGGAATCTCTGGGAATTGCGGGATGCGGGGCCTGGCACGGAGGAGGAGGAGGAGGAGGAGGAGGAAGGAAAAGTCCGCGGCTGATCCCAAACCAAGGGGCCGATCCCTTTTCCTGGAAAGGGAATTCCCCGATTCGCGGGTGGAATTCTCCTCTCATTTCCCGGCCTGATGAGAGCAGGAAATCATCGCCGGGGTGAAAATGGGGAATTCGCACCCGCGGAGCCCGGGACGGGAGGAATTTCTGCTTTTCTGAGCCCTTCTTTTCTGAATTTCGGGTTTATTCCGAATCCACGCGCCTCCAACCCCAAAAAACGAAGCGTTTGTTCCCTTCAGCTCCCCCAAGGGCGGCGCTAAAAGGGGATTTGGTCCAGAATAAATCAAATTTCCGCGTTTTACCTCCAGGAGCGGGGCCGGAGGGGAGGGAGGGAGGAAGAGCGGGCCCGGTGCAGCTCTGACCTTTTTACCTCGAAACGCCTCTGGGATTTCTAAACAAGTCAACAGAGGGGCTGCCAGGAGGATCCATTGTTCGGCCCTGGGTAAATTTGCAAATCTGCTCGGCGGGGCGAGGGATGAGGGATGAGGGGCGAGCAGGGAAGTACCTGCTGCCTTCTGCAGGGCCCCGCTCTGCCCCGCAGATAAAATCTCGCCCCGCTCGGACACGCTCCTTTCTCTCCGGGAAAAAAAAAAAGGGTTTGGAGAGCCCAATTAGCCCCGAGATAAGAGGGGGGAAAAGGTGAAAAGGGGATTTTCTTCCAGTCGCCGTTTGCAAAAGGTCAGGAGGAAAACACTAAAACAAACCCCGCCGCCCCCAAAAAGGCTCAAAACCGCCCCGGATTTGGGCCTCGGAGCATCCCTGGGAGGGGAGCCGGGACAGGAGCGGGGTTTGCTCCCGGGGAAAGATTTCGGAGAACCCAATTAGCTCCGAGATGAGAGGGGGGAAGCAGAGGGGAAAAGGTGAAAAGGGGATTTTTTACAGTCGCGGTTTGCAAAAGGTCGGGAGGAAAAAACGCCAAAACGAATCTAAAACCCGTGCACTGGGACCGGGCTAAACCCGGGATGGGGACCGGGTTAGGGCCGGGATGGGGACCCGGTTAGGCCCGGGATTGGGTCCGCGTTAGGCCCCGGATGGGGACCGGGTTAGGCCCGGGATGGGGACCTGGCTAAACCCGGGATTGGGATCGGGTTAGGCCCAGGATTGGGACCGGGTTAGGCCCGGGATGGGGACCGGGTAAGACCTGGGATGGGGACCTGGCTAAACCCGGGATCGGGAGCGGGCTAGGGCCGGGATTGGAGACCGGGTTAGGCCCGGGATGGGGACCGGGCTAAACCCGGGATTAGGCGCGGTGCCAGGTGAGGAGGGGCCAGGCCGGGGTGAGCAGCAGGGCACGGCCCGGCGGGCACTACAAAGGCTCGCGGCTCTCATTTGAAACTCAAAGGGAGCCTCCGGAAGATCCCCCGGAGCCGCCGCCGCCGCCGCCTCCTTCCCCCGGGACCCCCCGGGACCCCCCGGGAACCCCCGGCCCCGTCCCGACCCCCGGGGCCGCCCGGGCCGCGCCCCTCGCAGCCGGCAGCGCTCCCAGCTCGGCCCCGCTTCCCCCGGAATTTCCCCAAAAACGAGCAGCGCTCCCAGCTCAATCCTTTTCCCCCCAAAACGAGCAGCGCTCCCACCCCAATCCTTTTTCCCCCCAAAAAGAGCAGCTCTCCCGGCTCATCCCTTTTTCCCCATCCCGAGTTTTCCACCCATCCCCAGCCCGTCCCTTTTTCCCAGCCCGGGAGGCGCTCGGGGACAGCCCGGACCTGCCCAGGGCTGGTGGGGAGCGGGACCCGGGATTGGGGGACACGGGATTTGGGGGCTCGGGATTGGGGACACGGGATTTGGGGATTTGGGGACACGGGATTGGGGACACGGGATTTGGGGATTTGGAGACCCGGGATTTTGGGATTTGGGGATTTGGAGACCCGGGATTTGAGGACACGGGATTGGGGACCCGGGATTGGGGACCCGGGATTTGGAGACCCGGGATTTGGGGATTTGGAGACCCGGGATTTGGGGATTTGGAGTCCCGGGATTTGGGGACACGGGATTGGGGACCCGGGATTTGGGGACACGGGATTTGGGGACCCGGGATTTGGGGATTTGGTGACCCGGGATTTGGGGATTTGGGGATTTGGAGACCCGGGATTTGAGGACACGGGATTCCAAGATTTCGGGATGAGGATTTCAGGATTCGGGACGTCGGCATCCGGGATTTCAGGCTGCAGGAATTTGGGATTTCAGGATCCAGGATTCCGGGATTTGGGGAGCCGGGATTTTGGGATTTCAGGATCCAGGATTCCGGGATTTTGGGATTTCGGGACACGGGATTTTGGGATTTCAGGATCCAGGATTCCGGGATTTTGGGATTTCAGGATTCCGGGAATTGGGGATTTCGGGATCCGGGATTTCGGGCCCCCGCAGGTGCATCCCTGTGGGACAGGAATGGGTGGACACAGCGTGGAGAAGCCCCAAGGAGACTCGGCCTCGTTGCCACGGTTGGGTTTTATCCCAAATCTTCCATTTACACATTCCTTTGTTTTATAGAAATGAGAGACAACCGTTTATATCCCACATAATCCATATAATTAACACAGCCCATATAATTACTATAACCCATGAATCCCATGTATTCCATACAATCCGTTTATCCCACATATCCCATTTATTCCATGTGTTTAATAAATCCCATCTAACCCATCTATTCCATTTGTTGGGAAAAACGAGAAGGCAGCGAGGGAAGGATTTTCCAGAGGAAATATCAAAGTTTTACCTGAAATCGAGAATTTGGCACCGACAAAAACTGCAGAAATCCATTCTCGCCCTCCTCACTTCTATCGAAAATTCAGGATTTTTACTCAAAATCGAGAATTCCCATTTCTTGCTGGGAAGAATTTAAAATCTCTTTACAAGATCAAAACCACCCCCAAAAAACTCCGGTTTTCCTAAGGAATTCCAGGGGGGAAAAATTCTCCAAAACCCAACAATAAATGGATTCAGACTTCGGTTTTAGTTTGATTTGCCCCCCTTTTCCTTTAGTTTTTCCTCTCCTCAAATTTGAAAGCCAGACCTGTTCAAACCCCTCAAATTTTCACATTTTTGAGGAAATATCGATTTTTGGACAAATTCTGGGCGAAACAATGGGAGAACAATTCCCTTTATTCATTCCCGAGTGTCGGCGATTTTCCCAGGGAGTTTTTCCCGATTTCCAGGAAAGGGAACCCCACAATTCCCAATTTTAATAAGGATTCCCTCCCCGGGCAAGAACCCAGCAGAAAAATGCGATTTTTTTTTGTTCCCTGCAGCATTCCTGAATTATTCTGCTTTTTGTAAATCCTTTCCTGTGATGTGGCCACTTCAGAGGGAACATTCCGAGGGCGTTTCCTCACTCGGAACATCAAAAAAAAAGCGGATTTTTGTTTTTTTTTAGCTGTCTGTTACCACAAAAAGGGGATTTTAATAAAAAATAACAGATAAAAATTCTCCTTGATCTGCCGATGGGGAGGAATCCGCCCGAGCCGCAGATCAAAGGCGGCAAAACCCCCCAAATTTCGGAATAAATTCCTTCATTCTCCTCTTCCCCACCCGCAAATCATCGCCTCCTCCTCCGGCTCAAAAAAACCCAGAATTGAACCCCGAATAACTCCCAGAAATGGGATTTTTTAAATGGAGAAAAGCGCGCAAAAATTAATAAAAATAATTAAAATAAAAAGCGGCGCGGCGCTGGTGTCTCGGAGGCTCCGCATTTTTTAGTTCTTTATCGGATTTTGAAACCCGAGGAGCACAAAATCCTCTTTTTTTGGGGGGGGGGGGACCAAGAGGTTATCGCAGTGCAAATACCGAGCTCTGATAAGGCTCGGACCGCGCTCCTGGCCCCGCTCTCGCCCGCTTTCATCCCCATTTGAGCCCGGCTTGCGCAAGCCTGGGCGCGCTCCTAATCGCCCCGAGATAAGCCCGGGTTTATCTCTGAGAGCGCTGCGATCGCCGCTTCTTCGCTGGTTTCTTTTCGGTTGAGAAACGATAAGAAATGGATTTTTATTGGGTTTTTTTGGCTAAAAAGAGCTTTTAAATGTGAGTTTGGGGTGTGGAAATCAGTGTTTGGGGTTTTCTGGCGAGGGAATTGAGGGAAAATCCACGAAATTTCAGTGTGGGGGTGAAAACGAGAAGGAAAACGGAATATTTATGGGGTTTTTTTTAGAAGGAATGATTAGATAATGATAATTTTCAGGATGGTTTGGTTCCCAAATCCTGGAATTTCGGGTGGAGAGGGAGCAGAGCCCCAGAAAACCCAGAATTCCCAATTCTGGCCAAATTCCCAGATCTGGTCTGGCCAGGTTTGGTTCCCAAATCCTGGGATTTGGGATGGGAAGGGAGAGGAGCCCCGGAAAACCCCAGAATTCCCAACTCTGGCCAGGCTGGGTTTGCATCCCAAATCCTGGAATTTGGGGTGGGGAGGGAACAGAGCCCGGGAAACCACAGAATTCCCAGTTCTGCCCAAATTCCCAATTCTGGCCAGGCTGGGTTCGGCTGGAATTTGGGCTGGGGAGGGAGAGGAGCCCCGGAAACCCCAGAATTCCCAAATCTGGCCAGGCTGAGAGGTCAGAGCTGCCCCAAAAATCCCTTTCCTGCGGAATTCTGTATTCCAGGGGAAAGTCTGTCTGGAGGAGGAGTGGACGCGGGGCGGCCTCTGGGTTTCACTGACCAGTCGGGGTCTGGAAAAGGGAATGGCCTCTGGGTTGGAGCAGCTCCCCGCTGGCTCCAGAGCGTTTCTGGAGCGCCAATTCCCGCAGAGTCACCCCGGGAATCCGGAGCACCCCAAGCCAGGAGCGCTCCGGGTCTGCTCTGGCTCAGGGAGCAGCGGGGACGGGGAATGGGGCCTGCCCAGGCCCAGGGAAGTGAGGCTGACTCCAGTTCCCCTTTTCCCGTTTCCTTCCATTCCCCTTTTCCCATTTCATGCGATTCCTCTTTTCCTTCCATTCCCCACTTCCTTCAATTACCTTTCCCCATTTCCTTCCATCCCCTTTTCCACATTTCCTCCCATTCCCCACTTCCTTCCATTTCCCTTTTCCCATTTCCTTCCATTCCCATTTCCCCATTTCCTTCCATTCCCTTTTCCCCATTCCCTTCCTTTCCCTTTTCCCCATTCCCTTCCATTCCCTTTTCCCCATTTCCTTCCATTCCGGTTTCCCCATTTCCTTCCATTCCCATTTCCCCATTCCCTTCCATTCCCTTTTCCCCATTCCTTCCCCTTTCCCCATTCCCTTCCATTCCCTTTTCCCCATTCCCTTCAATTTCCTTTCCCCCATTTCCTCCCGTTCCCTTTTCCCCCTCCCGGCAGCGGCGGAGGAGCCGATCCAATCCCGATCAAATTAAATTAAATTGATTCAGTCCCGGTTTAGGTGAGCGCCTCGCGATCTGCGCGAGTTCCTCCCCAGCCGCAGCCCCGGGCATTCCCCGCTCGGAGCCGCTCCCCGCCGCCAGCCCCTTCTCCCCATGCCTCATAAATCATAAACAAATCCCCAAAGATCCCCCGGGAGTGCTTCCTTATCTCCTATTTGTGTTCTCCCCGCCCCTCCCGCAGGTGGGGAGCGAATCCAAATAAACATTATCAAACGAGCCATCGAATGTTTGGTGTAGAGCGTGGGGAGCGCCGGCCGTGTTTGGATATCCGATGTTCCCTGGCAGCCCTGAGCGATGGCCCCGGCCCCGCGGCCACCTTTGGCCAGCGCTGCCCCCGCCGGCCCGGACCCCGATCCGGGATGCTCACAGGGGCTCCCTGTCCCGTTCCTGTCCCGGATCCCAATCCCGGGATGCTCACAGGGGCTCCCTGTCCCGTTCCTGTCCCGGACCCCGATCCGGGATGCTCACAGGGGTTCCCTGCCCGCCTGGACCCCAATCCCGGGATGCTCACAGGGGTTCCCTGTCCCGTTCCTGTCCCGGATCCCAATCCCGGGATGCTCACAGGGGCTCCCTGTCCCGTTCCTGTCCCGGACCCCGATCCGGGGATGCTCACAGGGGTTCCCTGACCACCCGGACCCCAATCCCGGGAGGCTCACAGGGGCTCCCTGACCACCCGGACCCCGATCCCGGGATGCTCACAGGGGCTCTGCCCGCCTGGATCCCAATCCCGGGATGCTCACAAGGGCTCCCTGCCCGGTTCCTGTCCCGGATCCCGATCAGGGATGCTCACAGGGGTTCCCTGCCCGGTTCCCGTCCGGGATCCCAATCCCGGGATGCTCACAGGGGCTCCCTGACCACCCGGACCCCAATCCCGGGATGTTCACAAGGGTTCCCTGCCCGGTTCGTGTCCCAGACCCCAATCCTGGGATATTTATAGGGGCTCTGCCCGGTTCGTGTCCCGGATCCCAGTCCCGGGACGGTTACACGGATCTCTGCCCGCCTGGACCCCGATCCCGGGATGTTCACAAGGGCTCCCTGCCCGCTTCGTGTCCCGGATCCCAATTCCGGGATTGTTCACAGGGGCTCCCTGCCCGCCTGGTTCCTGTCCCGGTCTGGCCCGATCCATCACCCGGGTCCGGCCCGATCCATCACCCGGGTCCGGCCCGATCCATCACCCGAGTCCGGCCCGATCCATCACCCGAGTCCGGCCCGATCCATCACCCGGGTCCGGCCCGATCCATCACCCGGGTCCGGCCCGATCCATCACCCGGGTCCGGCCCGATCCATCACCCGGGGGCAGCTCCCAGCCGGGCTCGGCCCCTCGCGGGGCGGGCGGGCCGGGGCCGGGGCCGCGGGGTCAAGTGGTTCTTGTGTTCCTCAGATAGCGAACAGGGGCAGAGGATCCTGTTCCCCCTTGATTTTCCCTTTGTTTTTTATTTTTCTTTTTACCCCCCCCTTTCCCCACCATCTACCCCCATTTTCCCTTTGTTTTAAGGCTTTAAATTCACCTCAAACTAATGGGGCCAGGGAAGAAAACACTGAGGATTTGGGGTTTGGGCACCTGACCCTATGCACACATAAACACCAGGATTTGGGGTTTGGGCACCTGACCCCACAGACACATAAACACCAGGATTTGGGGTTTGGGCACCTGACCCCACAGACAGATAAACACCAGGATTTGGGGTTTGGGCTCCTGACCCCACAGACAGATAAACACCAGGATTTGGGGTTTGGGCACCTGACCCTATGCACACATAAACACCAGGATTTGGGGTTTGGGCACCTGACCCCACAGACACATAAACACCAGGATTTGGGGTTTGGGCACCTGACCCTATGCACACATAAACACCAGGATTTGGGGTTTGGGCACCTGACCCCACAGACACATAAACACCAGGATTTGGGGTTTGGGCACCTGACCCTATGCACACATAAACACCAGGATTTGGGGTTTGGGCACCTGACCCCACAGACACATAAACACCAGGATTTGGGGTTTGGGCACCTGACCCCACAGACAGACAAACACCAGGATTTGGGGGTTGGGCACCTGACCCCACAGACAGATAAACACCAGGATTTGGGGTTTGGGCACCTGACCCCACAGACAGACAAACACCAGGATTTGGGGTTTGGGCACCTGACCCCACAGACAGATAAACACCAGGATTTGGGGTTTGGGCACCTGACCCCACAGACACATAAACACCAGGATTTGGGGTTTGGGCACCTGACCCTTGAGGCACCAGGCTGATAAAGGGTGGCAGCTCCAGATAATCTGTCACCACTCATCCCGTGAGGAAACACCTCCAAGCTTGCACAAACACCTCCCCTGTTCCCCTCCTCGAACTTCCCGGAGTCAAACCCACAGAAAGAATTCAGAGGCGTGGATTTCAGAAAATACCAAATTTCCGAATTTCCAAAAATCCCCATCTCGGGGCCAAGCAGGGGCGAGGTCGCTCCTGCTCAATCCACCCTGGAAGGGTCAGGATGAACAAAGTTGTGAAATATTCCAGATTTTGGGCGTCTGGACTGGTTCCAGGATCCACCACGGAGTTTCTGATTCCTGGTGGGAATCTTGATTTCTGTTTTTCTGCACTTCAATATTTCTATATTCCTATACCTCTATATTTGTGCATTTCTCTGTTTCCATCTTCTGCTATTTTAATTCTCCTGTATTTCCAGATTTCCACATTTTTTCCGTTCCTGTATTTCTCCAATTTTCCATTTCCCCATTTCTCCACTCCCACACTCCCAGCCCCCATCTGCCAGCCTGATTTCCGCCCCTGTTCCATAAATTCCTTTTCCACACCATTCAAAGGCATTTTTTCCCCAAACCACAGCGCCGCAGCCTCCCCTGAACGAGGCTCAGCCCCTCAGCAGGAACATTTTCCTTGCAGAAGCAACAATTTCCTCCCAGAAATGATATTTTCCATGCAGGAATGACATTTCCCACGCAAAAATGACATTTTCCATGCAGGAACAACAGTTTTCCAGGCACGAATTGCATTTTTCTGCACAGGAGTGACATTTTCCATGCAGGAATGACATTTCCCATGCAGGAACGACATTTTTCCTTGCATAAACCACATTTTCCATGCAGGAATGGCTTTTTCCATGCAGAAATGACATATTTCCATCCAGGAATGACATTTTCCTTGCAGGAACGACATTTTTCCTTGCATAAACCACATTTTCCATGCAGGAATGACATTGTCCATGCAGGAATGACATTGTCCATGCAGAAACTACATGTTTCATTGCATAAACCACATTTTCCTTTCAGAAATGATGCATTTCCACGCAGGAATGACATTTCTCCATGCAGGAATGACATTTTTCCATGCAGGACCATTTCCCAAAGGTTTGCCAAGGCCCAGAACCCCTGGAGCATCTGCTGAGGATCCAGAATTTCCCTGAGCGTGTTTGGGTCTATTTAGGATCCAGACCCTGATTTGTCCCTATTTCAGATCCAGACCTTGTTTTATCCTTTTTAGTCTGTTTTGTCCTATTTAGGATCCAGACCCTGTTTCGGATCCAGACCCTGATTTGTCCTATTTAGGATCCAGAACTTGTTTTATCCTTTTTGGTCAGTTTTGTCCTATTTTGGATCCAGACCCTGTTTTTTTCCCCATCAGGAGCTGGAGTTGCAGCGCAAGGAGGAAAGAAATAAAAGGAGGAAAGGAAGAAAAAGAAAAAAAGAGGAAAGAAAAAAGGAGGAAAGAAAAAAAAAGGAGGAAAGAAAAGAAGAGGAATAAAAAGAGGAGGAAAGAAGAAAAAGGAGGAAAGCAAAAAAGAGGAGACGTTTCTGAGGTGAAACTGCCCAGCTGGCGGTTGATTTATGAAGTGCTGAAAAGCATCTTCGGAGCTGTCATTTATCTCGGGGCTCTCGGCCTAAAAAAAACAAAGGATAAATCCCTTCCCTGATTGCAGCTCCATTGTGGGAACCATTCCAGGGCCCCGGAGCTGGAACCCTGCGGATCTCCCGGCCCACAGGTGCTCCCTAGCGGATCGCCCACCCTCCTGGAAGGGAAATCACCCCAAAAACCCCAAAAAAACCCCAAACCCGAAGGAACAGAACCGCCCCAGTCCTGCTGAGGGACTGCAGATCCCCAAAACATCCGCCCCGATGGATCAAACACTGATTTGCTAACGAGGAGCCTCTTTTCCCCCAAATATTCCCGATTTGGGTGCCTGAGCATCCCCAAAGCCATTCCCCGGCCTTTGATCCATTCCTGCCTCCCCCCGGAATTTGCCAATCTGAGGTTGGCTCCTGTCTAAGAGATAAGGGATCAGATGCAGCAGGAGGAGATAACGCAGGAAATCTGGTGGGAGAGCCCGGAGCGGTGGGGCTGGGTCGCTGTTGGGGTTTTTAAACTCGGGATGCCGGATCAGACCGGGCTGGGCCAGGGGCAGCAGCTGCGTCCCTCAAAACCGAGCTCATTCCCCTCAAAAGTGGCGCTTCCCCCCTCAAAAACAGAACTTTCCCGTCAAAAGTGGCTCTTTGCCCTCAAAGATGGAACTTTCCCCGTCAAAAATGGCGCTTCCCCCCTCAAAAATGGAACTTTCCCCGTCAAAAATGGCGCTTCCCCCCTCAAAAACGGAACTTTGACCTCCAAAATGGAATTTCGCCCTCCAAAATGGAGCTTTGCCCTCAGAAATTGAACTTTCCCTTCAAAAATGGCTCTTCCCCCTCAAAAATGGCTCTTTTTCCCCTCAAAAACTGAACTTTCCCCCCTCAAATATTGAACTTTCCCCTCAAAAATGGCTCTTTGCACTCAGTGATTGAACTTCCCCTCAAAAATGGCTCTTCCCCCTCAAAAATGGAACTTTCCCATCAAAAATGGAACTTCCCCCCTCAAAAATGGCTCTTTTCTCCTCAAAAATGGGCACTTTCCCCTCAAAGCTGGACTATTTCCCCCTCAAAACCAGGCCCTTTTCCCCTCAAAAATGGGCTTTCCCCCCCCCAAAACTGGACTATTTTCCCCTCAAAAATGGAGACTTTCCCCCCTCAAACCGGGACTGTTTTCCCCTCAGAACCAGGCCCTTTTCCCCCTCAAGAACAGCCCCAAAATTGGCCTTTTTTCCCCTCAGAACCGCTCCCTTTCCCCTCAGAGCCCCTCTCCCCCCCCCAAACCTGCCCTTTTCCCCAGGAATTCCAGGGATCAAAGGCGGCCGGGCAGGAACTCTGTGGGTTCCCCCACCCGCCCCCGAGCCCCCCGTGCTGACAGCGCAGGAATTCCATTTTATGGCTCTCCTTGTTCCCCAAAAATTCCTTATCTCTGATCCCGGCTCCGCCCAGCCCCGCTGCGGCAGATATCGCATTAATTGCATTTTTTCCCCCCCGAGATGAAAGCTCCCCCGAACTTCCTCTTCTTTTGTTCTTGGCAACCTTTTTTTTTTATTATTATTATTATTTTCATTCCCCCCTCCTCCAGACCTTTCCCTTATATTTATTCATGAGGAATTTCTTCTTTTATTTTATATTTTTTTTGCTTCCGAGCAGCTGCTGCTGCTGCGATGGAATTCTGCAGGGCTCCAGGGATGGTTTTTCATCTGCAGCTGCTTCCCTGGCCGGGAACGCGGCCCCAAACCCGGGAATTGTGGATTTTTATGGAATTCCGAGGGAATTCCCACCCCCCTCACCCTCCAGGATCCCACTTTCCCACAAGCCAGGCCTGGATTCTGCAGGAATCCCCAGCACCCCAAACCCCAGATTCTGGCTTCCCTCTCCTACCCCCCAAAATCCAGGATTTTTGGAGCCGTTTCCGTGCGTGTGAGCCGAATTTTGATGAGTCAGGCCCAGAAAGTGGAACCAGGCTTTGGTTTGAGCGAACTCCTGGCGGAATCGCGGAACGCTCCCTGCCCAAATCCCACTTCTGGCCCCAAAAATCCACGCGGGGAAACTTCTCCCGGAGGGAATTTGTCCCGTCGGAAGGGATGGAGCAGAAGTTCTGGGGTGATAAAAGATTTCGCTGGAATTTCCCAAAAATTCCCAGGGGTTGAAGGTGTGAGGCTGATTTTGGAACACCTGGCAGCTGTGGGAACGGGATGGGACAATCCCAGAGCACCCCAAACCCCGGGATCGCCCTGATCCCGGTTTTTTTTGAGATCCGGGAACACCCCCTGGGCTTGGGATTGGGATTGGGAATCGGGAAAAAGCCGAAATTTGGGAATTCAGAGCCAGAGCCCCCAAATCCTCCCTGAATTCCCTCGGCCTGGGCCTGTTCTCTTCTCGGAAGGGCAGAGGGGATTCCCTGGGGCAGACATTTTCCCAGGAGGAAAATTCATGGAGCTGCGGGAATTTCAGCGCCCTGAGGCTCTCCCTTCCCTGAAAGCTTTCCCAGATTTTCCAGCTTTCCTAGACTTCCCAGACTTTCTAGATTTCACAGGTTTTCCAGATTCCCAGCTTCCCCAGCCTTTCTAGATTCCCGAGCTTTTCTAGACTTTCCATATTCCCAGATTTTCTAGATTTCCAAGCTTTTCCAGACTTTCCAGATTCCCGGCTTCTCTAGATTTCCCAGCTTTTCTAGCTTTCCCAGCTATTCCACATTTTCCACATTCCCCAGCTTTTCCAGCTTTATTTTCCACATCTTCCACGTTCCCCAGCTTTATTTTCCGCATTTTCTGTATTTCCCAGCTTTCTCGCATTTCCCATACTCGCCAGCTTTCCCAGCTTTATTTCCCTTATTGATCATACTTTCCCCAAATTTTCCATCTTTCCCATCTTTCCCAGCTGTCCCAGCTTTTGCATATTTTCCATATTTCCAATATTTCCCATCTTTCCCAGGGGAGAGGCAGGAAAAGAGGGAAAATCGGGAATTCCGGACGGTGGGAGCGGGGAGAGGCAGGAAAAGAGGGAAAATCGGGAATTCCGGACGGTGGGAGCGGGGAGAGGCAGGAAAAGAGGGAAAATCGGGAATTCCGGACGGTGGGATAAGAGGAGAGGCAGGAAAAGAGGGAAAATCGGGAATTCCGGACGGTGGGAGCGGGGAGAGGCAGGAAAAAGAGGGAAAATCGGGAATTCCCCGCGGCTCCAGCGCGAGTAAATCACCGCCAGCGCCACGCGCCGCCATCCATCAGCCCCTAATTAGGCGCGAAGCTTTAACATCCTCATCAAAGTGATTAATTAATTCATCCAGAGGCTCGGGACAGATGTGGGGGGGCTGGGATAAGGGGAGAAGGGGATGGAGAGGGGACGGAAGTTTCCCTTCATCCCAAACTCTGGGATCCCTGGGATTGTGGCCGGGATAAGGGGAAAAGGGGTTGGAGGAGAGATGATGGAATCTGGAAGTTTCTCTTCCCTTCATCCCGAAGCTCTCCTGGGGATAAAAATTAAAATAAAATAAAATAAAATAGTAAATTATCACTGCCCCATTCCCGAATCCTGTGGATTTTAAACCCCAATAAATCACCAGGAGCGGCTCCTCCACCCCGGAATCTCCCCCCTTCACCTTCCC